>CP135569.1:7117657-7148026 GCA_032401905.1 Swietenia macrophylla | reverse complement strand
AATCCAATATTCTAGAAGGGTTTCCCCCCTCCCCGCAATTCACATGTATAAGATTCCAAGCACATGCTGGAAGACAGGATTAGAGGTATAATTGTGCATACATTTCTAAAACCAGAGAGAATAGCAAATAAGAGATAAAACTTTTTCAAGAATTGAAATGTACTAAATCAACACTGAGCAGTTTAAAGAAAATTTTAAGGTTATATTTGCTACATTGATACAAAATATTTAAATCCAATATTCTAGAAGGGTTTGTAATGGTGGAGAGAAACATACCAGAGGAGTCATGCTATCAAACTCCTTCACAACATCTGTAAACTTTGCAACGTCTTCCTCATCAATAGAAGCAGTGATGTCCTAGCATACCAATAGACAAGCAGGATTCATTGAGATTCCATTCTCAGATGAACATAAATGTAACAGAAACATTACTGAAAATACTGCCGGAATAAGCAAACAGGTTATAAGTTAGCAGTAAGAGGTTCCCATTTAAAAGCCAGTATTAATAATTACTCTTAACTGGACACATTATGCCAACTTAAAGATGTACGACAAAAAAAATGAAAAAATTTTCCACCTATATATAACTTACTGCCAATAGTCTGTACTCGCGCGTTCCTGAAAAGGTTGGATCCATATCCTGCAAAAAGCAAATACAACAATAGTTAGTTTAGCCAACATCAGCAAGGCTGTCAAGATTCAAACAAAAGCAAACCTATACCTGGTATCGTTCCAATGCATTGTTAATTGCAACAACATCAGCCTTGCAAAGTTGGCAAATGCCAGCATTAAGAAGATGTCCTTTCACTCCATACCTCAGCAAGTTGTTGTTGAGTGACTGTTTAGCAATCTCTTCATAAATCTCAATTGACTTCTGATATCTGCAGAAATACCATAAGCAAAACATTGAAATACCAGTCAACAAACTTCTCAATTTAAATTTGAGTATTAAAGGGTTAACCAGAAACATCTTAAGTCCAATATCTTCTAAAAGCATAAGGCTTACTGTTCCAATTCAGCGGCATATTGTGCAACTTTCTGCCTGCATTGGTTTGCAGAAGTTGTTACCTCTTCATTTTGGAACATATCAGCTGCCTTCTCAAAGAAAACAATAGCCTGCTCGACATTTTGGTCAGATTCATACAACTCAGCAATTTCCTGCAAACAAAAGAAGTACCCTGGTCATTACCGAGTGCAATTATCATTTCTAGTCAACTTCTATAACTTTTAACACTGCAACCAATGAAAAATGATCACTGCAATTCTCTGACTTTGCTCCCATCCCAAAATAAAATTAAAAAAGAAGTTATGACGGCAATATTATACTGTAAACAGTTGATACAAATGATCACCAAAGAATTTGAAACTAAAATAAGTAAATATTGACAGGAATGCAGTACCTTGTAGTATCTTGCAGCCATGCTGAGCCTTCCAATGTCACAAAGCATATTTACAGCCTGTTCTAAGCAAGCTATAGCCTCTGTATGGACAAAACCTCAAAACAAAATGTTAACAATGTTTTATCCAACTAGAAAACATAACTACATAAGTTGGCATACATAAAAGTGTCAAAATAAAATAAAGCACAAGACACAACACGAGAGGTCACAACGTAGTATTATAACTGTATGACAGACAGTCTTACCAATGGAAAGCACAAACAGAGGCAAGCTGACATACTAATCAAGGAACATAAATTCAGCATCTCAGTAATGAATCCAGCTAAACTAGCATAACAGTAAAAGCTCCCAAATGGAGGGGAGACAAAAGATTAACTAGTGTAAGAGTTCAAAACTTACCCTTAGAAGAAGTTTTCTTGTAGCAATGAGCAGCATCAACATAAGCTTGGGCAGCTTCATGTTTGCTTTCCAACTACAAGTGGAAGTCAATTTTATCACATAAGTTCATATAACATGTTATTAAACTAAGGTTGTTTTTTTAGTTTATTTATTTTTAAAAGCACACAATTCAACAAATATCCAAAACAGTTACCTTTATATGACAGTTTGCCAACTTGACATAAGTAGATCCAGCTTTATCCCCTGCAAAACCATAAAAAACGAGCAAAATATAATGCAATGTAGGTAAAGAATCTAGTCATTGAAACTCATAAGCAGATTTCATATGATATCCACCAGCACCGGAATGATCAATGGTCACAATAAGGCTGTGGCAAAACTAAACTTGTGAGAATTTTGCTGATTTGGGAAGTAACAACCTTAGCAGAAATCTAACATGGTCATGAAGCTTGTCAATCCAAAGAAGAAATCCATTTCTGATTCTAGCACGAATGAATAACATTGATTTCCACTGCAGATTTGTATACTACACAATTTCATCACATTCTACGCATTAAAAATCAAAATATCTAAAGACAGCCTTGATCCATTACAAACTGACAAATCCATAACTTTCTATCAAAATCCAATACAAACAAACCCTCATATTCAATCAGATCGTCAACTATTTTTTCAAACATAAATTCCTAATTTTCAACCCTTTCAAGAGTGAAATAGAAAGTGTGTCATTATAATCGCAACAACATATCATCAACAAGATTTTTAAAAAAAAAAAAATCATTTCTTTTCTTCTTCCAATCCTTTCACCAGAAACAAACAGAAAAAAATGAAATCAAACAATAATATAATGCATCAAACACGCAAAAATTTTAGGAAATTACATGATTTGGCGAGTTTGAAGGAATTGGCGGCTTTATCGAAGAGATCAGCGGCGTCTTCATACTTGGAGCCGAATAAACCCCAGCTATTGAGCTTCTTCTCCGCTTTTTTCTCGAACTCCTCGCCTCGAGCCATCTGATCCCCCATTTTCGTCTAATTATTTACTTCACGCAGAGAAATGAATGATCAGCTATTGCCGGCAGAGACTAATGAGTAAGAAATTGAACAGAAGAAAACAATCGAAAGCGAATTTGACAGTGTCAACTGTCAAGATTAGGTTTTTAGCAAGGAAGGAAAAGTAAAACTAAAGGTATCGGTCAGGGTCTGGTTTCTGGTAGAGATTAGAGACAGAGAACTCGGAACCGCCGGTTTCACGACTGTAGAGGTTGCCCTTGTGTGAGTCGGGCTCGAGTTTGGGCTTTAGTAGATGGGCTTATTTTTGGGCTTGGGCTCAATCAAAAATTCGAAACGTCAAAATAATTGATTTGATTCACTTTCCGATCTAACCTTTGTTTAACAATATCACGTTACTTGCCAATTCATACTACCCTATGAGCGAAAGAAACGGCTAATATAGACACGGTGCACTTTCCATTTTTAACCGAGTAATTTAAAATAATAACATAAAATTTAAAATAATTTAAATTATAAATTTTAAAATTTAAAATATAAATAAAAAATTTAAAATAATTAATAAATAATTTAAAAAATTAGATGATACAAGTCAGCAAGACTATTAGTTATGTCTTATTGGCTTCCATGGAAAGCAGAACATTGCCTGCTTTTGCGTCCAATTACATTCGCTTCTTCAACTTCAGCACCGTGTCCATTTGTGTGAATCCGTCAATTATTTCACAACCCCACCAAGCTGTCCCATTGTCACAAAAACCAGAATCCAAACAATCTTTCTAACCTAAATCCAGTTGTACCCTTCGATTATCTTATCTTAAATTGATCATGTTATGCCCATACTGGTGACATATTAGTCATTTTACTAACCAATTTCGTTGGTTATATAGTCCACTTTCAATGCTCATTCATGTACAAGTAGACAACAAAACCAAAAAGCAATCTCTCTAGGCGGAAAATTCACAGCTGGGATGTCGCCGGCTGCCGGAGTAAATGCACCGCTGCTGCTGAACCACAAGCCGGTGAAGCCAGCGTCGGTGTGGGGCGCCATGTTCAATGTTGCCACCAGCATTATTGGAGCTGGAATTATGTCAATTCCGGCCACCTTCAAGGTACTAGGTGTGATACCAGCTTTTGTTCTGATAGTGATTATTGGCTGGCTGGCTGATATCTCTGTGGAGATTCTGATGAGATTTACGCATGCTGGCGAGACGACGACGTATGCTGGTGTCATGGGGGAATCATTCGGACGTGCGGGATCAGTTGCTGTGCAAATATGTGTTATGATCACAAATCTTGGATGCTTGATCATTTACTTGATTATTATGGGTAGGTACTGGTTTTGTCTGATTATGTGTTGTTAAGACAGGAAAGGGAGGATTTCGAAAAGCTGATATTTTTCATTTTTGGTTATTTATCAGGGGATGTTCTGTCTGGAAATCAGCCTGAAGGATCAGTTCATTTGGGTGTGTTACAGGAATGGTTTGGTATTCATTGGTGGAATTCTCGGGCTGTTGCTCTGCTTTTCATTGCCGTTTTTGTCATGCTTCCATTGGTCTTGCGAAGGCGTGTTGGTAAGCAGTAGCTTTCCATTTTCTTGTCTTTTCCTTCAGGTTTTCATGATGAATTGATAGCTGAAAACTGGCTTTTTTTTTTTCAGAATCTTTGAGTTTCAGTTCTGCAATTTCTGTTCTTCTTGCTGTGGTGTTCGTTGGAATATGCTCAGTGATGGCAGTATTTGCAATCCTGGAACGCAAAACCAAAACCCCAAAACTGCTACCTGAATTAGACAACCATGCCGCATTTTTTGACCTCTTCACTGCCGTCCCAGTTATTGTGACGGCTTTCACATTTCATTTCAACGGTGAGAACAAAATTTATGACCAAACATGTATAATTATAATTACCCAGATTCCATGATCACGATCCTGTTCTGTATTCTAAAATTACAAGTGTTTTCTTTTGCATCTTGCAGTACATCCAATTGGTTTCGAGCTTGAGAAACCTTCAGACATGATGACAGCAGCAAGAATTTCACTGATACTATGCGCGGCCATATATTTTACCATAGGAGTCTTTGGATATCTTCTCTTTGGGGATTCAATCATGGGTGACATACTTGTAAATTTTGATCAAAGTGCTGGTTCAGCAATTGGTTCATTTCTCAATGACATTGTTCGGTTAAGCTATGTGTTTCACCTCATGCTTGTTTTCCCTCTTCTGAACTTTTCTCTAAGAGCTAACATTGATGAATTGCTTTTCCCCAAGAAAACTCTTCTGGCAAAAGACACCAAAAGATTCGTGTCCCTCACACTTTTCCTTCTCGGATTCTCTTATATAGCGGCAATAATTATCCCAGACATATGGTCCTTCTTTCAGTTCATGGGATCAACTTCTGCTGTCTGTCTTGCTTTCATTTTCCCAGCTGCCATTGTCCTCAGGTATTTTCTTTCTCTCGGATCAGCATGAACATTTCAAACTGAAGCTATCGATGTCTCCGCTCAATCTGATTCTTTCTGTTTTTCTCTCTTTGATTTTCAGGGATGTTCATGGTATATCAACAAGACGGGATAGGTTCATCGCGATCGCAATGATTGTTCTGGCTGTATTAACCAGCACAATTGCAATTTCCACCAATATATATAGTCTCGTTGGAAACAAGGCATAGTTTGTTTCATGATTTTTTTTTTTTGGGTAGTTGAGTAGCAGATTTTTCAATTTTAATTTTTGTATTCTTCTCATTTTTTTATGGTCTTGAGAATCTGATATTCATGTGATCAGAAGTAGATCGATACATGTAATTTGATCAAACCCATCAAGGGATTTTATTTTTCAATGATATTACAAATTTACAGTGCAATTATTGGCATATTAACAGTGGCGATTAAATCACGCACAGCTAACACATTGCTGCAAATTTTACATAAAAGAAACAGTTTCCAACACGCACGACACCAATTCAAGACTTAACTGTGGTTTACGAGTGATGCCACGATAAAAGCATAATCAAGGCCGAGATGAACTCTAATCCTGAAATTTTCGTTACCTTTCCAAGAGATATATTTGTTTTTCTTGATGCGCATGACAATGGAATGGAGCATGACCTGAGGGAATCTGAAATTTCGAAGACTAGGTACCTCTGCAATCACAGTTTCCCCCCTGTAAACTTTGTAACAGTAACGAGAGGAGTTACTACCAGCAATCCAAAAGCCTGAAAATTCCTCGTTAAAATTGTTAGTAAGGAAGATTTCCATCCCAGTTTTTGTTTGAAGAGAGAATGATTGCTTTGCACTGAAGAGAAAATTCGTCATTAACTCCATTTCCGGGGGCATTGTAAAATTTCCTGGAAAGAGAGCTCTTTAATTCAAAGGGTAATACAGTAACAAGGTCCGAGAAGTTACAATTATCTCAGTTGACATTATTGTTTGAATTTCCATTGTCCCTCGAGTATTAGAGATATAAAAATCACTTTTGACCTTGAGTTTTTGAATATGTTATATATCTTGGTCTAATAATTCAGGCAAAATCTCAAACAAAAATAACCCTTTTATCAGGCGATAGAACACAATAACATATTAACATATACCAAGTCCTCATCTACGCAATTTCCTGTAAAGTTAATGGAAATTTCATTGCATGTATTTCGCTTGCGTATAGATTTGCCGAATTCTCATGGCGGTCTGCAGACAACAGTATTTTATTTCCTTTGGTCAATCGTTGGAAATTACTTGTTGATTATCATAGTCCAACAAAACAGCGGATAAAATTTGGATTTCTTCAGGGGGAAGATCAGTTGTCTGCATAGACATTGCACGAGACAAATTTGCAACTTCTTTTATTTCAACGGACAGAAAGATACAAGGGATTCTCGATATGTCATAAATAAAGCAAGTATCCCTTCAGAATTCAGCATTGTTTTCTGACAAAACTCTGTTTCAGGCTAAAAGTCTGAGGAGTTATATCATAATATAATCTCAAGAAGGAATATCATATCTCAGATCTTGGAACCTCTTCAGTAAGCTTGATTTGTATTTCTTGCCTCCGCATACTCCAAGGATTCTGGGGTAGACTTTATAACTGATGTTGCCTCGGCATGGAGTAAAGCTTCAACAGCTTCATCTGCAGTATTACAAATTAATTAAGCAACCAGAAAACAAAAACAAAGGTTAAAGAGAATAAATGACTCATTAATATTCACGAGCTTCCTGCACAACACTCTGGTAACAATTAAATTTGTTTTTTTCTAACTATAACACTTTTTTTTTTTTAATTTTTTCTAACTGTAACACCCCCAACAGCAGAGAATTTCTAATGCAAACCTTAAAAATAATAGCTGTGCAGCTATCACAGTCGTAAAACAAGGTTCAAAAAACCTTACAATTCTAGCATTCAGGGATTAGGGCATAAAAGCATGTGAATGCAAACTTATCTAACCCAAGTGTGAAATGGCACTGAGAGACTTCAGGGCTTCTTTTCGCTTGCGGTCATCTCCGGCAGCTCCCAACATATTTATCAGTTCTTGCGCTCCGCCAATCTCCATTATTTTCATCCTTCTTTCATCCGTGATCAAAAGTAAAGCAAAATGAATATATGAGAAGCTGACACCCCAATTATTCACATGTAGCTGAAACTTGAATATGAAAATAACCAGAAATAAAAGTGAAAAATTTTCAATTTAATTATAAAGGCCAATGAATTTATGTGACTCAACCACAAAACAGTTTCTTGAAAACAAAAGTTTCTAAAAATTTACAAAGGCCAATGATTTTATAAAAGCCAAAATTACCATGTGGGTGCTAGGTGGTTCAACCTCCACTTACTCTAGGTCGGGGAGAGGATTGGTTTTTTCTTATAACATTTAAAAAGGAAAAAAAAATAAATGGAAAACAAGGGCCCAAAGCTTACCTTCTGCAGTTGAGCGACTAGAAAAGTAATTAGTTCCAGTTCCATAATAACCAAGCATTCTCATCCTGGATTTTTCTAATATAAAGGCTTTGGACTTCAATCTACTAGCATCTCGCCAAGATCATCTACACATACAAGGTTACCAAGTGGGAATTCATTGAAATGATGCCAAATGACAAAGAATTATGAGCAACATCTTGTATTACAAGATAACGAAACTCCACACTTCAGAATGTACTATTTCTCTCATTCAAAATAGCTCAAATCCTATAGAAAGAACAAGACATGTTCCTTTCAGCAGCAGCAGTCATCAGTTAACACATCAGGAGTGAGAACCAATGCACTACTAAATGTTTTGCCTTGGATTATAGCCACCCACACACCAACAAACCAACACCTCCACCCCCCACCAAAAAAAAAAAATTTATTGCTAAGGTGTAATTTACAATCACAAGCTATGGACACCATATTCACCATCCATTGCTATCTCCAAAAGGAAAGAGAAAAGAAATTTTACCATCTACAGCAAAACGGGCTAATCTAGATGCTCCCATTCTTTTAAACAAAGGATCCTTCACCTTCAAAAGTGACACAGATTGTTGCAACAAGTTATTCTCTGGAATAGCCGATCATAAAAATTTTAATAAGGAGCTGAAAAAGGCAGCAACTTTCAACAACACAAACTAGTCAGAAATAGATTACGATATCTTTCCACATACCCATGTATGGAAAGAACGAGGAACCCACAAAAGTTGCAGTCCCAGCAAAGAACAGTTTCAATAACCATCCTATTTTCCTTTCAGCTTCCTGTTCAATGGAGAGCTCGTCTGGAAGCCAATCAATTCAATAATCATCCTTTCATAAACTGAAACCGAAAAAACAATGAGGCATTACCACTAAAATTAATAAATTACATATGTTGTGACCTAATTTGTCTAAAAGAAATAATTTGCTTAGTTTCTTTTTTCTCTGCAGAATTTTTCTCGGCAACCAAACAGAGCATTATAGAATCAAACTATCCTAAAACAAGACAAAAAAAGTCACCTTTCCCATCGTATGATGCGAAATTACGAGACTGAACATTCCCAGATCTTCTTCTACACAAGTAATGCGCCACAAATGAAAAAAAAAAAAAAATCAAATCAACAATTAAAAGAAATAGCAATAATTACAATAATGACGTGTATATTTGAGCTTGAGGCAAACCAGTAAATTACAGTGGTAACCTGGGATGTTAAGGTGTGCATCATGCGAAAACAACCTCCTTTGAAACTCTTTCAACGGAGATTCCGAAGAATTCCGAGTAATTTCGATGAAATGGAGCCCTTGAACTCTTGTGAAGATTTCTGGACCCCTCTATCAATTGTAAGAAATTTAGATCTTTTGGCAACATTAAGTTAGTAAAACACCCTCGTCTCCCGATTTCAGGCATCCGATTGATTTTTGCGGTATACTTAGACCGTGCTTCTTTGATTACATTGAAAAAATGTTGCATGCATCAATTGATCTTCATTAAATCATTGAAATAGTTTTAAAAAATTCCACAATAGAGGTTAAATTCCCAGTATGTACATTATCAAGTTAGTCAAACTTTTTCTATTGTTGCATATTCTCTTATTTAATCTTGAATAGAGGCTTCTCTTCGTCAAAGAAGATGAATGAATTCCTGAAGCAATAGAATCACTACAAGAAAACATTATCAGAAAGCTAAAGGCGCACAAAACTGAAAAATGGGTTAGCAAATGGCAAGTTGATTCTAAAACATACCACTTTAATGGGAAATAAAACAAAATAATTATACATAGAGCTATAACAAAACATGAAAAACAGGCAAATAGTCTGGCATCTGATAGCTGTATCATCTTGATGCCATTCCAGTTCAAGCATTCCAGTATGATGTGCCGATGTCCAATGTCAAAAGCCAAACGAGAATATCTATGCAAGTTAAACCAACCTTTCTATTTCCTGTTCAAGTATGCATTAGTGAATAATTGTCAATGGCGTGGGGATATCATCTGGGTCAAAAAGCAGATATGGGTAATTTTAATGCTATCAAAAAAATGAGGTTGCGTGGCAAATGTTTCATCCAGGATGAAAAACATATAGTTGTTAGTAACTTAGTATCATAATATGATAAATTTTTTGAGAAAAGATAACCCACCCGATATGCAACATTATAACTCTGATTCTAAGTAATTGAAATAATAAAAACAAGGATGTTCAACTGACCTTTTGCTCTTGACTGGGACAACCAATCCTCTCTTCTCTAGACTTTTAAACCGATCCTTTGCAAGGGTGGAACAACCCTAATTAAAAAGGAATGAAGAAAAAATGTCATTTCTTATTAAACAACAAAACATAACATGAAATTTGTTGACTAAATGGAAAACATTAATAAAGGAAAAGGAAATTCAGCATACCTTGAGCTTACGAAGCGATCCATTAATTTCTTCAGATAATAGGACTTGTGTAGGCGCTGGCTCAAATCTGAATTACAATTGGCAATTAGTGTACTTGTTGTGTTCAAAAATATAATCACATGGTTTAAGTTCCAAGAAAATTACAATTGAACATGTATTTTTCATAACAGATTTAAAAAATTTCTCAAATAGTGAAGCAACCTTGATGTTCTAATCAACTGGACATCCTGGATATCGTCAAAGTTTCACTCTTGCTTAAGAAGTTATATAAGCTGGAGGTTTAACAGTAAAAAAATAATAGTTTACATTTGCTTCTATTTATGCCCCAAGTCAATAAGCAGAAAACCACAAAGAAAGTGCAATGAATAAAGAATATATATATATATATATATATTTTACCCCAATGAGAGAGAGAGATGGAAAAAGAAAAAAACAGAAAAACATACTTGTGCTTTCCCAAGCGTGGTGGACAAACTTTTAGTCTATCTTGCTTAGCTACAACTTGCCTTATATGTCTTTTCTGCTTCTCCTCATCCTCTCTCGCTATTTCTTTGATAATATTTGGCAAGCTGAAAAAACAAAGAAGAAGAAAGCAATAGTAAGAATGATTACTTCACATATATAAAATGTTAGTGGAAGCAAGAAAATTATCAAACCTATCAATTTGTTTGGAAAGTTCCCCCATCTTTTTTGCTTCTGTCTCTTTCTTCTCTAGTTCTCTACCTCTTGCTCTCTTATTCAACTCAACTCGTGTAACCCTCTTTGTTTTTGTTGATCTGCATCATGGATTGAAGCAGAAGGATTTTTCATTACTGATGACAGAAAAAGATAAGAAAAAAAGGGAGAGAAAAGATTCAATAATTATGACAGCCATAACAACTCAAGTATCTGTAGCTTACCTGTCCTCATTTCCGGTAACTTCATTTTTGCTCAAATTCTCCACATGTTCATCGTCACTACTCCCGTTATCCACCTCAAGAAAGTACCTCTAAAAGTAATTATTTGTTTAAGGTTTGGCTTAAGGCTATAATTTGAACGGACATTTGCACAAGTTTATGGGCTGCTATACAGTCAGATTAGTTAGCATTCTAGGTAGTTGATAAATACATGGATCAAAAGCTACTCACATCTTCATCATCAACAACTTCTCCTGGAACAGTAATTGGAACCGGTGCAGGACCCAACTCAGTTTGATAGGCTTTCTGCATTTCTTCTGCCACAGCTTGAGCCAATGACTCCTGGATCAAAACAAAGGAAATGCAATAGTTCACTATCTGGAAAAACAACATAGGCAGGCAGCATATGTAAGAATCAAACATTAGGAACTTACTTGATGACTTTCAAATGAAGGATTATACGAGCAACCTGGAGCCTCAACTTCTACTGCTGGAATAACTGAAGGTTTTGAGACCTATCAACCAGAATAAGATCAACTAAGGCCCATTTCATAATTTAAAAGAGTAAAAGACAAGATCTTAAAACTTCAGTCAAACAATGTCATATTGATTTGAACATTGCCTCCAAAAGTTGATTTGAACATGCAGCAACAAGATAACAATTCTTTTTTTTTTTTAATTTTTGAAAAGTAGAAAAAAAAATTGCCATTCCTACAATACATGCTCATAAATCATAAGTGATCAGCTGCAGAACGTTATTTCTGTCTAGATAGGCAATTGCAATTGCAATTGCATTCGAACTGGCAGAAATGATAGTTTACCTTTCCTGGGTTGTCACCTTTGCCTGCAAGAGTGTCAAGGGCAACCCATCAATTATCAAACACACCATCTCTAAATAAAAACCAATTGAAATATTAAAACTTTATATGTCCTCATACCTTCATTTGCCCATATGTCAACCATGCCAGAAACAGAGGCACCATCACCCTGAGAAAATAAATTGATAACACAAAATTAATCTTGTTCAATGTCGAAACATACAAGAAAACCTCCTATAACTGCTCACCTTAGAACCATCTTCGGTTGCATCCTTTTCTTTCACAACATCTTTATTCTTTTTAGCGGATTTCTTTGGCTTTGACTTTGTCGATGGCACTGGTTGAACAAACGGGTTCTTTTGCAGCACACTGTCACAACGGAGTACCTTTTCCCTATATTTCTCAATCCTCCGCTTCACCGAAAGATCTGATATGACACAATAAACAGAAACTCAAGTAAGAAAAATGAACTTAACTAAACAAAAATCCTAAAGGAAGCATTGGGATGAATTAAGAATTTGCTCTTTGTCAAAAAGTAAATATCTACTTTATGAAGCCTAATACAAATATTCACAGAGTGTTCAATCTCATCACGACAAATTGATTAGTTCACCGTTGGCTGCATCCTGCAAAGATTTTCCCTTAAATTGTAGTTGCTCAACAAGGTTTGATGAAGCGACAAATTCAAGTTGAAGAAGATACAAGTAAATGCAAATAAACATACCCATATGACTGAAGCTAAGATAATCTACGCTAATTTAAACTAACCTTTGGATTGGTCGACGTAGAAAAGGGAGTCGTTTGGAAGCTGAGAAAGTGAGCCGCCAGAGAGAGCGTCTTTGGTTGATCTCTCGAAGAAATCTTCGATGTCTTCTGTGCTTATGTTAGCCCTCCACGCTTTCTTTCCCTTCCTCGAGCCTTTTGCTCTTTTTGCCATCTCTTTCTATCTCAGTTCCTCTCTGTTTGCGTTGTATTTTCTCTTCTTTTCTCTGTCGTCTGCGGAGCGAAAGTGAAGCAGGCAGGTTTTACCTTGTTTACGATTCGGGTTATCCATGGGCCGGATCGGGCGACGACTGTCTCGTTAGGCTTGATTGGGCTACAACTGAATGCTTCCAAATACGCCACACAACTGTCTACTGTCTAAAACTAAGTACACCCCTTTTATTTCTGAATACACCTGATTTAAGGCATTGAAGGCCTTCACCATCTCCCCCCCACCCCAAAACATAATATCTATTGATAATATAATAAAATCACATTTAATTTATATAAATAAATATTATATAAAAGTTTGTAGCTTCAGCATTAGTATTATAATATTAGTTATGTGCTTTTTACATTATTCTTTTTTGTTACGAAATATATTTTAATTATAAATTATAATTTTTTTAAATAATAATATAATACTTGTCAAAATTTTTAATTTATTTTTATTAAAGAAACCCATAATTTTCAATCTCATGCGAATACTATAGCAATAATGGACATGCTTGTTCACTTCTCAAAGACATGGACGACATATCATCCAAATAACACCTACATGTCTTTTGATATGTGGACCTATAGACTACAAGGCGTTGAAATAAATATTCAATGAACGATATACCGTTCACAAGAATTCAACTATTTTTGTGGTGGTTTCCTCCGTGTTCGTAGATACAGAAGTATGTATTTTATGATGGTTGCCGTGTTCTTTTTCATAACTGAGAGCAGCTCAAGTATCCGAAAACAAGAGCTCCAATGGGAGTGTTTGAAGAAATGATCGTTTCGTGAACGAGTGCTGAATCGGAGGAGCTGAAGAAATCTGACGATGATGTTGCAGTTTTTACGTTCATGGCTGCTGAAGTATTGTACACCATATCCAACTGATCCCACCACCAAACCAATCAGTAGAATCATCCATGGATGAAGATAATCTGAAGCAATAGTTGCAAAGAATCCCATGAGCCTTCCACTTTCTGAAGCTAAAATCAAATTGTACAGGTGCACTCGAGAAATACCACAGTGTTGTTGAACTAGGTTGGAGCAAGATAAATAAATAAAACGAGTTCCATTCATGGCTCGTAGCAAACTAATGCTACAAAAAATTTAGCCATGACGATGAATAATAATGTCTAAAGCCAAATGGGTTGTCCATGCTTAATTTAAATTAATATGTCAGGCAAGATGTTGGCTTTGTAGTGATTCATTGAAAGGCTGAGTTTATTGAATGAAAATAGCAAAACTTCAAAATGCCTTATAAGTAAAATTGAATCATTAAGCATATGGCTATGTTGCTTGGAGATCTGCAATTGTTTTTTGTGATTGACATGGGACAGTAAAGCTCTGACCCAAGTTATCATTCAAGAATTTTTACTTAACTAATTCTTCAACAGACTCAACTAAATTCTTTAACACAAAAAAAAAAAAGTAAGGAAAAACAAAAATTAACCTAGGATTAAGGTCACATTCACACTAATTGTTGGCGGAATTAACTTAGATTTGCCAGGAATGCATTAGATATCAAACTCAATGCAAATTACTCGGCCGCATGGAGTTACCAATTGAGACAGGAACTTATGTTACCAGTTCTTTAGTTTCCACGGACAATTAATAATTGGCTTGTCCTAAAGAAAACAAATGCTACACGGCTAATATCATGAAGTCTATTTTAACTTAGAAATGTTAATAATCAATAGCTATACCTACTTAATTTACACTAATAATGCAAAATTTTTGTTCCAACAATGTGAACCGCATATGTTGGTTTGTTGTCTATATTCAAACCAATAACTCTTGATGTTCACATCTCCGTAGAGTACTTTTTTGTTTTACTTCGAGCAAATGTCATGCATGTACATACAATACAGTATTTAGTTGAAAAATTATGATACGCTAACATAGGTAAATTAGAACAAAGTAAGGAATCTTGAATTCAAAATATACCGTCCAATTTACCATTGTATCTCTTGGCAGGAATTATTCAGCCAGCTCTTTTATTAACCATCTCAGAAGATTCTGTGTTTTATGGTGTCTTATTGTGGCCTCGTAAACAAGAAATTAACCAAGACCTATTTTCTTCACAACTTGGAGAGAAGTCCTTTTTCAAATGATAAGAAACTCTTTCTTTCTCGCTTCCAAAAACTTCAAAGTAACTTCAGCCAAAAGAAAAATCAAAACAAATCAAATCAAACCCAGCGATCTCTACCTTCCATACACTATCCAAAAATCAACAAAGAGACGCAACACTTGAAAACACACTACAGAAATTTCTCACGGATATTGCCTGTTTCATACAGATTTTTTCAAATCTCCCCAATTGTTTTGTGTGGACTGCTTGCTCCCATAGCCAAACCCGCGGGTTTTAATGGTTCTTCATTTCCATGTAAAGAAGAAGGGACGTGCTTGCTGCATGGTGTCCTTTGCTTTACTATGTATATATAATTAATTTATTTTCAATGATTCACAGATAAGGGGTTACATCGAATGGTTGATATTACAGTACAATAATAAATTGTGTAGGATATGTTGATTATTTTACTTTGTTCAGATATTACTCTTGTGATTCTTGTGATTGAGTGAATGTTACGTTGGATAGCTACAACCGATCCCGTGACATAAATATTGAAACTACTATAGTGGGGTCGAAATGCATATGCTCAACCCTGACTAAAACATTGTGCATGGTACATCTTCAGCATATATATATATATATATATATAGATGATATACCACTGTATATCTTGGTATATCTGGGGAACCGCAGGTCTTCTGGGTTAACTCTAATACATTTATGGCTGTGGCTAAGTGTTACACTTCGTGCATGGTTATTGCTCAAATATCACCCGTCAAAAATTTTAGAGATAGATTTACTATCAAACTACAAGTTTTCTCATGTTTTGGTCAGAATTCAAAAGGATTTTAATGGTTTTTAAATTTGGTCAAAAGGGTTGATTAATTGATTTCCATACAATTATAGAGAAGATTTCTTACCAAGGTTCAAGAATATTGTCCAAATCCACCTGATTTTTGGACTAAAATACACGAGAGATCAATTATATTAACTAATCAAGAAACTAAACATTGTACATATGCTAACACTGCTTGGCAAAAGAAAAACGGAGGCAAAGAAAAGACACAGTGGTATAGCTGTCATGGAGAGCTGTAAAGCTACTTCTTTTGTTTGCATGAAATAGCTTGCGTTTGTGGCTGTAACAGCAAAAGCACTTCGCAGAGCATCGGATATACGAATTCCACAAGTCTCACCTCCAATGAAAAAGACCATTTCATTCACTTAAAACAAATATAGAGGAAGAGACCAGTATTTTTTTTCCCATGAAAGTGACTTCTCTTTCCATTTACCTCAATTAATATACGTTTTCTTTCTTTCTTTCTTATAGATATCTACTCAAATTTGCTCTTTACTCAAGAGCAATACTCATCACGTATTCGACTTCATCAGAAGTATTGAATAAATATAATAATAAATTTGATGATTAACGATTTCATATCAGTTAAATAATTTAATTTTGGCCTCTAATCTTTAACGTGTATTAGCTAAATAAATGCATAATATTTGTTCAAATTCTCTTGTGTAGTTGTTTGTATTATCCTCGTATATTCGTTTACAAATATTGCCAACACGAATTCCATCTCTCTCTCTCTCTCTCTCTCTCTCTCTCTCTCTATGCATGAAACAACAAAGGCCCTTATCACTTTAACTTTATAGATTTATGAATTTTGTTCCTGTTGTCACATTTGCATGTGAATGTACTTTCCCGAAGTGCCAAACTCACGTGAGTTTATATACCTAGCAAAGTCACAAGAATCCTATAACACAATGTCTCTGTAAAAGAATAATTTACATTATAGGAAGAAGAGGGGAAAGAAAATGAAACATTTATACAAACTAATAACCTTGAAGTGTGCAATTCGGAATGACAAATTGAAGTTGAATATTATAGAAGAAGTGGGTGATAATTTATTTAGATAGACATTGTTTTTAAGAGGAGTTAGGCTACATTAATATTCAATGGCAGACTTGACATTCCTTTTCGTCTTATATGTTATGAGCACTATTTAGTACAATGAATAAAAATTATAAAAGAAAGTGAAATTTAAAAAAAAAAATAGTGGGTAAATTAATTTCTGTTTGGAGCAATGTAGATGTGTACCTCTGATGTATGTGTCTTGGGTTGTCATCTAGCAAAAAAAATTCAATAATCTAGTGATATAGAATGTCACGAGCAACATTTCTGATTTCAGAAATACTTTTTGGTTGCATGATTGGGCTCTAAAGTATGTAAGTTTCTGATTATTTGATGCCATTTTGTTTTGTATTTTGTTTTATTTTGTCACATGATATGTTATACAATATATATAATGATATAAAAGTAGACACAAATGCGTGTACAGCTCAGCCTAAGGAATGCCATAACTCTCATTAATTACTTGCCAAATAATACGAATATAATTACCCTTTAATTATACGATTAATGAATGATGTTTCCATGCCTTATTATGCCTTATTGACTGTTATCGTTTTTGGGTTTATTAAGAACGAGCTTGTGTTTTGCACCTTAAAACTTTCTTATAATAATGCAAGAATCTTCTCGATCTCCAACTTTCTTGCAACCAGCTATTCCTCAAGAACAGTTGTTTGTTTATTATATATTAATCAACCCACAATTTTGGAACCCAAACGTATATGAAGAGTATGGATTTTTGAGTGAGAGCTAATTGATGCAAGTTATTGCCGTGGTAGAATTCGAATGATGAACATTACTCTATGATTGGTTTGTAAGGAAGATTGGAATTGTAGAGAGAGTATAGGCAATGGGTAGCTGGGGCAATGTGAGGAAAAACGAATAGGCCAGCCTCCAAAAGTGTGAAGACAAAGAATTGCTTATCTGTTTAATTTGTATTTTTCCCAGCTTTTCGTTGAATCATCATACCAATAAGCATCCAAGTTCGCTTATTCGACAAAATGTTCAACTTCAGTATTATTTGTCAAATTTTGAATCATGTCCTTGAACGTTTTATCACAACTTTGTTGAGATATGCCAGAGATAAAACTGCAGAAACCCAGTAAGCTAACCTTATATGTGTATGTATGTATGTATGTATGTATGTATGTATGTATAAAAGAAAATTTATTTAAATTTAGACTGCGTGCATTATTTTCAGTATTCAAATACAGGCCATGCAGCATGTCAGTATATGCTTAGATTAAAAGGAAAAATCAATAAGAAGAATCTAAAATTGAAGCGTTTTCCTATGTATAGATGGTCAAAATGTCACCTCTTTATTATATTTTTATTGGTTTTACTTCCAATCACAAGCATAATAAAATTTTAATTCGTGACAAAATGATGGTCCATTTTAGTAAATTATAAAGAAACAACAACTTTAATTAATTATAAACTTGAGTTAAAATTGGTGGTGATTAAGGGAAAAATTTTAATGAGAGAGGAGAAATTGCAAGGGAAAAACAACTAAGAATCTTAAACTCTAGGAAGAGCAAGAATTTACGGGAAGGCAAGAGACAAGGTTGGAGCAGAGTTAGTGTATGGAAAGTATTGTTGTGTTGTAATGATTAATGGGCACACGTGAATAGGTGGGTACGTGATTTGTCATTGAGGAATGGAGACAATGCTGGAAGCAAGGAGCCAACTCCAAACTTACATATCAACTCTGATCATTTTACATATATCTCGTGACCAACTTCATCACAGATCGATGCTTTGCTTTGCTAGCAACCAAAATTTTTCTTGATCAAGCTTTAATCTTCTAATTATCGATTCATTAATTTAGTTTTATGGGTCGTTTAGAAAAAATCTCATCAATTTCAGCGCATACTACAAAGAGTTCTTAGTACAAAGAGTGAGAGAGACAAGAGCTTTTGCCCATGGCCAATAGCTGGTTATGCATGTGACTTCTAATGCTTAGGCCAATGACATGCAATTGTAGATACTCTTTCACAGCTTATAGTGCAGCACGGAATTAATTACATTAGAAATTGTTTTTCCTCGAATGGGTTTTCTTAAATGGATGAAGTTTCATGTTTAAAACTTGAAGCATAACGAAACACGATTAGTCGTTGGATTAGTCATTAATGCATGATCGCGGCGGCTTGCATGCATGGTAGAGTGCTATTTGTTATCCCAATTTCCAAGGAAAATATCAAATTATGATGATTAGATGGAAAGTTATTGAGAGAAAAATGGTAGAAATTACAGCACGTGTGGGGGGGGAGGAGAGAGAGAAGACAGAGAGGTGACGGGTGGTGAGAGAAGAAGGGAAAGTGGAGGTGAAGGAGTCTAAAAAAGGCCCCCGTGAGGAGTGTTTGGAAGCATTCTAAAGCCACAACTGAAAATCCATTTGTTTCTTCTTCCCTCTTTCACTTTTTTCTATGGCCATTTCTTCACTCCTTCTCTGTCACGAGCTCATGATTCCTCCCATCCCATCCTCCGTTAACTATTTACATCCTCCTAATTTTCCTTTTCCTAAATTGCCCATTTCACAACTTGTACTGTATGAAACAAATCAATTTTGAAAGCTTCCTATAATTTTCGTCCTTGCCCATCTTGGGTATTGATTTGATATTTCGCCTAAAACATCAAGACATTGCTTGACTAGAACACTACATATAAGATGAGGTTAAGGAGGCTAATCAATCAATTTCATACAAAGTCATGAGTCGTATCCCATTTAATAAAATTGAGAAAAGAAACGGCTTTTGTATAGTCATAATTGGGCGGCAGAACTAATTTTACTTTTGTCTTCTGGTGTGAATAAATATATATAATGCCTACCAAGGCATTAATACTATAATTATCGTGAATATTTAAAAAAAAAAAGAAGAAAAAGGGGAATTGTTGTTGTTATTATGGCCATGAAATTGCATGTCATTTCATGACAGAGGAACACTAGAAGGGCAATTTGGTAAGTTGGGAAACGGACTATATTATTTTTATGCTGTTGAGAAACTGAGGCAGTCATGTGCGAAAGCAAACAGGAGGATCATATAGATTTGAGAGCTCATCCCTCCTTTTAAACAGCCCTCAGAGATTTGCTGAGTTGATAGGAGAAAGAAAAGAAAACTAGAGAGAGAGAAAGGCGCAGCAACTGCTGAGAGAAACAAAAGAGAAAAATTTACGACTATGTTTTCTAGGGAGCACAAGAAAGCAGCAGCGACGCTGCATGAGAAGCTGCAACTTCTTCGTTCAATTACTAGCTCTCATGCTGTAACTCCCTGCCCATCCTCTGCGGCCTTTTCTTTCATTGGCTTCTTTCTTCTCGTTATCATCCATACCATATATGTTCAAATTTTTTTTTAAAACAAACTACCCCATTTCTCACCATTTGTTTCTTAGCTTCGTTTCTTCTATCGAATTAATGTACAAATTGAAAAGATAGGATTGAATTTCACAAGCAATTATATCAGTACAGCTACTCTGATTTATCAATTTAGTTCTCTGTTGATTTGCGAATAAATCTATCTGTTCTTGTCTTTGTTGAATGTGTTGTTTACTAAACGTGTCTATGATTTTGGGGAAACAGGAAAAACGGGAGAGAAAAATTATAAACGTACAACATGGGTTTTAGTTTCTAATATGTAATTCTGATTCTGTTTGTTGAATGTGTGGCAGCTCAACAAAAAGTCAATCATAATAGATGCGTCAAAGTACATACAAGAGCTTAAACAGAAGGTAGAAAGACTGAATCAAGACATAGCAAACGCAGAAACTTCAAGCGACCAAAATACATTGCCCATTGTACGATCTTCTGTCCTTAATTTTCCTTTTTTTCTTTTGATAGTTGTTTTTTTAATATTCGAATGCTTTTCATTGATGGTTGATCATACTGTTGCTTTTCTTGTTGCAAATATATTGTTTCTATATGTCTGTTTAGCCAACTATTGAAGTAAGTTATTTTATCTGCCTAATTTACTGCAGCAGGTTACTGTAGAAACCCTAGAGAATGGTTTTCTGATAAATGTATTTTCAAAGAAGAGTTGCCCAGGTCTGCTTGTCTCCATCCTTGAAGCCTTCGAAGAACTGGGTCTTAATGTCCTGGAAGCTAGGGTTTCCTGCACAGACGCATTTAGTTTAGAGGCAGTCGGGGGAGAAGTAAGAGAGCAAAGTTCTTTCTATAAGTATGTACAAATTCGATAGCATTCATTATAGCAAATATTTGATCTTTTGTTTTGCAGAATGACGAACAAGGGGAAGCCATCGATGAAGAAGCGGTGAAACAGGCTTTGTTTCAAGCTATTAGGAACTGGAGTGAGAGTACTGAACAAGAGTAAACAATCAACTTCCATCTGTTATATATATTTTCCACGTTGTGTTTGGTGTTGTAGGTTGGCAATTAATGTTAACCAAGAAATCGATCTTCCGATCAGTTTAAATGAAAAGTTGGTTGATGAAGATCTCAAATCTAAATTAATTGAAAGTATCCCAAATTTCTATTAACAACTCTTGAATGTTTAAGCTTGCAGTCGATCTTCGCTTCCACGCATGTATATATATGATGCAAACTTCTCAAATTTCCCAAGTTCATTATATAATCTCATAATTCTTCTTCGATGGAGAACCAATTTATGGCTATCCAAAGTACTAATTTGTTTTTTCACAATAATTCTTACCATTTCTACGTTTTAAATAGATTCCTCACTTTCCACGAAACTAGAGATGATATTTGTCTTTATATTTGGTTAATTTTGTCCTTAGTTTTAGTATAATTAGGATCTCTTAATCCCTTCTTAGAGTGCCTAATTATGAGGTTAATTATGGCTTGGAACTCGCCAATTTTATGTTCCTATGTCATAGGAGTCACGCGAAAAAAAAAAAAGAAAAAAACAATGTAGAAAGTGAAGCGTGGGCATGAACAGCATATCTGTTGCTGCAGTGAATATAGTTGTAACTCGATCATTAACCTTGCCCTGAATATGAAGTACCCAAAATTACTACAAGAAAGTGCGTGAACCTAGTCACGCATGAACAGTAAGACAAAATTTACTTCTGATTTCCCTTGATTTACATCAATCAGAAGATAAAATAATACGAAGATTATCAGCTAATCCTTTGTCATCACTTAAATTTTGGCGGGCAATTCCAGAAACATGGAATGGTGTCAAATAGATTGAATAGTAATAGTCTGGGGCAGTTTTTACTATCTTTACTAGGCTCATTAATATAACATGCCATTAGATCCACCATTAAACTATTAAACTGCCAACTGATGTGATTACTCTAAGATTAGTGCGTTGAATTGTTTATTAATAATGTGTCGCCAGGGAATTTCCTGTCGGTGTCATTTCTGATCATCACACACTAGACATTCATTAATCATCTTCACAGAATGCCTTTATTAATTATAAGAAAGTAATAATAATTTATGTTCTCAACCAAACTCCAGTGTTTCTCCTGCTTTTGGCTTCCACCAGGAATGCTCTTGTAATTTGCACCCACAAATGTGGATCCTTCGGAGCAAAGACCTCATATCTACTAGAGAAAACTATTTCTTCCATGCTTCTGACAATGAAATTCAACACAGTTTCCTTCAATGTCGTATTTGAAAAACATCTGAGATTTCCAGAACATCTAGAGCATTTGATGAGTTCAAAGAACTAGCGTGACGCTTGCAAATTCTTGCGAGTATGTGATCGCATACTTGTCGGCAGCAAGAAATAATGAAAGGGCATTCTTCTCCAATTTTTTCAAGGGGCAAGCATCCCCTGTAGAGAAAATCCAGAAGAGATTCAAGCTCTTCGTTGTTCAACACCGGCAGGGTAATAGTATCACCGGGCAGAGCCTTGCATACATTTGAATCTAGCATGTCCTTAAAGATTTCTGATCTCGCTGACCATGTAGCACATAACAAAACTATTTAAGCATTAACGATATAGTACAAAACTAATACAATATAAATAGATACTAAAGAGAAGTAATTACCAGTAAGGTTTTGTGTGCTGGCACAGAGGGAACGTTATTGACAGGCAGGATTCATGAATTTGTTCCCTGAATGCGGCAGCAAACCCACTGAAGAAAACCATTTTCTTGTGAAGATCATCTTCTAAATCTTTCATACCCTTCCCGTTAAGCTTCCCTGAGTTTTTCCTGATTGGGGCTCCGAGCTAGTTCTTGAGGTGTGCCCCTATCAAGCAATAATGCTAGGCTAATTTTGAATCAAATTTTCAGATACCTATCTTGTCCCCAGGGCACCTCTGCCCTTCGCCCATTTCCGAACGTTTGCCAGCGTCTGTGGTTAAAACACAAAGTATAAAAAACAACACGTTTCAGCATACATGTTTTCAATCCTACAGTAGGGATTTCGATTATAATTTCACAACAAACAGAAGAATACATAAAACCCCATATCAAATGAAATCGACTAACATCATAAAAAATCTAAACGTGCAAAAACAGAGAGTACAGAATCAAGCAAGATAGTAGAATCCGAAAGTTTCGTCACAAAGATTAGCAGTACCAGTGATGGTGACAAAATACAAAGAATATACGATCGAGAAGCAGGCAGAGAAATATTATTCATTGGTTGGCCTACCACCTCAATCACCACTCTCTCCGGCGCCGCAATCATATCGGACGAGTACGTTGATCAATTTTACTAAAAAAAAAAAGAACAAAAATTGTTAAAGTAGGTACATTTGGAAATAGTAGGTGAGTGTTTAGAATCATTGAAACGTTTAATGATAAAGGGTTGCAGCCCAATAAGTATGGTGGCTATAGTTAACTTAGAATATGTGGGTGCATGTAAGTCGGCGGACTCATGCAACTGTAATCCAAAGAAAGAACAAGAAATGAAATATATGTAGAACTTGCTTTACAAGAATTTGGTGGGAAAACCAAACAAACTGTTTGGTTATCCTTGTTATCAACATCGTCATCATCAAGTTTGATCATCAATGTGATTGTACTTGTATTTTTGACAAAAACAATGGTATTTGAAGGCCACAGAATCAATGGCATCGAGGTGCGTTAGAGCAATCAATCTTCATTTTTGATTCACAAAACTATAATTTTGAAGAAGACGTACGCAAGGCAATCCGAAGGAGGAGCCTGTGGAAGAGGAAGAGGAAGGGGAAGGGGAAGTAGTTTCTTCCGTAACTTCAGTCGTTAGAGATTTATTTGATAAAAATGGATTAATTATGTAATTTAACCATCTCCAACACCAAGAAAACCATGGGCATCCGCCTTGTTTTATGGAATTTTCTTTGATTTTCTTTTCTTTGTTAATTTTCTTGGTCATGTAAGGATTTTGAAAGGTAATTTAATTAACAGGGTTATTTGATATGATCACTTAATTTTCATATATAATAAACGCAACATCTGCATTTACAAAAACTAATTAAGATAGAGAGACAGAAAGATCGAGAGGTTGATTCTGCCCGAAAAGTAAAATTACTTGTAATTAATTGGGAAAAAGCTTACATTGCATGCTGCTACATAATATTTATCGCCATTATCAATACGAGCTACTACATTAATCGACCTCAGTGATCAATTACATGAAACAGAGAACAGAAAGGTGCCAAAGAGAATTATTAAAGCCTGAGATTGATAAAATCGGAGTAAAATTAATTTACTCATCTTGTTTGGAGTTTTGAATACTCTTATCGTAATAATGGTAAACAGCTGCACCAGAAAGCACTGCCAAAGTTATGGCCTGCGCATGCATTCTGGCATGGATGAGCCTCAGGCTTGGCTTAAGAGGAGTTCTGCTTCGCGTATAAGCCATCGATGCTCCAATTGCCGATGCCCATATCGCTCCTGTGAAGCATACATGAAAGATCAATATGGATCAGTGGAAAAGGAAAACTGAAACGACATGAATGCTGATAAAGTTAATTAACTTACCAATGCTGGTCAGCTTGTGATCAGAAACCCAGGACTGAATTGCTTCCATCTTTGTAAAATTCAAACTTCTTGTAGTACTTGAATGAACAGACTGCGACTGAGAGCGGAAAAGAAAACAAGTTTGGTATTTATAGACTGTGAAAGCGTGCTTTTTTTACTTTTAGTGTGGCCCCTGGATTTGGTTTTCACTTCTTGGAACACTGGAAGTTGCTCTAAACTTGAGGCTCCCCCAACCTGGTTTTGTTACCGTCTGCTGCATGTTTCAGACTCCTGTTTTGGTAATAATGTGTGCCCACAGGCTGCCTACTCACTTTTCTTGGAAATGGAAAACCATGAAATTCACTGATTTCCGAGAAGTGTATTCATAATTCATAATTTTATTCTGTTCAATTAAGCTAATTGTCCGATAACTTAATCAGTTTTTTAAAGCAAAAGCTAGTTACAGGTGTCAACCTTTCGTAGTTATAACGTGAAAAACATGTCGACCAGGGGATCAATATCTTGTTTGAAACTGGGACTTGAGATGAAATACTGTTGTCTTAATTCGAAATTAAGAAATAAACAGGTATAGGTAACTATGGTAATTATAACCGGGGTCCTTTAATTTTTTTTATATTTTAATAACTAAAACAATAATTTATTGGACTTGGATGAAATTAAAATCAGATGATAAATAAATGGATTGGGCCAGGGTCATAGTGAACTTCGGCTCAATTAATTTTAGATCCACATCTCCCCAGAAAACAGAAATTCCCGCCGATCCCAATTAGCTTCCTGGATATAGGAACCAGGCTGATATTTGTCGCAGACAATAGTAACCAAACAAACGAAGAAACCACCCATTAAAATGGAAGCCAAACGAAAGAGAAAGCCACTTTCAGATTGCACCAACAATACTTCTTCTTCCTCCTCTATCCAGAAACGCTCTAAAAACCTCACTGTTGCTTCTGCCATCAAGAGATTACTGAACAGCATTAATGGCGAAACCGTAATTAACTCCAACTCCAAGCCCGGTTCGACTGCCACCGCCACCGCCACCGCTGGGAATAATTACGAAGCTGCCGCCGGAATCACTTCTACACCAGCAAAATCTTCGTGGGTTACTGGTAATTTTTGGTTTTATAATTGTATTTGGATTTGGGTATTCTGGGGTTAGTGAATTTGAAGTGGGTTTTGATTTTGGTTTCTTGTTTTTCGTGGGTGAGATTGGAATTAATGTCAATATGAAGATTAATTTATGGATTGCTGAGATGGGCTTGATCCATCGGCTTCAAAATTTTCATATTCTTTGAATTTGTGTCCATGTTTTGAGCTCTGATGAGTTTGTTCTGTGGTTAAGCTTTAATTATTAGACGGTAATGTAGTCAAAAATAAATGTTAATATTAAGCTTTATCATATGACTTTTGTAATGGGTTTATTTGTTTCTTTTTTGTGGTATTTGTTGAATTATATTTTATCCATTTGTAGCGCAACTAAGTATTGATCGTGTGTTCGGAGTTTAGGTACCAGTGGTAAGGTTGAGTTTGTGGAGCCTTATTCTGTTTATAGCCGAAGAAAAACTGCCAATAGAAGGAAGAGTAAAGGCAATGACGTAGCTGAGCCTCTGACGGTCTCCCTGGAAGCTAGTATCAATACTTCTGGGTATGAATTATGTTACATTTTTCTCACATTTTATGTTCTTGTAGAATTTCATATGAGTTACAAGTTTTGTGTATTAACTCTATCGGAGAAAAGATAACACAAGAGGATCAATATGATTTTGGAATGTAGGAGTGAATCATAACTATAGGTGTAATGGGTATGGGTATGTTGTGATATATAAGCACAACAAGAGTATGCAGAGAGTATTTTCTTGTCATTATATTTACTAATGGAGTCTTATGGTATGTTTGTTGTTATAGGGACAAAAACAAGGAAGATGGAGATACTGCTCTGTCCAAGTCACGTACAGCACATCAAAGAAAGGTTTGTGTCATCCCCTGCAGTCTAATTTTATTTTAATTGTTATAGTGTTCATATGCACTTGTATGAACCCTGAAGAATAAGCGTAATAGCTTGCTACCCGTGCTTTCAGACAATGATTACCGTCAGCCTATGTTGGAGCTGGTTTTGTATTATTTTTATTTTTGCACATTTTTGGATATAAATGGGATACTGTTTGCTGAATGGATAGCACTTCTCTTACTTCTTACTTAATAAAATTGATCGTCTTTGCTCAAAAGATGATCTGATTTTGTAGTTTTAAGAGGGCAGCATATCCTTGGCAGAACTATTATATCATTTGAAATCAATTTTTATTGTATTGTAGACCGTTTGTTGCTCTTTCATTTTGGATTTCAAACTTACAGTACTATCTTTTTTGTCTGAAGTTTCCTGGTTCAACATATGAACCTCTATCAGCTTTTATGATTAAATGCTGGATCAATAGCCGTTCAGCTAATTTTGTAATCTATGGACAATGTTGTTGCAGAAGAAGAGATGCGATCCCCTGCATTCCATGTTGGATGACTTCATTGAGAGGCAGAGAGCTTACTTTGCGGAGATTGATGCATTTGAACTGTCAGAGGAGGAGGTAGAATTGGCTGATCAGTTGGAATAGAGATGAAATATAACATAAATGTTGAAGCAATCGACGCTCTCTAACTCACCCATATTAGCTGTATAGTTAGAATAGCTACATATCCTGTTGTAATCAACTCATTAATCACCACTTATGATGTAACTTACCTTGTTGTATAGAGGGTAGTTATAATTCTTGATAGTACTGCAGAATAGAGTTTGTAAGCAGAGATAACAGCAATTGTCCATCTGCTGAGGTGATGCATTGCCAACTTTAGTACTTTGTACTCGTTTAATTGCCAAAATTATTTCTTTGCAATTGCAAATCATCTATGATAGATTGTGAGAAAATGATACCTAATTCATTGCTTATTATCATGTACACTTAGTTACTTTTTGATTTGGGTACAATCCTCTGTTCTCATTAGTTGAGAAATCAAGAAAACAGGATATTCGCACAGGGGCGAATCTCGTTTATTACTTATTATTATTAGTTTTTTCTAAAACTTTTGTTTTGTTTTGTTCCATGGGCTAAGCATATTAAGATTGTATGATGTAGAATAAGTTAGGAGACCTTAAATTTGTTCTGTTTTCTTGTATTAATTAGATTTGTCTTATTAGATATCTTGTATTTGAATCGTTTTTGTTATTTCCAGTTTATAAGTGTCTTGTTGAGTAGTTTTCTTGGTATAGTTAGTTGTAAAAAGTATAAATATTCAATGCATCAACGAGCTCTGACTTCCTAGATTCATAGTTTTTGGTGGAATTAACAGACAATTTAGTTTAATTCTTCATTCTCCAAGCATTCATAAACACAACGATAAATTGAAATATTCATTCTATTTCAATTTGATTTTATTATCGACTGCAGTGTTGCAGTGCAGCATTATATTACGTAATGCAGACAGTGTTTCAATTGACTTTCCTGCAATTGATTCTGATCTGTCCAGCACTTCCTGTAAGAGGATTGATGTTGCCCATCTTGATCATAGCCTTGGCAAAGTCCTTGAAAAACGCAGAGGTGTTTTCGGCATATTTTCTGACCAGAGAATCAGCAGAACTGCCATTGAAGAGCACTTGGTCTGAATGAAGCAGACCCTTCTTATTCAGCAGATTCTTGTAATACAAATTATCAAAACAGGTT
This sequence comes from Swietenia macrophylla, assembly GCA_032401905.1. Lineage (NCBI taxonomy): Eukaryota > Viridiplantae > Streptophyta > Magnoliopsida > Sapindales > Meliaceae > Swietenia > Swietenia macrophylla. The sequence continues at coordinate 7,119,616 of CP135569.1, read as the reverse complement.
GGAGTTTGAAGGTCCAACTTCGCCAGAACATTGTCGTTTCCGGACTTCGGGCATTTTCGCCGCAATGAATTGGCGAAGGAGGTGTCAATATTGGAATCATTGTAAATACGAGCTCGAAATGATGTACATCTTGCCAGGCCTATTGTGTGCGCACCTGCAAAACATGAGTTTCTGTTAACTAGTATGCCGAAAATTGCATATAAATCTTGTTAATACACATTCATCTGTAGACGTATTTGCTGATAATCTTAACAGTATTGCAGTAACATTTTGGTTTGTGCTTACCAGAAAGAGCTACCAAATTCTTTAATGAAAGACCCTGTGCAGAGAAGCTTGATATGAGAGCACTTAAATTAAAAGTTGGTGCAGGAATTGAAGTGTTTGCTGCTGCCCTGCTAGCAGTTGTAGAATCTCTTCTTCCCAATCTAGCTTTCCATGAAGGTCCTCCTAACTACAAAATTTGAAGCATAATATCGTGAAACAGCTACACCAGAAACTGAACGTAGAAGAGAATTTTAGTACGGGAATATTGGAGCTTGCTTACGCGAACAACCGAGTCTCGAGCTGCAATGGCAAGAATATCTGCACAGGATACCACACCTGGACATGCTTTCTCCAGTTCAGCTTTAATATCATCTACAACATTGAACCCTCTGGCTGAGTTGTTGTTTGCAACTGCTGTTTTCTCACCGACAAAGCTCGCCGTATCATCCAACAATAATGATCCATCGCAGCCCTGATCAAATCATCATCAAATCCAGATATCTTTAGCTAAAATACCCCAAGCCTAGAGAGCCAGTAACACAAAACAAAATAAAAGCAAGTGAAGTTGCACATACATTAACAAAACAATCGTGGAAATGCAGCCGAAGCAATGATGCTCCGATCCGGGTTTCATTCCTTATAGCAGCAACAACTCCTGCTTTAACAATAGACAACGCTTTCGGGCATGTGGATTTGTAGTAATTCCGGGAAAGTTTTCCCTCAGCACGAAGAGACGAAACAACAGTAACTAGCATAAGCACGAGGAAGAAGTTTCTTGCTGCTGCCATCTGGGAAACTTTCATCACAGTCAAAAAAAAAACAACAAACGTTATTATGCCTTTATAATTGCAAAATCATGACTTCGCCGCTAATTATAAGCCACAGAAAACACAACTCAACGCCAATAATTAATGATAGAAACGTATAGTTTGTTTTTTTCTTTTTTTTTTTTCCCAGCAATAATCTTGATTGAGACGATTGTCTGCTGATAAAGTTGCCTTTCTAGCAGTGAATAGCAAGAGAAAAATCTGCTGCCAGAAATATACATATGATTCTCGTTAGCTTAAAATTATGTGATGTTGCACCAGGAAAGGACGGTTCATGCAATGCAATAACAGAAGGTCGTTTCCCCTCTGTTACTGCATCATATTCATGTTGGTCCAGGACTTGCATTACTTCGGCCAAGTTTGCTTTCTCCGTGGAAAGCAAAACTCGGCGTCAATACAGTAAAACAAAAAATTTTTAGTGAGAACCGATTTTATTGCAAAATTGCAAGAGCTATTGATATACGCATACACGTACACGTGCGTATAAAATATTATTTATATTTTTAATTTAAAATTTAAATAAATAATAAAATTTTTTTAATACATTAAATATTAAAAGTAAAACGAATAAAAATTTTAAAATTATAATAAAAAAATTGAAAAGATTTGTTGGAAGTGTTGAAAATTTTAGAAGAAAAGTATGCAGAGGGCATCGCACAATAAAACAAGACATTAACATTTTAGTTGGGCTGTCATTTCAATGGAAACTGACAAAGGTTGAACAAATCATGTTACTAAAAGGGATTGGACGCAAGCAAAAGCAGCAGACAAATAATTTCAAATCACTGTTTGCGATTAATTGATTTTGCTTTCCGTTGTGTCATTTCTCCTTAAATTTCGTTATTTACGTCTTAATTGGTTTACGTCC
>CP135569.1:7095535-7117275 GCA_032401905.1 Swietenia macrophylla | reverse complement strand
GCATATCTTTCTCATTGATTTTTTTTTTTCATTTTAGTGGTAAACCAAATAAATTACATTTAAAACTAAAAGGAAACTTGGAAGAAAAAGGGAGAAATGTGGTTAAGTTAATTGTTTAATTGACAATTGGGTAATAACTTCTGAATCCCTAATTTTATGACTTCACAAGTAAAAACCTAGTTTGGTTGTTCAATAAATAGGGCACTAACCAATAATCCTATCGAAAACAACTAATTTGGTCTTTACTTATAAATCTTTAGTTGTATTCTTTACTATCAGAGAAATGGTGAAACCACACAATTAATAAAATAAAATAAATTTATTTATTAATAATAAATAAAATAAATTAAAGTAAAATTTTATAAGTTTTTTTATTAAATTAAATAAATAGTGACTCTTTTTTAATTTAATTTATTTATTATTAATAAATAAATTTTTATTATTTTATTAATTAAATAATCTTATTATATTAGTCACTGTCTTATTTAAAATATTTTTTATCAATATTAGTGTATGACATTTAAATAGAATAATTTATTAATTAGAAATTAAAAAAATTAAAAAAATAGTCAGGTCAAAAAATAATTAGCGCACGAGAATCTTCTTGAATTTTTCTATTTATAACTAATAAGTGATTTTTCTCTTTTCTCTCGTTAAGCATATGTGATGTGATGGAAACGTGACGGTTCTATCTAATTTTTTTTTTTTTTTGTAAATTTGATTTGAATTGGAGTTAATAATTAAGCAGTTAAGGGCAAAATGATTTATAATTAGTATGTGCTAATTGGAATTTCAAACGGTTTGGATGTTGAATTCATGTTATATTTAATTAAACCTTGTGTTAAAACTGAAACAGATGGTTAGTAGGTAGTCATTTCTCTTTGGTACAAATCATTAAAGCTGATGAAAGAATTAAAAGCCCAAGATTGATTATTATCTGGGCCAAGTTAGTCCTATCAAGCCCAGTACAAGAGAATTGGACCCAAGTCTATTTCTGAGGAGTTTGGACTTTGTCTGCCTCCAACCAACCAAGGAAAACATTTGTAGTTTTAAAAGTAAAAAAAAAAAAAAAAAAAAAAAAAATTTAAAATATATATGTTTTAATAAAATAATAATAATCTCATATCATAATTAACAATATGATTAATAAATTTATGCATAAAAATTATATTAAATTATCGTATGAATAATATGATATAATATTTTAAATTTTTTTTAAATATTAGTGGAGTTACAACAAAATTTAAAGAAATTTGATTCTTTTAAATTTCACAAATTTTATTTTTACATCGAGTATATATAATTTAAATTTAAAAAATATATTATTTTAGACCTTTTAACTTTTTAAATTTAATATTTTTTTTTCCAACTTTATTGCTTGAATATTTTAACCACTAGTATTTTCAAATGCGGCTCTGCCACTGTTCCAGTCTAATGCCAAAACTAGTTTTGGATCAGCCATAACGGAGTATGCAAGAGCTGTTTATACTACGATGGTTTCAGGGAAAACACCACCCAGCATGTGAACTTCAAAGTTTACAACTTCTGAAGCTAGTAATTATTCGATGGATGATATCACACCAGTAATTATTCGATGCCATACTTGATGCAATTTATTATGATAGTGCAGCACTAAGCTCGTAGTTGACCTCCTATTTGACTCCGTTTTCGTCTACGCATAGGTAATAATGATATATGCTCCTTCTTGTTCTTCATCTTCTTCTTCTTCTTCTTCTTCTTCTTCGTCAGTAATTGCCTCGAAAATGGACATAGCTTCGCTGTAATTACACTAGTGGGAAAAGAAAATAATAATACTATATTTCTTTCATGACTAGCTTTGGTGGCATGCTAGAAGATAAAGATATTCGCTGTTCTAGTAAGAGGCAGCATCGACCTGACTTGTCTACTCAATGTCGGTTTCAACAGTGTCGCCATTCTCGCAAGTTGCTATGCAGCCTCATTATCATCCATAATTAATAGTTCAATCAATGTACTACGGCGAACAGAGGGCAAGTTATCATTTATGTGTTATCGATTCAACTTAGGAGGCATTCTAGCCTCTCCAATGAGGGAAAGAGCAAAGTCACTTACGTATCCAAATTGCTTGGACCAGAATTTATAATTTCTTCGAAAAACAATATTGCCAGATACGTATCAACCAGAAAAGGGAATTTCCCATTGCCATAGGATCTTTCCTTCAAAGTTTTCAATGGTACAGTACAAGTGTTTGTTTTATTTGAAGACTTTTGTGAAAGGAAGAACATTCGGGTGGCAACTTCTCCATATGTTTCCAATAATCGTAATAATTTCTCCATCCTTATTGGACACATCAAGTGGATGAATCATGAATACCCTTATCACAATCTGAGAATGGTGGGCCTTTAGGCATGTCAGAAGGTTTGTCCGAAATTCAATGAGGTCCAAATCTAGTTGTTTTCAGTCTCTGTCTCTGTTGGCACAGTGTAGAAGGCATCCTAAAATTATATAACTAGGCTTTAATGGCAAGACTTGGTATATTGATTGTGTTTGCCGTTGATGCTGATGAAAACTTGCCCTTACTTCCATGCAACAAAAACTTTGGCATTTCAAATCCAATTTCCCCGAAAAACACCGGATCATTACTTTGTTGTATGGGATCAAACAAGATAGAATTTCTATTTTTATTTTCCGTCGAATAACAAATATACTTTTTGATTTTTTCTTATTTACTTGATGATCAAAATTCACGAATCCTACCCTTTTTCGAATGATCCGTTTGAAATCTTCTTCAACTTGGATTGAAACTTGAACAAAGAAGGCAATGGTGCACTACAGTAGTTACCATTGCCCCATACATAGATTAAGATTCTCTCATGACAATAATCTCGAGTTTAAGAATTCTCTTAATTTCACGTGATAAACTTGAGAAATAAGATGATAAAATTCATCTTGTACAGGAAATTTCGATCCACTATTCTGAAGACAATTATTAACGCGAGTGATCAGTGACTTTAACCTACTTGATTATGCATACAAAATTGGATACAATGTTTAAAGAAAATCATTATTATTACCATGTAGATTGATAGATATTGCTAAGCAAGTCATCATTATTTCACGAACATAATTAATTAGAAATCTTGTCTTAATATAATCTAAAGCTTCTATCGTTATCTTTCGTTCGTATTTTTTGCAATGATTAGACAACAACTTAGCTAAACAAACTTGTAATTAATCACGTGGTTCGTCTCGTTTCATTCTTAGTTCCATTGCGTTGAAGATATTCTCATAAATATCTCCATTATTGTTGTTTCGACGGGTAAGCTTAAACTTTTAGACTTAATGCAAAAGCACAACTGAACCGACCACCTAGAAGATTCTTTCTCCCTGAAGATCCGAAAAAGATCAGCATCCCACATTTAAGCCAGTGATGATGACAAGACAATGTCTACCCCAGACTTCTGCAACTTATTAGCTAGAAAATTTGTGGTCCTTGGCATTGCAAAATTGTATTCACTGGATATGACTAGGCTTTCCATAATTTGTTCTTGAAGTGAAACGATCGATGTCAAACTCTAGCACTAACAGCATACTTCCTCTGCTGAATGAATTTTAAGTTGTTTTCTACTGAATTATTGAGGAAATTTTATATGCTTGTCTAAGAGACCGTGCAAATAAGTAAAGGTAATGCCTGTAACGACTATGCTTCTCCTCAGATTTAAAACCTGTTTGATAAATGCTCACTTGTATTTGACAGCCAATTATAATCAACAGATAATAATTCTATTCTACAACTGTTGTGAATTAATTAATAAGAACAGTTCAGTGGCAAACAATAACCTTGTTGATGTTGCAAAAAGTAAAATAGACTCATATTTGTACAAAATAGGATGACAGAAGTCTGAGTATCCTATACATTCCAGTGGCTATGATTTACTAATGAGTATTGAGCTCCCATTTCAACAGCAATCATTTTTTTTTTCCTGGAAGTATAGACCTAGTATTAGTCCACAGGACACCAAATGCAGTATAATTGTCCCCCTTCGACTTTGGAATACAGATACGTTCCATCAATAGAAATTTTCTTCGACAAAATCGATTCACTTCTTGCAAAACTAAAGATAAAATGCCGTATCCCCAAGAAAGTTTGCCACCGGGATGGCTGCTCTGCAAGATTCTTCAAAGCACCAGGCAACTCAGACTGCCCAATTCTACACTACAGATTCGAGCAACACATGTCAAATAAAAACAGCATCTACTGCCAAAATTGGAGCTAGGAAACCACAGTTTTTCGTCTCTAAAATTATTGCAGAGTGTATATTTGTCTAAACATGGCACCAACTTGGACAGCGCAGCATGTTAGATGTAATTACAGCCACAAAATGTTTTTCATTCGCTGTTATGATTAATATCCAACCCAGAGCGTGAATTCAGAATCGTACAAACATCGGCATTAAAGCATTTCAGTTTTCCCTGTAAGGAACAGCTAGTTTTGTCGATAAGGGCATAACTATAGTATATTCACCTGTATTGTACAATTCTTCAAACTCTTCCGTTACAATTTGAAGTATTTTATTGTGATTCCTAAATCTTTTGTTGTAATTTCAACCTATGAATTATACTTGGATCTTTTGATAAATATAATAAGAATTTAGAAATCGTAATAAAAAAAACTAACAGTGTTACAACCTAAAAAAAGGTTATAAAGAAGAATTAAAAAAAATTAAATAAAATACATCCAAATACATTGTAACATAACCTCATGGTTAAAGTCACCTGAAAATAGGGATCTGGGATTAGATTCCAATCACATCATCGGTACCTCCAATTCAACTATTTTTTGTGCACGTGAAACTGTATGAGTTAAAAGCAACTACCACTGTTGGTGGGTCAGAGGTTCTTGAGCCCGGGGTCCTGTTGATCGATGGAGATTCAAAAGTAGGTCCAGTGTATATCCAACTCAGTATTAAAGCATAACAAGCAACAACAAAACCACCCCACCCCAGCCGGCCAACACCTCAGTCACTCACTTTATATTACAAAGTTAGGAATTAAATTGAATAATGTAAAGCTTCAAATTTACCACAGACATTAGTCACAGAATTATAGAACGTCAGACACATAATGTTATAAATTGTAAACCTCAGAATTTACTGTTGACTAGAGAGTGGAACAATCTCTTTCAAGAGTACTCAAGGGTCGGTGGAATTATTGTACGGGTAGTAATTCGATAAGAGAAATCTTGTCAGCAAAGTTAGTGCGGTTGGTGGAGGTGGGTGCAACCGGCTAGGGAAACAGTAGCTGAGCTAACCCCAGCTAACTTAGTCTGCTGCTTGTGACAGGATCCTAAGTTTAGTACATAAAAACATATTTTTAAATTTTATAAAAATTAATTTTACATATTTTAATTGACATATCTTTTAAAAAAAATTAATAATTTAATCTACAATAAATAATATTAAAATTAAAATTATTTTCATTTTAATATTTTAACTAAATATTCACTTATAACTAACATACTTGTAAAAAATTCATAAATTTTAAAATGCAATTGGACGAAATATTTAAAAAATTTTATTATAACAAAAGCGTCATGAGATTAAATTAAAAAAATATAACAAAATTTTATATTAAATAAAAAATAAAATTTTTAAATTTTATAAAAATAAATTTTACACACTTTAATAAATATATTCTTTTAAAAAAATAATAGTTTAGTCCGATAAACATAGTGCTCCTAGTACCACACAAATTGTGGGTGCTTGAACACACATGGCGCAAGTTCTTTTAATTTCTTGATGGGATCAATTTCTTATCCCAAATCAAGAAAATGCCAGTCCCATTTTAAGTTAATGATTATTATTGTTTTGAGTTCCTAACGCTAGAGGGTATCTTGCAAAATTATTTATAACAATAGGATTCTAGGATCAATATGAATTAACACTGAAAACAACAGCTCGGATTCAAGTTGTAAACCAGTAACATTATTCATTTGCAGTTTCTTGTCTTGGATGTCAGATTTTGTCGTTTCTTTTTAGCTTAATATTATGTTGTATTTACTACTTTCAGTAATATTTTTAAAGACCTCCAACACAAGTAATTGAAGAGATTACACTTCAAAAACTCGTTTAAAATTTTAAAATTTAAGAAAAATCATAGCATTCCTGATTAGTTAACCTAAATTTGAAAGTAAATTATTGTTATTCTCCTTCGTATATATAATTATTAGTATTTTACAAAAATTTTAATACTAAATAGTGAGGTAAAAATTAATATAATATCATAAATATATTTTTAAAAAAAATCAAACATATTATGATACGGTAAAAAAAATTTAATAAGAATATTATTCATCAATGAAATAAATTTACAATGCTTCTATTTATAAAGAAGAACCAAATATTGGAATGAAAACAATATATATGTGATATGTGAGATTGAGTTTCCATAATTAATGCAGTTATTTTATGGTAGAATATGATTTTTGATCCTGACCAAGTAAGTCATTGAATGAATACGAAGAAAAATTGTCCCAACTATTAGAAAGACTATTCTGCATTTGTATTTGATTCTTTATAGATGAGGGTTCCAAACGAATCAATGAGGTTAAATCAATGGTTATAGATGAAGCAATAAATGACGGTCCCAAACGATGATTTGTTTACATAAAATCTAAGAGACAGGAGTTGCTCAAGAGAGACATACAACAAGTCACAACTTTCGAGTTTCAATACTCTTGTAAATGTCCTGAACAGTAGAGGCTACAAAATAATTTTAATAACGTATAAAATTATAGCGGTATTGTATTATTGATTGACACTGACCAAATGGCAATAATACAGTGTTACCTCTTACATATGTGTAGAAACATCTCGACCTTGAAGTTAGATTATGGACGTCAAAATACCAAGAAATATGTATGCTTATGCTGTGAGAAAGTACTTGATCAGTCTCAGAAGCCGACCAACAAGCTAATCAATGGTACCAAAGAATCAATCAACTAAGACTCAGTTGCATTGTTAGGTGGATGACGGGCAGTGTCTCGTAACTCTGAAGCATATGACCATGGTTCATGATTCCCTTGTCAGAAGGTTGACTACCTTTTGTTAATTGATTGCAGGTTAATGACAAATTACAAGTTGTTGTCAGACGTAATCGAGGATCGAGACATGCTGGAAAACACTGTTTCTTCAACTCTTGTCTCTTTAAGACGGTTTCTTCGACGCCATTCAATCATAACAAAGTTACACACAACAGAGTCTCTCGTTAAACTGAAAAAAGAGATGAAATAGTGCATAGTAGCCGTATATTTGGGCAAACTAAATCAATCAGGACGTATTGTATTAAAATTATTTGGCTGGTGTGTTTTGCGTATGACTATTTCTATGGTTGCTCATTTCTTCATCCCCTCTGCGAATTTATTATCAGAGAAGCGCTTCTGTGGAGATTTGCTCATAAAATTTAACATATATGTTTTTCTTACGAAACGTTTGGCTTCTGATCAGCTTCCCATGCAGCAAAATGCTTCTACACCTTATCTTATGGTCACCCAATTCTATGAGATGTGGCCACCAGTTTTCAGTGTTAAGGGATGCAACTTTTCCCATAAAAACACAACTTGTAGTTGGCCCTCCAACGATATTGTTGAGACCCCATTTAGATTCTCTCTCTCTCTCTCTCTTTTCAAATATAATTAGATAAAAGTATATTTTTATTTGTAAAAATGTATACAATTGGGGACTCATATGTTATTATCATATTTCATAATAAATTTATTGAAGTTGAATTACTCTGTCAAATGATGGTCAGCACTTTAATATAAATTGTAGTAACTATTACTTTAGTGGCCTGAGGTTCTTGGAATTCAACTTTTACTGTTGAATGGCCCACTACCATGTTAAAAAATATTATGATAAGATATCTATTAAAACTTATATGTTAGCATTAGTTCAAGTAAATTTATGTTGAACTTATTAAAAAAATAAAATTTTTGGCCTAAAAATTATTGATTAATTAAAAAGTAAAAAAAATTGTAATTTTGAGAATAATAAATTATAGAATTTAAATTTGTTAATTTTTGAATATCAACGTATTAGATAAAAATAAAGAAAACAAAATAAAATTTTTAATATCTAAAATTATACAATAGGTAATTAATCAATCAAAGGTTGAAAAAAGGTTATAATTACAGAGGGAGGGTTAAAATTATAGAGAGAAGTGGGGGACTAGAGGCTGGATGTGGCTATATAATAAGAAGGTTGTGAAGTAAGAGCCTTTCATTGATAGCGAGCTAAGCTTACAGCCTTCACTAGCTAGCCTGCGTAGTGTGTCCTTTTTCTTCTGTTGTATACTTCTAACCTTAAATTTCTCATATGGAGGCCAAAGGTTTTACACAAGATGGTACTGTGGATCTTCAGGGCCGCCCAGCACTTGCCACCAAAACTGGAAAATGGAAAGCCTGTGCTTTCCTCGTTGGTAAGCAATTGATTTCTTGTCAGTGCCTGTTGCTTTTAACGCATAAATGTTCCAATTTTCTTAACTTTGTAGTTTGTAAGGATCGTTCATGATTATGTTGTTGTTCCTTCTTGTAGTTATAGTCCGATGAGTTTTCTTCACACACATATGAAAGAGAAAATCTTGTTTCTATTGTATATGTTTCTCCCGTTATATTAGCCAGAAAGCTTACATGTGTGAACTTTGGATGGACGTTTCCTTCAAAATCTGCAGTGAAATTTTGTTACTTTATTTTTTAATTTGGACATGTAACTGATTTTACTTAAATATTTTTGGTGTTTCTGTTGCCATGACTGTTTTCCAGGATATGAGGCATTTGAGAGAATGGCTTTTTACGGCATACAATCCAATTTAGTGAACTACTTGACAACACAACTCCATGAAGACACAGTTTCCTCTGTGAGAAATGTGAATAACTGGTCAGGAGCTGTGTGGCTTACACCGCTTCTTGGTGCTTACATTGCTGATACATACTTGGGTCGATTCTGGACATTCACTGTGTCATCTCTCATCTATGTCATGGTAATAATGATTTCTCCCACTAAGTTTTTGCTTATTTTAATATCTATATCGAATCTAGAAGCAAGGAAAGTACTTTTACTCAAATTTTATTTGAAGCATCTTGAATTTCATCACTATCTTCATCTTCCAAAGAAATTAAACCATCTGTGTGGACCATTTTTTTACGTTACCTACTCTCAGAGGCCAATCGAATTCATTATTTTTGGTGGGACCAATGATTAGCTAGTTATATCCATTGGCTTTCTGCATGGACGTGAGATGAGCTGAGCTAGCTGCAACTTTTTTTCTCCACAAGTCTTTGATTTGATATTAGGCCTACGAAGATGTAGCTATTGCGTCTTATTGTACGCTCAATGTGCAGAAATTATATGCTTTTAATTACTAGAAATTCTTTTTTTTTTTCTTTGGAAAATGTTTTCAACGGATTGGGAAAAGACTTTAAATTTTGTATTTATCAATAAAAACAAGGAATTGGTCCATTCTGATTTGTGCGAGAAATAAAATAATTGCTTGTCCGTTGCAATTCCATGTGTGGCGTGAAAAGTTTTCATTTTCAGAAGCCCCCATGTAGTAACATTATGCATGTGCACAACGAACATTTAATGGCGTCTAGCGACTCATTTTTATAACTTGTTCATAATTGAAAGAAGTGTAATGTCATTGATGATAGAATTAATTTGCAATTCCAATGCATTCAACAGGGAATGATACTTCTCACAATGGCAACTTCATTTAAATCTATGAAGCCAACGTGCACAAATGGAGTCTGCAGCAAGGCCTCTACTTCACAAATTGCTTTCTTTTACTCATCTCTTTATATTATAGCAATTGGGGCAGGTGGAACAAAGCCTAACATTTCCACATTTGGTGCAGACCAGTTTGATGATTTTGATCATCATGAGAAAACCCTCAAGGCTTCATTCTTTAACTGGTGGATGTTTAGTTCTTTTGTAGGAGCTTTATGTGCTACTTTAGGCCTTGTTTACATTCAAGAGAACTTGGGTTGGGGAATAGGCTATGGAATTCCTACAGCTGGTCTGTTGTTTTCCTTATTTATCTTCTATTTAGGGACCCCAATTTACAGGCACAAAGTTAGGAAGACCAAAAGCCCTGCTAAGGACTTGATTCGAGTTCCGATGGCTGCCTTCAAGAACCGGAAACTTCAGCTCCCAAACAACCCATCAGAGCTTCATGAATTTGAGCTACAAGATTACATTAGCAGTGGGAAACGGCAGGTTCATCACACCCCAGTTTTCAGGTGAGTAATTGGCATACATGCCGTTATTTATTCACTTAAAAATTATGGCCGCTAGCACTCCACACACAATACTGTTTTCATTACAATGAATAATTGTGGCATGGAATCTGAAGGACATTCAATATAGAGTATACAGGATTCAAAAAATGCTTTAATATCTTGGTTCGAAAGCAGGTGTGAGGGGGGCCAGGACCTCCCAATTCATCAGCTGAGAACCAGAAAATATACTGTGTCAAAAGCATTAATGGTGGGGACTTTCATATGATTTTGCAGCAATTTGCCCGATAAACTCTCTCTATGTGCACCGCTCACACTTCTCCTTTTTAGACAACTTTAATGAATTGTCACAGTCTCTTGGTCAAGTTGTTTCTCTTACAGAGTGTGTGTGACATTGCATTGGTGCGTCCAATTGCCCCACACCACAGTATCCATTAATTACCAAATTATATGAGTAACACATTTTTTTCTGGAATCTCCCCACATTATCTAGCATTTCAAGCTATAGATTTTCGCTATCTAAAACATAATCCTGTATAAGAATCAAACATTTCAGCCACCATGAGACTGATTGTACTATTGCATAAAGCAATTTTACCGGCACTAGTAATTTGAGGGGTAAAATTATTTGTTGTGTTCCTCTATCATGTGTTACTTTTATGTTTTAAATTAATAATTTTTCTTTGTTCTGTAGGTGTTTGGACAAGGCTGCAATAAAACATGACAGCGGAAGTGACACCAATCCTCCATGTACAGTGACTCAAGTAGAAGGAACAAAACTTGTTCTGGGGATGGCATTGATATGGCTTGTGACATTAATTCCTAGCACAATATGGGCACAAATCAACACCCTTTTTGTCAAACAAGGAACCACCTTGGACCGGAGTCTTGGCCCTAATTTCCAGATTCCAGCAGCCTCTTTAGGCAGCTTTGTCACGCTCTCTATGCTCCTGTCCGTGCCAATGTACGATCGATACTTCATGCCGTTCATGCGAAAAAAGACTGGCAATCCTAGAGGAATTACGCTGCTTCAAAGACTTGGCATTGGATTTGTCATCCAAGTTATGGCAATAGCAATTGCTTGTGCTGTGGAAGTTAGGAGATTGCAAGTCATAAGAGCACAACACATTTCCGGGCCTAAAGAAATTGTCCCAATGAGTATATTTTGGTTATTGCCTCAATATGTTCTGTTGGGAATCGCTGATGTGTTTAATGCAATTGGATTGCTGGAATTCTTCTATGATCAATCGCCGGAAGATATGCAAAGCCTTGGCACGACATTCTTCACTAGCGGAATCGGTGTGGGGAACTTCTTGAATAGCTTCCTGGTGACAATGGTGGATAAAATTACAGGTAGAAATGGGAATAAGAGTTGGATTGGTGATAACTTGAATGATTCTCACTTGGATTTCTACTATGGATTTCTCATGGTGATCTCTATTCTGAATTTTGGATGCTTTTTGTGGGCATCAAGTAGATACATCTACAAGAGGGAAACCAAAGAAATTAATGAAGGTTGTGTTGAAATGGAGACCAAAGCCTTGGACACATCCCTAGGGCTACAAGTATGAAATAATACATAGTATGCTAGAAATTAAAATATGAGATCTCTTGTAAGATATATTCATATAATATTAAATATTAATGCTTTTAACTGACTTTGTTTTTTTAATGGGTAATCGTGTATTTATATATACAAACTTCTCTTTAATGATTTAAACTTTTAATTCTGTTATTTATCTTTAATTTACAAAAAATATATATATATTTCATTTTTTGGAAAAGAGAATTTAGAATATTTTGAATTATTATCACCCACTTATTTTTCATTCAAAGTAAAAATTGAAACAAAGTTTCAAAATTATCCATGTCCCTAACTTTTGAAAAAGATGATAACAAAATTGAATTCCTCTCTCTTTGCTTTCTCTCCTTTTTTTTTTAAAAAATAAAAGAAAAATTATCCTAAATTGATAGGTAATAATTATTGATAGAATCCCTCCTATCTATATTTTAATGTTGTATAGTCTTTGGTGAGAGAATCAATCATTCACATACCCTCCGTTAAAATAGCTTCTCACTAGGAAGTAAATTAATTTTTCTTATTTTACCAAACTTGATAAACATATTAAAATGGTGAGAAAATTTGTTACATCATAGAGAGTTTGGACTAAGAAGTAGTTAATTCAATTTGCCCTCAAAATTCAACACACGATGACCTCAAGAAAATCTTGCAAAAATTGGCCTGTGTCTAACTTAGTTAATTGATTACAAAGACATGCAATACACACTCCAATATATTTAATGAATTAGTTGAAATGGTTTGACAAAGGCTAATGAAAATACTGCCATCGGGGAAAAAAAATTCGACTGCAGTATTTCTATGAGCAATTAATGTTTTGAATTTTGTTCATATTTTTCTCATTGCGGTGGAGAATTATGAGCGACGATCTCAAAAGTTTCTGTGGTAGGTTACCAACCAAATGAATTTTCAATAACCCATTTATATTCACATAAATAATTGGACTAAATTCGTCTTAATATAAATTTTTTTGTTAATAATCAAAATTTGTTTATTAATTAAGGTTGTTATTCCTTCTCCCAATCCCCTCCTCGATTTCCTGTGTAAAAATAGAAATTAGATTTTGTCACACGAGTTCAAGCTCACCTACTTCAAGTTAAATGTCGAGGACAGAGAATAAACACCAAGTGATCGATGATAAAGACAGTCGCTTGGTTATTCAACTATTTCCGGCGTTGAAGTTGATGTTTGGAGGACAGGAAAAAGTGGAAGAAAATTAGGAAAGTAATGAGATATGTATAGAAACTTTGTATAGTGGAAGACAAGGTGATTCGAATAATCTGAGAAACATACACATATGGGCGCCCAGAAAGGTTTAGTTGAAGCTGTAAAACAATATGAAATTCCATGTCCTCGGACTCTAGAGAAAATATCGATATTCCACCTAATCTTATTATCAACCAGTCAATTATTTTTTTTCTTAATTAAGAAGATTCAAATGAAGCACGTTGACTTTGATTCTTCAGAGTTTTGAATCTGTAAAACACCTTTGAGTTGTGCATTGAGTGAGACCAAGTCAAATCCTTTTAGAATTTTTTTCATAATTAATAATTTTCAATGTAAGTAATTGAATTTTCCCCCCGATTTTTCACATAACATAAGAATTTATATAAAATTCTGAAGGATAAAACTCATTATGTATTCTTTGTTCGAAAGTAATAAAATTTTATGCTCACTTTAATCAAATTAATGATTACCACAGTGATTGATTATCATTTTGTTAAGACTTTTGTGCTCTCTGACTATACATACACACACATATATATATATATATATATATATACACATACTGTTTTTCAACGGACAGTAAATAATTAAAAGATACAAATTATTACATGTTTCACATTCCATTGGTTGATTTTAAAACACTCCATTAAACCGACAACACATATCAACTCGGATGTTGACATATACATATTACAAGATGAAGCATAATAATATACTGTCTTGACTAAATCTGATATTAGGGTAATGTACTCATTTTCTCTATGAACAACACTGAGAAATCGATGGTGGGTTGTTTGCTATCCTGAGAAGTTTCTGGCTTGCATGCGCAAAAAGTAATTAATTAAATAGTAAACCCCGCGTAGTAAAGAACGTGTCAATGTATCAGCAAAATTTACCGGGCACTGCAGAGATTCTAAAAGCACTTTTGGTTACAAGATTATAGCTTTTTTGAAGAGAATTAGTCGAAAAGTAAAGCAATTCTGGTTGTAATCAGTTTTTAATTACAAGATTGTAGCGTTTTTGAAGAGAATAAGTCGAAAGTGAGACTTTTCGTATCATGATCTTTATCATCTTTACCAAATTATGAAGATTTAAGTAGTACATTGGGACCCACAAAACTTGACAAATTGTTACCAAACGCTAGAATCTTGACAGATTGCAACTCCCCACATCGTTAAGTCTTCGCAGCCTACAGTTTCGAAGCCACAAAGATGTGTTCTCACTCTCTTTTTCTTACACATTAATTACTACTTTATTACCTCGATCAATCAGTCAAATATGGTGTCTTGTTTATAATTGATTGTTCCTTTTCTTTTTTTTAATCACTAGCGTCGACTTGCCATGCAGGCTTAAGAGTCTACGTGTTAGGTGACCTGCCGAGCCTAAGCACCCGGAGAAGAAGTTCTCTATATAAATCAAGCTTGTTTGCACCTCAATTTCAACACAAACACTTGAAATTTTTCTTTCTTTATTCCACTACTGTTTTATTGATAGCTTTCAATGGCTTCGCTTTTCAAGTTCTTTGTGGAATTTTCTTTCCTTGTGCTTCTCATAGGAAGCACCAATGCTCAACTCTCGACGAATTTCTACTCCAGTTCTTGTAGAGATCTCTTTCCCACTGTGAAATCCGCTGTGCATTCTGCTATTTCGAGAGAGGCCCGGATGGGTGCTTCTCTGCTTCGCTTGTTCTTCCATGATTGCTTTGTTAACGTAATATTTCTTTCTGTCCATCCCACTTTCCAAATTCTTTTTCTCCATTTGAATTCACACACATGGCCGAATCCTGGGTCTATTGAAAGTTTGCCATTTCGCAGAAGTGGTTAATTCCAAAGTTTTTTACTCCTTTTTATTTTGTCTCTTAATGGCCTTGTGGTTCAATAAAATTGAAGTCAAAACTTAGCCTCTCTTTTTGACTTTTGTTGTCAATTGATTAAAAAAAAAAAACCGTTGTAACAGTTAATAAAATTGATCTACAACAAATTATAAGACAGGATGCTAATGTTGTCCAGCAACTATTCTAGTGCAGTCGTTCTTTCTATTATTTTCATGGTACTGTTGTCTTAAAATATTTAATGTAATTTCACGACAGGGATGTGACGGGTCAGTTCTACTTGACGACACATCTTCCTTCACCGGAGAGAAAAACGCAGTTCCAAATCGTAATTCTGCACGTGGATTCGATGTCATTGACAACATCAAGTCTGCCGTAGAGAAAGTCTGCCCTGGGGTCGTCTCCTGTGCTGATGTATTGGCCATTGCTGCTCGCGACTCAGTTTCTATTGTAAGTTTTCATTCAAATTATAGACAACGATGGTAAAAGATTGTTTTTCCTATTGTCATGATTTATTATCTTAATGAAGCTTGGAGGGCCAAATTGGCAAGTAAAACTTGGAAGAAGAGACGCTAGAACTGCAAGCCAAGCAGCTGCGAATAACGGAATTCCTCCTCCAACTTCCAACCTGAACCAATTGATTTCCAGATTCAATTCTCTTGGACTTTCCACCAGGGACCTCGTCGCTTTATCTGGTTTGTGTTCTCTCTTTTCTCACTCCTTTTACATGAATTATATTTTCTAGTAAAATTTTGTCAAAATCTTATACAGTTAATCTGTAAAATCTACAGGTTCTCACACAATTGGACAGTCAAGGTGCACATCATTCAGGGCACGTATATACAACGAAACAAACATAGATGCCTCCTTTGCTCGAACAAGGCAAGGAAACTGCCCGAGAGCCAGCGGCTCCGGCGACAACAACCTGGCACCACTTGATATTCAGACTCCAACTTCTTTCGACAACAACTACTTCAAGAACCTCATCACCAGAAGAGGATTGCTCCACTCTGATCAACAGCTCTTCAATGGTGGATCCACTGATTCCATAGTGCGCACCTACAGTAGCAGCCCTCGCACCTTCACTTCAGATTTCGTTGCTGCCATGATAAAGATGGGAGATATCAGCCCGCTCACTGGATCCAACGGTGAGATAAGGAAGAATTGCAGGAGGGTGAACTAATTTCAGAGCCCTTCGATAGCATGTTGTTTGGATTAAGAGCATAAATATTCCTGTAGTTTTTCTTCTTACTGTACTACAGATTATGCATTTGGAATTCTGTACTTTAATCATCGTTTGAAGAAAGTAGCATGATTGTGGACCTTAATATAAGAATCCTTTGTGATCAAGCGCAATATACATTAGGCTTTGAAGTTTTTACACGTACCCAATACAACAAGGCCCAATTTTCACCTTAGGCTCAATCATGATCCCAACCCGAATGAGTGATACAACACACACCCCTTACATTTCTGAATACAGCCACCCAATGCCATGTCATAACAGCAGTCAATAACTCTTTCATATCTCTTCAGGTTAAATCTCCTTCTTGTTTCCAAATTATCATATCATCCTTGTATTTCAATCGGGGAAGTCCTCGAACATCGTTCCCCAGAAGCACACATAATACATACATTATTGGATTATAAAACAGCTGTACGAAATATTCCTGTAAATTTTACAGCTATTGTTTGCCCAATTTTATATCTAGATCTAAGAGCAAACATGTGCCCCCAGAGATCTATGCTTAACTCGACACTGGTCCAACGAATATGAGTTTTTGATTCTGATCATTACACACAATTTTTTTAAGTGTCATTAATGGTGAATCTTCATATCTGGCCGTCGATCTCTGACTGTTTCGTGCCAACCATGATAGTTAAAATTCTGCTTTGTCATGTTGAGGTATTAAATAAAGAAGAATTCAGTGAGTTTGAGGCTTTGATGATGATGATAATAATAATAATTAAGATCTAAGGTCATTTTATATTGAGTTTATAAAGGTCTGTTTGGCTCCTAGTAGTCCTATGTTTCAATCAAAATTCTAACGCTGTTGACTTACTACAATTGGTGTCACAAGCTACTTATAATTAATTTTTATGTTCTTTCAATTTTGTTTACTTAAATTATTAGTACATAGCAAATTATTAAATATTTGACAGTTAATCTTTTTTTGTTCGACAACATCTCAATTTTAAATGTAGTTTAATTTGTTATAAAAATATTATAAAAAGCTCAATCACAATGCTAATGGCAATCAATTTCCTTGATGAACTTTATATACACTTCATGTTTAATAACTTGACATGTACCCTTATGTTTAAACATGTAAGACAATATTGATTTAGAATTAAGATTTCTTCTTAATTTTTTTTTATTTTTGATAAAATGTTAATAAGTGGAACAATTATTAATAAACAGTTTAAATTGTATTTTAATAAAATTTATAAATTAATTTTATTTTTTATAACACAAATTAAAGAGTTTAAGATATAATTCTAAATTGTTCATTATTAACTATAATATATATTAATATTTATTAAAATTAAGAATAGTAAAAATTAAAAAAAAAATTATAATCCATTAATCTATTGATTGAAGGAGGCCCAGTTGAAAAGCAGAAGAAGATTAATGATTAACTGAACTCAAGGGGAGTTGTATAGAGTCGAGAACCGAGATGCCAATATTTCAAGCAACTGTGACATAAGACCAAATTCCATCAAATCTATGTGGATTCTAAGAGATGGGAGACTTGAATGAAAAAGACTGATCCCTTCATGTAAAAATCAAAAAGTGCAAATGTGGGAGAGAAAGTGAAATGGACTGAATGATTGAATGACTTCCCACGCATATAACTTGCTTGCTTGTTTGTTTAAACAATTATTATATATTTCTGGTTTCTGTATTCGGCTTCCAACTCTGGCTGAAATCCACACGCAAAGGAAACCCATTAATATTTGAGAAAAATTATTAACTAGTTGAATAGCTGGCAGGACCATCGACCAACCAACAAATACATACATCACAACGCACACATTTGTAATTCACAATATGCTGTAGCAAATACATACACCATAATACCCTTTTCAGAAAGTCTAATATTTAGTATAATAAACAAACAAACTAAGAGATTCTGATTATATTTAGATCGAAGAGGAAACATATTGTCTGCAACAGGTTTACGAATTTTCTGAATCCGTGATGAGAGGATGAACATAAGAAATGTATGGAATTACTGTTATATTTCTTCATTCTTAATGTCAGTAAATTCGGAAGGAAAATAACATTCTGATCATATATAATTGTCCATGGTGCCAGTATAGCTGATGAAAAACAAAAGAAAGCAATAGCCATCACTTACAACAGACTCCATAAAGCAGTAAACAATTGAGGAAAAAGAAGAAGAAGACTGAAATATATACTATTAAACATAAAAAAAAAAAATTAAAATTTTAAAGGGTAGTAAAGTAATGTGACAAGTGAAATGGATTTTGCTGAATGATTTCCAAATTAAAATGATCAAGGTCTTGTAAGTTTCGCTTACATTGGGATGATCACAGCTTCAATTTTGTCTCGTCCATCCCAAGTTGAAATACTATTTCACATCCATTGATGGCACAGACTAGCATGTGCAAATGCAGACTTTGTTAATTTTTCAACCAGATCCCAAGCATGAAATGACTACACATATTAATTAAGATATCACCACTCAGCACTACCGAAGAAATCACTGGAAAAATTACATCATCCATGGCATCAGACACTAGAATAGAATGTATTCTCATCAATTCAATTCTCGACAGTTGATGGCACTATTTCTAGGGTTTTCCATTTCTTTTCCTTCATAGAAAGAGGAAATTACAGGAAAATTAACACACACGTATACATGAGGTTGCACCGTAGAAGTAAGTTGATAGAAGCCTTGGAATGAGGAAAACAACAATTTGCTAGGAAGAAGTACTAGACAAGAAATTCACAGATAAATTAAGAAAAGGATAAATAATAATTAACAATGGCTAATATGAACTTTCAATTGTAGAATTAGACAGTAATTCAGTGACTAAACAATCCCAAATAAATAATCCAATAATGATAATCCTTCCTCTTCCTCATTTTATTCCTCTTCTTTTTTAATGGATGAGATCGAAAAATAAATACTGGGATCGATATTCTTAGTCTGGAAATTTAGCCAAAATAGGAGACGTTTTCACTTGAAATGGTGCTGAAATCAGCAGCACTGGTTGGTTGGACGTACATGGAAGAAGAGCAGGAAGTAGTATTAGGAAGAATGGGGGGAGGTGGTGGCAGCGGAGGGGTTGGAGCTGGGGCTGGTGACGGTGTAGCAACCGAAACAGCCCCAGAAGAGAGCAAAGCTAAGTGAGATGATGGTATAATATTAGCCTCTCTATACTTGTGTTTCAATATCTCAGTCCTTACAGCATTAAGTTCTGCTTGTAAAGATTGAACTTGCTGTTGCAAAGCAGAAATTGCACCCATGCACCCGTAAACTGGGTCTCTAAGCCTGACATTTGCCTCGTAAACGAGACTATTTGCAGCATCTGCTCTTTGGCTTTCCGGTACCTCCTGAATTAAACAATAAAGACATCATAAATTCATAATTGCCAATCAAGAACAGCATTATGATAAAATGAAATTAGTGTTAGTATAGTGAAAAATGTAATTAGGGTTTACCATTAGCATCTTGGAGACGTTGCTGGCACCGAAGACCTTGTGAACGGAAGCAAATTTCTGTGGTTCATGTGGGGAGAAATATGGAGAAAAAGGACATTCTTGTGCACAACGACGTCTCAAGAGTTTGCAGGCTGCGCAAGGTGTGATAGTATTTAGGGTTCCGGGAGGACCCAACATGTGTCTTCTTCCCATATGAGAAGAGGCTTCTACTTCTCTCTTGATTCTCTTGCCTATCTCATCAAATCTCTCCCTAGAAACAAACAAAAAATTAGAAAAACAAGAGTTAATTTAATTTAAAGTCGCTAGGGATTAATTCGAGAGATTTGTATTACCTTTCTCTGGACATTCAGGCATGCTCTCAGGGAAGGAGGAGGAGTTTCTGAGAGAGAGACGGAGGGAAGAGAAGGGAAAAACAGTACTTAAAAGGCAAGATATACAGAAGAGAAAGAGATGGTGTAGTGATTAGTTAAACAAAGAAATCTATATATATATATATATATATATAGAGAGAGAGAGAGAGAGAGAGAGAGAGAGAGAGGGACAACAGAGACATGAGTTAAAAAGACTAAAATTAGAAGCTAATTTTGTTTGTTTGTTGGTGATATTTTGCACCTCGTTTGATTATGTACGAGGAGCGAATTATAGTTTGCAGAGAAACTATGGTGATGACCTAGCAATAGCAATAATGGAGAATAAAGTTTAGAGAGAGGGAGAGAAGAAGAAGGAGGAGGTAATTGAGTTTGTATAAATTCCAGCCCTGTGACTGCTTGCCCACGTGTGTTGTCTTTAAATGTGTTGACTTTGAATATCAAAGCCATCTGGTTTTGCTTCGATTGCTTAATGATCTTTCAGTCTGCATGTGGTCTTTGCTTTCTTTCTCCGTGGACGCCTAAATTTATTCTTTTTTCAAATTAATTGATTGCTAAAATTATTACAAATAAAACAGAAACTCAATTATTACGAATATTATCTTAAAGAGTGTGATCACAAACCAAAAAAAATTAGACGATGATTAAATTTTGTACTTTGAAAAGGGCAGGCAGAGGCATGTTAGTTTCTTGTCAAAATCAAGAAGCAATCTACGATAGAACGACCATATCTGGGATCTTGTTTGTGAAAATGAACTTAATTTAATATCAACTTACCGCCGTGTAGAATCCGCAATCTGCTCTTTGGAGATTGCTTGTAAGACCAAATGCAGACCGATCGATTATGAGACTACCCTTATTTCATACAGTTCTAGACGAAATTAATAAATCTAAATGGGTTTGTCTGATTGAACAAAAACAATAAAACGAATCCATTCAGCAAACTTAAATATTATTGTGTAAATTCTTATTTTTACGCTTAAATTTTCAGATTAAACGAACAATTTATCTTGGTATCAAAATAAATTTGATTTCACGGTCTTGTATTTAAACTTCAAAAATTATATCACAATGTATTTGAATCTATATGATAAATTCATTGAATAAATGTAGTTTTTACGTGAGAAAAAAAATGGTAAACAACTTGAACACTATTATTTGAACACTTTTGTATCAAGTTGTGGGTATAAGTTCATTTATCTAATAAAATTTTTTTATGATAATGTATAAGAGATTTAGAATTTAGATCTTACTCGCATCAAAAATAAAAAAAAAAATTAATTTTTATATTAACCTAATATTTTTGTCGAACTGTGAACTTGCTTGAGAATTCATGAATTAATTTTTGAACAAATATATGGGGGACACAAATAATATGAACCTTTTTGTGTAGTCTGTAATTATGATTTACTAGCACTTGGGAAGAGCTTACTCTTCAAAATTACACTACCTTTTCATTGATGTTCACAGAAAAAGATTGAACACCCTCAAGGATAAGTCAATTATCTTCAGTAGCTAGCAACTTATTTTAGAGAGGGGATCCATAATCACATGTGCTGATATCAAAGACATCTCACCAGCATTTGTTTGTTTTTTTTTTATTTCAATAAATAGAAAGCATTACAATTCCTTCAAAAAAAAAAAAACAAAAAGGCTTCATGTCAACCCCCCAAATGTTCGATCATTTCAATAGATTTATAGAGTATCTCAATTGCTTGATAAATTAACTAGTTTTGTCAACAGCTTGTCTTGATCTTTCTTTATTCATTGCA
>CP135569.1:6786685-7095163 GCA_032401905.1 Swietenia macrophylla | reverse complement strand
TAAATTTTTTTTATTTATTATCAAATAATAAATTTTTTTATTTTATTAATTAAATAATCTCATTATTTTAATTATAATAATATAATAAAATTATTTTACCTTTGGTAATAAAAATAGGGTGTGCAGCTATACCCAAATATAATTATATTCAATTGATAATTACAGTGATTTTATTGAACAATTTAATATGTGGGGGAGCTACTATGGACGGAACTAATTAATAAAGTAGATGAATATTAATTGTGGTGCATAAATAAAGTCAGATAACAATAAATGAGAAGGTTTCGTGGTCCATGACTGCGCAATTTTAATGGTGGGGTTGCAAACAAAGGTAGATGAAAACATAAAATATGCATCAATGGTGGCAAGGAGTAAAAATCATTTCTTGGTAGCTCTGTGTTTGTGTTTTTGTCGAGACACTTGTTGGTTCGCAGAGGAGATTGGGTCCCTTGATTGATGATGCACTGTATCCATGGACGACAACTGCACCATGGTTGGCATGGACTGGACCATCTTTCTGTTTTAAATCTATTTTCATTCATGTTTGCAATGTGTGCAACGCTTTCACCAAACTCTCTAACTACTCACCCGATTTCAATGGCCAAGGTAATTAATTATACTTAATTATTATGCTAGCTAATGTTATGAAAACCTTAATCCCTCATTTGAATAATTATATAATTAATAAGAGTTAATATTAATTACATTGGACATTGGGGTACGAAATTCTTTACTTACCAAATTTGATGGGAGGTCAGTGGTAATTATTTATCTAGAAAGCATTCGATAAAGCTGTTCAATTATTTTAATTAAAATAATATAATAAAATTATTTAATTAATAACAAAAAAATTATATTTATTTATAAAAATTTTAAAAAATTAAGATAAATTTTATTTTTTAATTTTTAATTTTTTTATTTGGGTGAAATTTATTTAATTTTTTAAAATTTTTATCAATAAACATAATTATTTTTTATTATATCATTATAACTAATGCGATGAGATAAGTACGTTTAAAATTATGTGGCTAATTAATACCTTGAATTACCTACATTTTCATCCTAATTTTTAATTATTATCATATCATATTTTGCGAATAATTTAATTTAATTTTAAAATAAATATAATAAAAAAATATAAATATTTTAATATAATTGTTAATAAATATCATATTGATTACTATGTATAAAAATAGAGAAAATGATTACTTGTATTTCATGGATTATACTAGTGGCACGTGGGCAATTTATGCCCACCAATGCAGCATGCACGTGGGAAAATATATAATAGGGCAACAAAGATATTAATATGCAAGCCAAAATCGAACATGCTTAGTTTAGTTTTGGTAACGCCAAAAAAAAGGGTCCCCCATCCATGAGATTTTTTTTTAATTATTTTTTATTTCAAAGAGGAAAACAAAATTTATTTAAATAATTATTAGTTATTACAATAGTCAACTAATCAAGATCTTATAAAATAATTAGAGCACATGTTAGTTGAAGATTATTATGAGTCATTATAGTTTATAAGTCATCCAATTTGCTCATGAACAGATGTTCATTGATTAATATCAAATGTTCATTTGTGATGATTCCTATAATTATAAATTACTTGAATATTAATTTAAAACATCTTCTTTTAATTTTTTTTTTTTAAATTTAAGTAAATAGTAATATATGGTACAATTAATAATGAACGATTTATATTATATTTTAAAAATTTTAATTTATATCGTAAAATATAAAATTAATTTATAAATTTTATTAAAATTAATTTAAACTATTAATTAATAATAATGTTACGTGTCACTATCTTATTAAAAATTAAAAAATAATAAGACGGACAAAAAAATTCTAATTCTTTAAATATATATAATATTATTTAGATATGACTAAAAATACTTGTGAATGTATATTATTGTAAATTAAAAGTAATTAAGTTAAATTAGCCTAATTATGACAAGTAATTATGGATTAGGGATTGATTATGAATCCATGGTTATAATGAGCATCCCCTTTTTGTTTCTTGGTGCACATGTAATCTTTTGATTACAATCTCCATTTGCCCCATTTTAATTCTTCCATTCACATTGCCCTTCAACCCTTTTGTTTTTGTTCTCTGTAATTTAATTATCAAGTAAAATGATTAAAAATAAAAAGAAAAAAGAAAATGGTTGATTTAGTTGACCTAATTTACGGGTATTAATTCATTTAATTTATAAAATATTTTAATATTAAAAGAATTTTGATTTTTTTTTTACTTTTATTTAATAAATTATATTTTAAAAAAGAAAGCCATAATTACTTTTTACATCTCACTAATCACTTGCATGAAAACGATGTCGTTCGGTTGAATGATTGCGCATTTTACCTTTAAATAAAGTCGAGCATAACCTCTCAACTGCCATTCCCAACACCTTTCCGAAATCCGCAATCAACGGCGAAAATTGGTGGACCAGTCAACCACAAAAACGAAATCCAATCTCAGAATAATAGCCACGTGTAAATAGTCCATTCGCTAAAACCCTTTCCACCTCAACCGTAGACTTGGACTTCAACTCCTTCAACCAATAACCGACGACCACGTAATTAACGTCCCATACATCCTCCCGCACACCCGCCATGCAGCGATCGGGAAAAAGCTCACTCTGCCACCTTTCTCTCTCCTACGAGTGCCCTTAACAAAATCATCACGCGAACACACAAATAAAGTCCAGGCCTTCACTTTTAATCATGCCTTTTACTTTCTGAAGCGAGAACAGTGAAACAAATTTCTATTTTAAAAGGCTTAAACTTCGAACATTCACTACTCAAACCTTAACTTTTTGTTTATGGCGGATACAGTCATGGATTCTGTCCAAGAACCGTTTCCGGGGACGCCTGGTATCCGGGAAGTGAGGTCCGAGACGGGTTCTGAAAGTTTGGGGTTCCGGGAAGTGGCTGTTGCTGGCGGCAGTGACGCGAGTTTAGGAATAAGGAAGGTGGGGTTGAGAGCTGAGATCGATACTTCGCCACCGTTCGGATCAGTTAAAGAGGCGGTGACCCGGTTCGGAGGAAGCGAGTCTTGGCCGCCGCTGTATAAGCTCGGAGAATATGTAAGCGTTTGAATTTTTTGTTTCCTTATTAACTGGTCAATTTGTTTATTATATATGCTAATGGAATGTCGTTCACTATATGGAAACGTGGATGACTTGTCGTCTATAATAAATGCACAAAACAGTTGTTTTCTGTCTTGATGCATGGGGATTTTATGACTAGTTCAAATTTAAGAGGATTTAATGCTCGTTGGAGGGGTTTAAGCATGTTCGATGCTGCTCTTAGATTTCCATTCTCCCACTAAAGATTTTGAAAACAAGCTGATTTCTTTTTTAGTCTTCGAATGTGCTTAGATAAGTTCTGTTTTAGCTGCTAATCTACTTTCATTTATGGGAGCCCAAATCCACGCTCTAGCAAGGTGGTTGAAGTTGAAATTCTCCCATTGCAACTGCACAATTTCAGTGCATATTGAGTTTCAGATATGGTAATTGACTGCTATTGATTTGTCATAACCAGCATGGTGTTGAGGAGTTTGACATAAAGAAAGTGGAGGAACGGGCAGCAGAATTGGAGAAAGATTTGATTGTGAAAGAATTGGAGACTCTTGATGTATTGGAAGAACTTGGAACAACGAAGAAGATTGTGGAAGAATTAAAGCTGCAGCTGCAGAAGGAAGCCATGAAGTGCATGGCAACTCCAGAAATCAAAGAAATGAACAAGGAACATCAGAGTAACTGTGTTAGCAACAATGAGCAGATCCTGGTGGGAAGTTCAAGTCCTTGCCCCGCATCATCTCCTGATTTGATCTTAATGGAGTTGAAGCAAGCAAAATTAAACCTTGGTAGAACTATAAACGATCTTGGAATGATTCAAATTTCTGTCGAATCGTTAAATAAAAGAATGAAGAAGGAAAAAACCTTTCTTGAAAAGACACGTAAGAAGCTGACATCCAAATTTGCAGGGGTGTCCACTCTGGAAGAGGAGCAGAAGCAATTGAGAGAGAAACCACAGATTGGCCGCCACGAAGAAATGAAGAATTTCAAAATGAATTCACAGGGAGAGCAACTGAAGAAATTGGCCGAAGTTTCAAAAGCGATGTTGGGGAATGAACACAGTGTAAAGACGGCTGAAATGAGATGGGTTGCAGCTAAAAAGATGGAGGAAGCAGCTAAAGCAGCGGAAGCACTTGCTCTTGCTGAAATTAAGATTTTATCAAGCAGTGAAAAGACTTCAGGATATCTACTGCCAGAACCTGAAGGGAAATCTCCTGTGACTTTGAAGACTCAAGCTGATCAGGGACTTCCCAAGAAGAAAATTGCACTAGTACATGCCATGCAGCAACTCGAGGAAACAAATATTTCAAAACTTTCAATTCTAAAAATGATGGACGAAGCAGTAGCAGAAGTTAAACATAGCAAACAAGTTTTACAAGATGCACTTAACAGAGTTGAAACTGCAAACAGAAAACAACTTGCCGCTGGAGAAGCGCTTCGTAAATGGGCTCCAGATTATAATAACAAGCAGGGACAAGTAATGTACAGCCCAGCCAGGTTTAATATCATCCACCCATCTGAATATCAACAGAATTCTCCATTGCATGAAGTCAGCAAATCAGAACTTGTAAGTGAAGAGCCGAAGCCAGTTTTAAGGCCCACAGTTTCAATGAGAGATATACTAAGTAGAAAACAATTTCGGCCGGAAGAATGTGCTGTGAGAAGGCAAGCTGAAGGCCAGTCTACAGAAAGACACAAAGTAGCTTTAAGTCAAATGCTTCAGGAATTAAGGGAAGATCTAACTTACCCCAAAAAGACCGAAATTGAATGTGATGACCAACAAAAGCAGTTCTTTACACCAAGGAGAAAGTTTGGATTCATCCACATATCACTTCCTTTGCCAAAGCAAAGCAAGAAGAAAATGCAAGGTTTAAATGCAATGTGATGATGCAGAAAAGATTGAGAATTTGGTTTTGGAGTGTTTAATTTATAGTTATTATTTGTTTATGATGTGATCTTGCTTGATCACAGATTGGTTTGAAATAAAGGTTTCTGTTGTAATCTCTGATGTGTGAAATTGTCTTGGGAGGTAAGGATACATAAACCTTCCTCTGTCTGTTGAAAGTTCAGCAAGTATATTTGATTGGCATTCCGCTATAAATGTCAAGCATTTGCGCTTTTTCGGAAACATCTTGTTGCCAGGATTTTTGTTTGCGAAGAAGATGAACTCCAGCGTAACCTGGAAGCTAAGAAATCCGAGACCCTAGTTCTGAAACCATCTAACTGGACCTAACGCAAAATTACTTTCTCTTTCTATGTTGCTACCGTCATTTCAATCACAAAGCCACTAGAACGACACCCTCCAAGGGCGTTTCACATACTACGAACAATCATTTCTGCCGTACAATTATTTATCTATGGTACGAGATATAGAATTAAACGTTCGTATCAACTATAGACATCAACCTGCGTCATCGAGTAGATCGGCTCAGCTCGTACGTGTCGCTCTGTTGTTGGATAGTCACCTACGTTCTTGTCTTAAATCAGTTTCTGCGCCCCAACTTCTGGATTACCGCCAGAATTTTGTTTTCCCTTAAATTTATTGACTCGCGCAAAACTACAGGGAAAGTACAATTCGTCTGCTAACGTGACCAGCATACGAATTGCTGCTGTCGGGATAATAATATCCAGGTCCCTGATGAGGTAGCGCAAGTTAGATAGACCCACAAATTTTTTTTTTTTTAAATATATGTAGATATATATATCGACATTAATGAAGTCCTTTTATCATAAAATTAAAAAAGGCGCAGAGCTTGGAAACGACCTTTAATGGTGAATCCACCGAGAATCTGCAAAAGGGTTCATGCAATACGTCGGGCTCCGGATGGTAGCGCCTTTGAAAAGTGGTGTTCACGTTAAATGATCGTTATAACGTTCTTTTTCTTTTCTTTATTCCTGTGTTTTGATGTTACAAATTTTGTTCACTTTATTGTGGGGCTCTGGTGCCGATTTCGTTGGCTGACACGCAGGAGTGTGAAGCCAAAGCTAAGAAGAAATTGAAGAGATTCAAAGGCGTTTGTGAAAAACCAAGTGTTCTGAAACAGGGTTCTTACTGTGATCTGGTTAGATCTCCTTTTGTGTTCTTCATGTAAGTTCTTAACTTATATTCTTTCATTGCTTTCATTCCCATTTTTAATAGAATTTATAGGATAAATTTTGGCGGAAAGACCTTGTTTGTAGAATGCTTTTAACGTCTCTTTTTCTTTTTCTTTTTCAATTGAGACTATTGGCCAAAAAAGGTTCTGTTCTTTCTTTTAGAACTACTAAAACTACAGATGGGTTAAGCGTGTGTTTGGGAGTGTTTTTTGATATTGTTAGAAGAGCTTTCAATCAGCAAAAGGGATTTTGTTCCTACTTAGTAGTGTTTGGTTGAATGGATAGAGGTGCTTTTGAATATCATAAAGTACATAACAACTGTTTTCTGAAAAAGTGGTCACGGAAGGAGTTTTCTGTAGAAACATCTTCAAATGTATCCTTGGTTAGAAACGAGTGCTATAAAATATGAAACATTTAGGATTAAAGAAAATTATGTTTTATTTGGTGTGTTTCTCAGGGAAAGCTTTATCAAGACTCGTAAAAGTAAGAAATGGATTGACATTGATCGTAAAGAGTTTGAATCTTGAAAGAATATGTCAAAGGAGGTAATGTTCAGAGGAGAAAATTATCTGTAACTCCTAGCCGATTGTTACGCATTGGTATCTGAATAAGATCGCCGTATACATGTGTTTTCGAGGAGAAGCAACCATACGTCGTTCAAGCTGAAAAGCTATATGCAGCTCACCAGAAGGCTTTGGCTGAAGAGCTTACTAGTATGCGAGAGGTAACTCCCTTCCCGGTCACAGTTGTGATTTTACGGGTTTGAATATAGTTAAGCTCTTTTTGTGGTAATACAACTAAGTTTTTGGGTTAATTAAAGATATCATCAGTTGGGCTTCAAAGATTGCATGTACTAGTGGATTTTGGACTGACATATCATGGGTCAAAATATTCATTAATTCATTTCTTTTTCTTGAATTTGATTCTTGTTATTAGTTTCCTTCACTGAAGAGAAGTTTCTCCTCATTGAAGAGAATATCTCTGTCAAGACTTCTCTTCAGTGAAGAAAATTTGATGAGAAATCCTCTCTCAATTATCATTTTCACAAGTGTATCGATTCATTTTATTACACGTATAAGGATATATTGTCTTGTGATTTAATGTGTTTGAGATGATAGAAACTCAAAGATAGGTGTTTGCTCTTAGCAAAAAATGCATAGTTATATGAATGATGTCTCCCAATCTCTATCCTTGCAGGCCTTTCGACTATATAGTTCTTGATTTCTTCCCACAATGGATTTCTAAAAGAAGTTTGCCCCTTCTATCTTCTGACTAAACCTGTTTCCTTCTGCCCGATAATTATGTGATTCTAAATTTGCAGTTTTCAGTATTGAAATTATGAGGTGATTGTTCCTGTAGGTGGATGATGAAGCAGATTCAGCAATGGTCGGGAAGTGTGATTAGGTTTCTGATTCTAATGTTCACGAAACCTTACTCATAATTTGGAATTGATTTTCTTTCAAATTCTGTTCGTCCTTTCTAACATCACATGATTTCTTAATGTTTCTTGCTCCTAGTCCTATTTTGACTACAAAGACTTTGAATGCTCGGATGGCTTAGGATTCGAGAGCTTATACACATATGAGTGGTATCCTTCTCACTCCCTCTATCTGCATGCTAAATGGTCTTACCATCCAGCATTTGCCAACTTTTCATGTGGAAATTTTTAGTTTGTTCTGCATTTCCTGACTAATTCCTTGTACTTCCTCCGCTTCATGAAACAGGGAAATGGCTCAACCATGGATTGTCGACAACCCTCAGCTTGACCATTCCTTTCACTGAATGTTCAGGTTTAAGGGACGGAACAAGATATTCAATGGTGGAAAATCCAAATTCAGAATCAGAATTTTCAACATTAGCTTTCTTGTCCAAGGCAAGTCAATAAGTTGGCTATTGTAAAGTAGCAGTAGAATTTTAGGATGAATTAGCTGTTACAATCTATACAGTTTCATATGTTCTGTGCTATTCGGATGAACAATTTTGTTAATATTTTTGCTTAGTTGAATTGTAGGACAGCAAAGTTTTATTTTTTCTGATTTTTGCTTGGCAACCAAACGGAAAGTTTCCTGTTCTTGCAATCTCAAGTTGAACATATTTAATTTCAATTGAAAAATTTAGTGCTTTTCTGGTAAATTTGTAGGTTCTTGGGATCTCAAGCTGAACATGTTTAATTTCAACTGAAAAATATAGTGCTTTCTGGTAAATTTGTAGACATTTAACATCATTTGTACTGGTGGAAAATGAAATCAGTGGAAATGATTGTTAGCTAGGCATTTTTGTTTGTATACGGAACTTGTTAATTGGCAATGTTTCCAGTGTGAAAATTGTTACAGAAAGCTTTTTCATTGAGTAATTTGGATTTGATTTTGGATTTAATAGGCCTAATATGGATTGTATCAGATTGAATGACCACAGAGTTAATACTATTCTTCAAATTATGCTTGCTAAGAATCTGTAAATTCGAGCTTCTTGTAAATATTATTAGCAATGCAGGGACTGTTGCTGAACCGAAAGCAGTTTCTGTTTCTGAACTCCTTTTGCTTAAGGCTGTTCGAGGGGAAGATGTTGATAGACCTCCAGTTTGGCTAATGAGGCAAGCAAGGAGGTACATGAAGGCAGGTTTATGTGTCCGTTACATTTCAGTGATGTTACATTAGGAATCATATTGAGTTGCTCAATGCATAGCTGATATATTGCGTCAAAATTTTTGTCTTTGAACTTCTCAGTTTGCATTGAGTTTTTAGTTCACTGTGATAACTTGCCTCAAGGAATGGTGTTTATTTTCTTATTCAATTTTAACATTTAGTTATGTGATTGAAAGTCTAAGGAATCATTTCCTTTGCCACTGAAATGGAAATAGTTTGGAACTGGAAACTAGGAGTATGGAACTTGCCAGGATGTATGAGTCACTTGTGCATTTGATTTTTCTTTTCTTCCATGTTGCATTCTTCATGTTTCTTATTGGTTGAAACCTGAAATTTCCAAATGCTTTAGTTTCATATAGTTTTTGTTATCTACGAGGCATATTATTTTATTTTCCAATATCAGCTTTATTTCTTGCTTTGCTTTTGCATCTTCTATTTCACTGATTTGAATTTGTATTCCATTTGAATTGGATCTCATGTATTCATTTTTATTTCTTTCTCATTTTCTCTCTTTATGATAGAGTTATCAAATCGTCTGTGAGAAGTATCCTTCATTTCGCAAAAGATCAGAAAATGTTGATCTTGTTGTGGAAATTTCTCTACAGCCATGGCATGTTTTTAAGCCGGATGGGGTAAGAGGATTCTCCACCACTTGTTTCTATGTCATTTCAAACTTCAAAATATTAACTATTAAAGCACTATGCTTTGCGCAGTTTGGGACTTTCAACTATCTGAGTTCAAGATTTTGTATTTGGACCAGAAACTCCACATAATTACAAGTTATCTCCTCTCTAATTTTTGTTTTTCCTATTAATTGCTTTGACAGGTCATTTTATTCTCAGACATTCTAACTCCTCTTTCCAGAATGAATGTACCCTTTGACATTGTCAAGGGTAAGGGTCCTGTCATCTTCGTTCCTGTACAAACAGATGCTGATGTTAGCCAAGTGAAAGAATTTGATCCCAAGGAATCAGTTCCGTATGTTGGGAAAGCATTGACAATCTTGCGAGAAGAGGTCTGACTTGGCATGTTATCCTTTGGAGTCAATATATTCTTTTGTTCCGTACTTGTCCTATATTAATAAACTTGTTATGTTCATTTTATCTATCTCTGTTTTTGTGGGACTAGTCTGTGCTCCGTATGTTCACTTCTTAAAGTTCACTGTTTTTCTTGCCAGGTAAGCAATGAAGCAGCAGTTCTGGGTTTTGTTGGGGCTCCTTTCACTCTAGGATCGTATGTAGTTGAGGGTGGTTCATCAAAGCACTTCAGCAAAATAAAACGACTAGCTTTTTCTCAATCTAAGGTAATTTCTATGCACTCACATTTACTTGCTCCTGTTGTAGGCCATGCAGTAAAATCAAATTTCCGCCAACTCCCTTTCCTCTGCAGGTCCTTCATGCATTGCTTCTGAAATTTGCAACCTCCATGGTGAAGTACATACAATACCAAGCCAACAACGGAGCTCAAGCTGTGCAAATCTGCGACTCTTGGGCCACCGAGCTCGGTCCTGTGGATTTTGAAGAATTTAGTCTCCCTTACTTGAAGCAAATTGTGGACGCTGTGAAACAAACACATCCAGATCTCCCACTAATCCTTTATGCCAGTAGATGCGGTGGCTTGCCCGAGAGACTAGCTTTGACAGGCGTACATGTTGTTAGCTTGGACTGGACTGTTGACATGGCTGAAGGTGGACGGCGTCTGGGATCATCTGTAGCAGTTCAAGGAAATGTAGATCCCGGTGCTCTTTTCGGTTCTAAGGAGTTCATCACCAATCGGATAAACGATACAGTGGAGAAAGCCGGTAGAGGTAAGCATATTTTGAACCTCGGCCACGGCATTAAAGTAGGTACTCCGGAGGAAAACGTTGCTCATTTCTTTGAGAGGTTGCTAAATGAATTAGATACGAGTAGCAGCGGCTAGAAATCATTTATTTTCTTTTCACAGGGTAATCGAGTTAACTTATTCCACAGTGATCCGTGGTTCTTGATTATGGATTGTTGCTTGCTAATTGCATCTTCAGTCTGTATCAGAAATTGGTCATCTAAATCTTGACGATGACAAAACTGATAATTATTCAATTAAGGATGAAACCACAGATTCTTTGGAGCAAAACATAGATGGGGACAGATTG
The DNA here is from genome assembly GCA_032401905.1 of Swietenia macrophylla. Lineage (NCBI taxonomy): Eukaryota > Viridiplantae > Streptophyta > Magnoliopsida > Sapindales > Meliaceae > Swietenia > Swietenia macrophylla. The sequence continues at coordinate 7,084,202 of CP135569.1, read as the reverse complement.
TAATACTTAAAACAAAGTTGGAAACATTGGAGTCCTAGCAATCAGGGATCCTACATGAAGTCAGCTCATTAACTTACATAACTCTGTGGAGATCAAACAAAGACAGCTCGATTTTGCTTATTTTATGTCAAATAAGTTGTTTACCAACCAATTTGTTCTGAATATTTTAGTTATGCATTCATGATGTGTCTAACCATGAATGATGATCACTAGGAAGAATTGCCTAGTAATATTACATGTCTAACAAACGGCTTGGCTTGAATTTTAAATAATGGAATTTTGTCATATAAGTCCAATAATATTACAAACTTTAAAATGTGGGCATGAATATTTCGAAAATAAAGGTGTAAATATTGTCCTGAAACATTGTCGTTTTAATTGCGGGGGACACTAATAAACTGCCTTGTTTCTTTTGGAAGAGTAATGAATTGAATTTTTTAATTTTTTTTTCATTTCTCTATTAAAGTAACTTAAATACCCTTTATTATAATGTGTTGGTCAAGCTTCAGAGTTCAACATTATAAGGGTAATTTAAACATTTCAGAATGGGTTAGGGACTTCTTTAATACAAATCAACAAGGAATGTCATCATTTGAGAAAATGTAATAACTCAGGGACCCCAGTGATAATCGTTCAATAAATGAATATTCCATCAGCCGCAACCAGAAAAAGATTTCGAACTACCAAAATTACCCTAACAAATTCTGTCCTCTGTATGACTGGTCGATATTCCATTGGTCCTCACCGGCCTAAGTGCTTGTCCTTCCGACAGCAGAGAAAATTCCACAAAACCTGACAGGCCATCTCTTGTTCATATATATGTATATGTATATATATATACAAATACGCATGCATACATATGGCTAGCAGGGGTATAATAATGGCTTAACAAACATCTGCGTTTGTACGTTGGCTCTTTGTGCTCATTTTGTCTGCCTGAAAAAGCATCTTCCTCCTCACATTCTCTCTCATTACCTGCTTTTTCCTTTAAGGTAACTTTCTTATTTCTTTTTGTTGGATTTAATATTTTATTTTAATTCTTTTCTCAACATTTCATCTGCTTTGTTTTGTTATTTTTACGCGCACAAATCTATGCGTGAGTTGTTTTTATTTTTTATTTTTTATTTTTTGGTTTCCATGCTCTTGCTATCGTTTGATAGTTTCTTCCTGAAAACAATATGGATTAATCTGTTGCCATGTTTGGAGCTTTGCTTGAGTTTATTCTGCCACTGTTATATTTTCTTCTTTTAATTTATTAGAGCTGGTAGCTTTCTGTAAAAATTTTGTTTCTGGGTCTGTGTTTGAATACGTTTTTCTTCCGATCCAAAATTATGATCTGTTCTAAGATGTCATTTTCTTTGTCTGACATGCATGTTGTTTATCGTTTTTCTGTAGTTTTTAATTTTTATAACCTCTATGTTTGTTTAAATTAGAGAGGAAACTATTATTGGTTTACCATTGTTCTTGATCTGTAAAAAATTTCAAGTTTTTATCCTTGTCTGAATTTGTTTTGCATTTGCATATTCGTTATCGTTATTTAACCTTCTAGACAAACTACACTGATTTATAAATAAGCCTGGCAGGCAACGCAACGAATTCTGTTTGTTTTTGGTAAAATGCCTCAAATTGCCATTGTTTATTGGCCTCCAGATGATGATTCTCTGTACATTCCCTTCTTCTAAGCATGAAAACTGATAACATTATTTGTTAAGATTTCTCCAATATTTTTTGCTGACTAATATAAACCATTTTCCACTTGGACTCTTTGACCTTTTGATATAGCATTGAAGGAAAATTAAACGGGAATGCTGAAAGATGTGCTTGGACGCTGACAAATTCTTCTCGGTGGGCTGTGAGGTGCAATCTTTTGGACTGCCCCCATTCCTTGTTGATGGGGCTGTATCCTTGACACACAGAACGTATGATCTCTGGGTCTTAATGTACAATAAAAACTCAAATAGAAATTCTGTTGTGCTGAAGCACAACCGTGCTGATGACGGTTGAGTTCTAAGACCTTAAGAACTCCTGCATATTGTATAGTAGTTATCATAAAAGCAGGAGAGAATAAGTTATATAGTGTAATAGGATTTATTGTTAAAAATGGAAAGCAAAGGGAAGGTGCTAATGCAAAAATATGAGTTGGGAAGAATGTTAGGCCAAGGAAACTTTGCTAAGGTTTATTATGCGAGGAATCTTAAAACTGGCAAAAGTGTGGCTATTAAGGTGATTGACAAGGAGAAAGTTTTGAGAGTGGGACTCATGGATCAGACTAAGAGGGAAGTATCTATTATGAGATTGGTTCAGCACCCAAATGTAATGCAGCTTTATGAGGTCATGGCTAGCAAAACCAAGATTTATTTTGTTATGGAATATGCAAAAGGTGGCGAACTCTTCAAAAAGGTATCGAAGGGAAAGCTAAAGGAAGACACAGCAAGGAAGTATTTTCAACAGTTGATCAGTGCTATTGATTTTTGCCACAGCAGAGGGGTCTCCCACCGTGATTTGAAACCAGAAAACTTGCTCCTGGATGAAAATGGAACTCTAAAGGTTTCGGATTTTGGATTGAGTGCTCTTGCTGAATCTAAGCGTCAAGATGGTTTACTTCACACAACTTGTGGAACTCCTGCCTATGTAGCCCCTGAAGTCATTTGTAGACAAGGCTATGATGGGGCCAAAGCTGACATCTGGTCTTGTGGGGTGGTCTTATTTGTCCTACTAGCTGGTTATCTCCCGTTCCATGAATCAAATCTAATGACCATGTATAGGAAAATAGCCAAAGCTGATTTTAAGTTCCCTAATTGGTTTTCACCTGAAGTCCGCAAGCTGCTTTCAAGAATCCTCGACCCCAATCCAAATACTAGGATTTCTATCGAAAAACTAATGGAAAATCCTTGGTTTAGAAAAGGATTGAACTTAAGATCTAGTAACAATAAAACAGAAGTTAAAGAATCATTTCCTCTGGATATTGATGCAGCATTTGTTCCCCCTGAAAACAGTGCTCCTCTAGAAGCGCCAAAACTGTTAACCAAACCTGCTAATTTGAATGCCTTTCATATCATCTCTCTTTCAACAGGGTTTGATTTATCCAGTTTGTTTGTTGAAAATGACCAGAAGGAAGAAGTAAATTTTACATCCATGCACTCTGTTTCATCCATCATATCTAAGCTTGAGGACATTGCTAAGCTTCTCAGGCTGAAAGTAATTAAGAAAGAGGGCGGGTTATTGAAATTAGAGGCATCGGAAAATGGTAGACTGGGGGCATTGTCCATCGATGTGGAATTATTTGAGTTCAGTCCATCTTTTCATTTGGTAGAGTTGAAGAAGTCTGGTGGTGATAATTTGGAGTATCAAATGATGTTGAAACAAGAAATAAAACCAGCGATCAAAGACATAGTTTGGGCGTGGGCGGGTGATCAGCACCAGCTACTCCAGCATCATCTGCTGTCTTCCTAAGTGTGTTCCCTTACTAAGTTTTCTTTTGTCAATTTGTTCAAGTACCTTAAGTTTATTTTTGTAATAACTGTAGTTGGATCAATGTCAATTCCTTTGAGTGTATGCTCAGAGGGTACAATTTCCAATGCAAACTGTTGACAGTGTGGCATATTGTTAATTTTTAACTGATGTTATGCAGTTTCTTATCTTCCTAACCACATGCTTGATACTGTACTTCTCTCAAGTGAGTAGCTGGTGTAATATTAGAATATACAATGTGATTACCGGATGTGGTTGCTGTTATTTCTGGTTCTCTGATAAACGATCATCATTTTTACGAAACTGGAAATGCCTTACAAATAGCTAAAGACAAAACAGAATTTAAGGTGAGAAATTAGTTGGTTCTGGTTGCTCCCATCAGAATTAAGAAAATGGACTAGTAATGAATGGCTGCATGATTCAGATCTGGGATCAGTTATTGAGCTTGATTAAAGTTTGAGTTAAAACTTAACTATAAACTATCTAAACTAGATCCACTCTGTATGTTGTTATATGCATGTTCAAGACAAGATTTGAAGACCTTTGAGAATCTTAGGTTAAGATAAGTTCTAACATTAGTCTCCAAATAGTTATACAACTTGCTGACTCTTTTATTTTATTTGAATGGAAAACACAATGACGAAAGTATAGAGTTAGCTTCGTGAACATGTAATATGTTCAGCCAATCTTTAGTTAGTATAACTATGAAATCAATATGCCAGAAGCTATCACAATCTTGAATGGATCTCAACAAACTTAAGCCTATCCCGGAGTTCATATGAGAACCCAGGGCCCTACAACAGATGCGTGTCTTCTGTCAAACGCACTGTGTATTGCATGAATTTGTATTCTAACAATGTGGGGGTGTGTGTGTTTCAACTACTGATGTATTCCTAAGACCGATTGTTTGTAATGGAAAAATCAAAGTTAAGCTCCATATTTCTTATCAAACAGTTGTCATGACATCCAATAAGAGCATATTTATTCACCTTTATTAATGGCATTACATATGTCAAGGTGCAGGGGAACATAATTTTGTTTTAAGACCATTCCTTTCCGTTCTCACAACTTATTGGCCACATTTTTATTATTACTCAGTGTCTTATTTTGAAGCTGTCTCTCCATGCTGAATATTTCTCTTAATTCTCAGATGACTTCGAGTTAACTCACGTCATCATGTGCTTTGCTGTGTGAGAATCCTGAAATACAGAAATGTGTTTGCCATGATTCTTTGAGTTACTATATTCTGATTCTACCATGTTGTCGCATAGGATAGACAAGGAAATTTTATGGATGATCCTGCAAGCTTTTCTGAACGAACTAGTAAAAAGTAAACTTTGATTAGTTTATAAAATACTAGTTGTATTGGATCAGAAAACAAAACACCATGAAAGTGAACAAACGTCATTAATGGTGAAGGATTTGGCTTTATCTATTTTCACTGTGGTCTTGATTGGATTTCTTTCATTTTCAGTGTGATTGTTATTAAATGATCTTGACTGTTATTAATGTTTATACGTTTTGCTGGGTATTATTTGACTGAGAGATCAATTTCGGCTGAAAACGTTGCAAGAAATGATGAGCCGCAGGTCCAAATAATGTTAAAATGAAATACCCCTCAGGATAATGAACCCCAAAAATATTGTTCTTCGTTGTCTCTTTCCACCAAAAAAATTGGAAAAGCAAACAAAAAGAAAGAAATATCATCCTGGATGGTCTCCATCCCAGAACTAGTTCCACCTGCTAAAGCATCATTCACATTCTCAATCCCTTAATATTCCTGCCCAGTCTCTTTAGTTGGATGGTTCGTACCTCGTCAAGTATCTTTAAATACAATAAATAAAAATATATTTATCGGTTGATTAGTTTGATCAAAACATATTCTGAGATGATTGCCGTCTTACAATTATTACAACCGTGTTTATCGTGGTTATACTTGTTCAAAACAAGTTGCAATAGATATTTAACAAAAATAGAAAAGGTGACTCAACGTGTCAAGTACAATTGAGGGGCTACAATTATTATTTCTTATGTTGTCTGTCTGCAAGATTAAACTATACTAACGAAAATCAATCAATAAGCCACCAAGAAAGTTGTGCACTTGGCTGCATTCACTGAAGTGTTAGCCTTGCCATCATGAGAGTATTAGCTTTACCATTCTTGTAGTGATATTATGTCCATTTGCTAGCTGCCTTTACAGCTATACAGATTCTTGCAGTGTCAGGTTTCGTGCACTTTTTTTTTTTGGGGTCTAAAGTTAGTCGGGATTAATGAATAAGAATTTGTTTCAAGAATCCAATACAATGTATTGCGCACTTCATAATAGCAATCAATTAAAGCAACCTCAGTTTGATCATGTGTTTCAAGAATTTTATTGTCAATTAATGCAAGTGTCATTACATGATATCATTCTCTTCTTCTTCTTTTGGTCTTTCATGCCATTATATATGATGTTTTCAATGTCAACTACAATAGAAAATAATAATTAAGGAAGAAAAATATTGATTGAAATTCAGAATGAAAACCACTACTCAACGGAAGCAAAAGCATTTGTTCCATGTCCATCCTGTCTATAGAAGTAGATGAAGCATTCAATTCTAATAGTAGTACAATGTCTGCCCAATCAGGATATTGCCACCCCAATAATTTAACGAACTTTGAAACGGATGTGATCTGTTCTGTTGTGTAACGTATGAATATGAGATGGAGATGAGACAGAATGTGAATACTGTGGAGGCTGGAGCATTGAGTTTTAAAAGCATAGGCAAAGGTTACTTTTGGGAGGCATTGGTCACATTCTTCTACGTAGACATATTGGACCCAAGAGTAAACTATATTCAGTGGCTAGATTTGCTTGTTTCTCCGACCAAAACGGTGATTTTGAGGGCTAGTACTTTGCTTTCATGTCGGATGCCATGTCAATTGTTGTAGGGTCACTTCTCGGGACATCGTCATCGTGTATCCGGGAGGACGGGCGGACGGGGTTGACGGCGTTCACGGTGGCTGGTTACTTCTTTCTGGCGTACTTCATCACACCGTTGTTGGCGTGGGTGGTAGAGCCGCCGTTGATGCTGGTTGGGGTGTTGATGATGAGAGCAGTGGTGGAGATTGAATGGGATGGTATGAGGAAAGCCATCCCTGCTTTTATAACGTTGATTCTGATGGCCTTAACCCATTCCATTGCTTATGGGTTAGTCGGTGGTATTGGTACTTAAATTGGTGTTGTAAGATCACGTCAACAAGTTAAGAGAATAAGATGTCAAAGCAAATGAACTTCAAGTATAGCTGGGTACTCAGAAATTAAATATGCGTTGATTGTTTCACATATATATATATATATATATATATATATAAAGAAAGAGATGTTGGAAAGGCAAGCATCACCATTGACAGGTAGATAATGTTCTTTTGAAGGTTCTATGAGACTAGAATCACGGCATCAAAACTAGGATGATGACATGGGAGCTCATCACAGATTATTAACAGTCTGGGAAGCGCAAGGTAGCCAGCCATGTCGTGAAGATTTCTCTTGTGTCAGTGCTAGTCACTTTTCTTGTTCAAATAATGATCTCATCTTATGTAGGGCAATCTTTGCTGCCTTTATTAGGTATTTTCTGGTCCTAATGCACACCGGAGAAGGTGAGGATGTTCTTACAAGGACATATTCATATTCTTGCCCGATTGTTAAGTTTTTGGAACTTCAGTTCCTGTTATAAAATTGCTACTACAGTTAAGGATATTGACGACAAATGAAGAATTCTACATGACAAGACAGTTCATACTCAGTTCCGCCATTTTTTATCGTCCACTTCTATAGAATATTACTTGGGAAATTGCCGCAGTTGTGTCGGCTCTGAAATTATTCCGAAGGCATCCATGCCAAAATGTTGACAGATAAAAAGCGAAGTCCTGAAATTTGGGACATTAAAAACATGGGAAAGTTTAGTGACTTAGCGGGGTGTAATCAGAACACTAGTGAGGTGGATTCAACAAAAAAACCGATTATGGGCTGGGCTCCTTGGTTGTGGAAATGTTGTTTTACAACTTAAGCTGCGCCCCATCTAAAACGAATACGGTTTGTCGTTCGGATAAATTCCTTTTATCTTATGACCACCACATGGACGACTTGTCGTTTGTAGAAATCCCCTTTCTAGTACTTATCATTTGGTCATCATTTTAAACATGGTCCTATATTTTTCAGACCCTTCCCAAATTCATTTGTGGCTGAGATTTTCATTCAAGTTCTATCCATTTCAGTGATTTTCTTTTTAATTTCACCAAATTTATTTATTTTTTATTTTATTATTTTAATTTTTCATTTGTTGTACACTGCCAAAATTAGCAGTAATCAAGAATTGCAGTCTTCTACGAACCAATATAAAATAAAATGGCCTTACGGTCAAACAGTATGCATGGACTATAAAATCATGCTTCACCCAATCCAAGTAACAAAACAGAACAGTTCTTGGGAGAGGCAAAAATGACTTCTGTAACTGGTGCTGACGCTAGAAGTTACCTGTCCTCAGTATTCACATGCCCACTTGAAAATGTGGTCTTGCTGTTGGAGAAGAAGAAATCTTCATGCAATCTCATGGTCTCCAAGAACCACTTCAAAATGGGTAGAATTTCTTGCAAAGTTTCTGAGAACGAAATTGAAGGAAAATCGGCGAGCAGTGAAGTCTCATTCAGAACCAAGAACAGAATGGAAGATTACAATACAGCTATGAAGAGAATGATGAGAAACCCTTATGAATATCACCATGATCTTGGTTAGTGTCATCAACTTCTTTTTTCTGTCATGATTTTGGTTATGGATTTGTTCATAAACTTCTTTCGAAGAAGGAAGAAAAAAACCTGCCTCTCTCTTTTTTATTCGTTCTGTGGTGGAATGGAAATAAAGAAAGAAAATTGGTACGAGTAGTGACGTTAGATTTTCTGGTATCCCCTTTTTTTGAAAGTTTATTTCTGTTAACTGTTCTAGACATGTTCATTTGAGGTGTTGGAAAAATTGATCATGCTCATCTCATGGTATTTGGATGGATTTTGTTGTGGAAATTGATAGCTTTTTTTATCCGGAAATGATGGATAAAATGTTATTATATTAGTTGTGAATCTGGATCTCTAAAAGCATAATTTTGACCTTGGGTTGTGTGATATCATGTGACTTTACTTTGTGAACAAGATGCGTATTAAAGGTTAAAGGATATCAAAATTAATACTTTTTATTAACCTCTTTATTAGGATTCACATCCACACACCCCCACCCCCCACTTCTTTTTGTGGTAATGTTGTGTAGGGAACTTGTTTTGTATTCCCATCATTTGGTGCTACAGTTGCCACAGAAACAAGCATGGAACTTTAATTGGCAATTCCATATTGATTGATTATAAGTTAATGACCATCTTCTATAAAACTATTTTCGCCTTTGCCTTTTATAAGTTATATATGTGGAAGCAAACTAGGATTGCCATTTTGAGAAAAAATTTAAAACAAAAGGATAAAGACATTCTGGGATTTGCTAGCTAATTGTTGCCATGGTTCATGATATTATGTGCTTTCCTTGTATATGCAGAAGGAAAATAGAAGATGTTATTTATTTTGGGTGCTTATACATTATAATCTACATATTGCATTTTCAGGCATGAACTACACTGAGATAACCGATAATTTGATAGTGGGCTCCCAGCCACAGAAACCTGAAGATATAGATCATCTGAAGCAGGAGCAGAAGGTGGCCTACATTCTGAACTTGCAGCAGGACAAGGACATTGAGTATTGGGGAATTGACTTGCAACCTATTGTCAAAAGATGTCAAGTACTCGGAATTCATCATATGAGAAAGCCTGTAAGCAAATTTTCTCCGTTATTTTTGAAAGTTCAGAACTATTATCAGTGTGGACAAAGTAGTGGATCATTTAATAGGTTAAAGTACATTTTGTTGTTTTGGTTATCTATTTTACTACGTTTGTAATATACAAATGTAGGCAAGAGATTTTGATCCGGATTCCTTGAGAAGTCAGTTGCCTAAAGCGGTTTCATCATTGGAATGGGCCATCTCAGAGGGAAAAGGAAAAGTGTATGTGCATTGTACTGCTGGACTGGGAAGGGCTCCAGCCGTGGCGATTGCTTACATGTTCTGGTTCTGTGGCATGAATGTGAGTACTCAACTCCTTCCTTGCCTTAAAAGACTAGCGTATATAGTGTCATTTATCCATATGCATCAGACGGTTAATGCTTCTAATATTTCTACCAACTTTGTATTAAAGCCAACTGGAATTGCATCCAAGATTGTCTCAAATTCCAAACCATGTCGAGTTGTATGGGTTAGACACCGTGTTCTGGCGTTTTCTAAGTATGCTGCTCAATAGCTGCAAAGTGACGACTCTTTTACCTTCTTCTCTTGTTTGTCTCTTCATTTTTTATCGCAATCCATGAACAGCTGAATACTGCATATGATAAGCTAACTTCAAGGAGACCTTGTGGACCTAACAAAGGAGCAATACGTGGAGCTACCTATGATCTGGCTAAAAATGATCTATGGAAAGAGCCCTTCGAGAATCTTCCAGAATACGCATTTGAGAACGTTGCAGATTGGGAAAGAAACTTGATTCAAGAGCGAGTTCGTACCCTCCATGGAACTTAAGCATTTAGGTACGCTTCTTTTGATGCACATCATTTTTTGCATTAGCACAATTCATGTTGGTCACCCGTACCAAATGAAGTGTTCTGCCTTAACGTCTTATTTTCGCTGATCTAGTAATTTTGAGTATCACAGCATGGATGGTTTACAGGTTTCCTCTACAAGTTTTGAACACCATGGACCAATTTGAGAGATCATTATTATGAAACCCATGGCTAGTACAGAATATAGATAGATGATAGTGGTAGTGCAGGAGGAACAATACCATGACAGCACACGAAGCTGGACATCAAAAGTGCCAGCAGACCTTCCTAGTGAAAATTTTAAGTACTATGATCGCCCATATAACAAAACAAATCAAACATAAAATAAATGCATAGTGAAGCTCTATATATTCATTGTTCCAAATTTTAATGACCTTATTGGTGATATTCTGTAATTGAGGTGTCCATCTGACACTCTCAAAATCTTCATGAAGTTCAATTCTCTTGAATGACTTGAAATTATTTCTTTGCAATTTCAATCTGAATATGTCCTATTTGCTTGTCTAATTATTTTGGTTCAGTTAGACTTTGGGGATGGCTTTTGACAATTATTGTATGTGTATCACAAATATCAGCAAGGAACTCTTTTTGCCTGTATTATCGATGAAATTGCAAGTCAAAAAGGAATTGCAAGTATTCTTCAACTAGAAAAGACTGATCTTTGCTGAAGCCTATATAATTCACAGCTAATGTACAGAGAATCATCCTAGGGTTAATATTTTTTCAGGAACTGGTGGCTGTCGAATACTTTGCTAGTTGTGCTTGGCGGTGTCCTAAATGAAAAGCTGTAGCTATCCACAATAAACAAATCTGAAACCGGAACTGAAATTGAAATGCAAATGATCATTAACATTGTGGAAAGACATTACAGACATTATGAAATTTAATTGCTATGTTTCAGAACAAAAATAGCGACAAAAAATAATTGGCATAAATCAGAGTAGTTCATACATACAGGAAGGGCATATAGAGACACACAGTTGATGTTCTCCCATGGAGAGTGCTAAAAAGTACCTTGTACATTCCAGCTGCAGATGCATGTCTTTGTCGTTGAACAATTACATCCATGCACACCTGCAATAGCGAGAGATCAGAGAAAGCCCATAATTTTGATGCTTTTCACATTTCAGATACTAGCGAGGACAGCATATGTAATGCAGCAGAAGAATCCCAAGGAAACATGAAATAAATTTTAATTGTGAATAGACCCTGAGGTCAACATCGCAGGTTGAAGAAACTAGATAAAAAATGGTCTAAGAATTGACGAATAAGATGAGCATATGCTTCTGTAAATAAAGTTCCAAATAACTATTGTGTTGTCTCAGAAATCAAAAATCAATTATAGATAAAATTTTGCAAACATTAACTTTGTATTTCTCCTCTTGGGAAACAACAGTAAATAGGAGTTCTCTTCAAGGCCTGGTTAGAACATAAGTAACCACCTACAAGTAATGAAGATGCCTAATTGAGAGATTTACTCAAGAATCTTAAATGACCGTCTATTAACAGTCTTATTTCCGAACCCAACTGAATAAAGCTGGGTAACTGTAAAATGGGAACTTGGATTAATTTATTAAGTAGCAAGAGTAACAGATGATAGGTCATACATTGTCAAACAATAAGGCAAGAGTAGAAGAAGGAAACAACAAAGTAGGAATTCGCGACAAACCTTTCTATGGTTTCAGAAACAGCAACCACTACCCAAGTTGGCCATAACGCAATAGCAATCATATTTGAGAAAGCTACAAATGGAGCACAGCACAAGGCTGCAGTAACCTCAGCAGCAGAAAGGATGCGTCCCTGTATGCAGATACGCCAAAAAGGAAAAAGGTTAGGATCATAACAAAATGACACTGCTATGAAATCCTATGTAGGAAAACGGGGTAGACCAGTAAGTTTGAACCATGCTATAAAACATTCATCAAAACTTTGATAGGAGAAGACAAGAAAATTTACAGAAAAGTGATTACAGATATCAGGAGAAATCAAAGAAAATTAAACTCACTTTAGTTTGTCAAGCCATGATATGGTCAAGACTCAAGATGACTAAACTAAAAGAAGAGGAAAGTAAGTGCTAGATATGATATAAATGGTCTTTCCTAGTTTCCAGTCAAACCATTTACTACAGGTGAGAGTTTGGCTTAGGAATAAATGTCTTGGAATAGAGGCAGTTTTACCTGAAAATAGAAAAATGAAGAGACAGCAGCACTCAGCCACAGGAATAAAGACACGTACAACAGACGAGTTGAGGAAATTATAAGCCGAAGCCCATCTACAATGGCCCATGTCTAAGGTTGCACCATAGAAGTAGATGACCTAGGAGTTGAAGATACTTATGGCTGCAGATGCAGTCCGCCCACCAGACTCATTTTGTCGATCAGAATCAGCTTTTCTAAAAGCAAAAGCAACCAGGTTAATAGAATTAGCCTTTACATGTATATTGCAATAAGGCACTCATGATCAATATATAAGCATTCTTCAAAGAATTAAAGGTACTTTCTGCTAGCCATCCACATATATATCACATAACATCATAAGTGCAGCAATGAAAACACACACACACACACACACACACACACACACCCACCTTATTGGAGATAACTCTTCAGGAAGATGAGATATCTCCTTGTTGATACCTTTTGCTGACTGTGCAGCAAGTTCCATCAACACAACAAGCAACTAGGAGAAGAATTACAAAGAACCAGTCCACGGTTTAAATCAAACATGAGACAATTAAAATTGACAAAACATTTTAGAAACCAAACATCCAGATAATTGACTAGTTCTACCATCGAACCCAAACGATCTTGAGCCTGACTGAATAAAAAATAAAGCTAAAAGCGCTCGAAAACCATGACTGTTATATAATGCCATAGCATACATACCTCGCTGTCCATTACATCAATCACTCTAGCCCAAGTTGAAGAAATAGTAATCAGATTAAGCAGAGCCACCCGCAATACAGCAAAATGTACCATGATAAACTATATCTGAAAATAGCAACAAACAGTCAATTGCCCGAACCAAGCAAATTCTCACACCCAAAGGAAGAATCCAATTCTCACAAACAAAAAACCAACCTTGGTCTCCCCAATCCATAGAATTGGCTTTACTGGCTTGCTTAGCCGAAGCCTCTGGATCCTCTCTTAGATTAGACGGTACCAAATTCGAACCATCAACGTGGGAAACACTCTAGTTTATCAAACAAGAGAAAACACGCAAATTAGTATTTCAAATGAGAATAAAAATCAGAGAACGCGACGGTACCTCGCACCCCTTATCTTACCTCCAATTTGGAAGATGAATATCTTCTGAGGAAGAATGCCATAGAATGACGAAGACAACTGGCGATACACTAAAAAAAGCCTGTGTATCAAAACCAAAGCCCAGAATTTCAAGAAGCACAGATTACAGGGCAGCATGCAAAAGAAAATAAAAGCTAACTCATAAAATCACCAATTAGCCTAAAAAAAAAAATCTAGCAAAATCGTTCCTTCGTGCAGTAAAGTAAGCAGAACAAAATACGCACTCAAAATCTACGCAACGAAAGGGAAAAATATGAACTTGATTTAAAAGAAGTAAAGAGAACGAGTGAAAGAGATGAGAAAGTGGATGATTTTGGAAACTTACGAAGAAGAAACAGGAAAAGGAACGGGGGAGAGCAGAGGGCTCGTGAGGGTGCACGGTAACGAAAATGGAAAGGATCGCATCTAAGCGCTGTTTGCTTATTGTGAGCATCGTCATCGTCCTCGTTTTCTGTTTAATGTAGAATTAATTTTTGATCAATTGATTGATTGAACGATGATCCGAGCAACCAAGATTTCTGACAATCACAAATCATGAAGTTTCCGGCACCGTTGGGAAGTCCACCATCCGATGCCGCGAACCCGCGGAGAAGTCGTCTGAAAGTATAAATGGTTACTTAAAAACTTTATGAAAGCAATGCTGGTCTTGATGGCAGTGGCATCATCAGCCGGAAAGCGACAATTTTTGGGCCATGATCGACTTAATACATGATGAGAAAGTAAAATCAATGAGAACTACGTCTTCCATTCTTTCTTCATTCAGACAACAGCGTATGTTAACTTAAGATTTGATTGTGTGGAATGCAAGAAATCAATTCAGTTTCCATTAATCACCCAAACAGAACACAAATTACGATGAAAATTTTCTATGTACAGAAATAATGTCCACAACTATACACAACACACCATCAAACAAATCTTTGAAATGGTCCAACGTTAAGACGTCTGTTAACATCCAGGTTTTTTTTATCCCCGTAATTTAGCTGTGCTGCATGCTTCACTTGAGCCTCTCCCTTCTCACCCTCTCCATTTCCTTGACCATCTGCCAATGTTCCAATGTCAGGATTGTTTCGCCGAAGCTTGCAGACATCAAGCGGCCCATTGTCAACAATCTATTAACGGAAGAATTGCAGAATGTTTAAACAGTTAAAACATTGGACCATAATGATTAACATTACATTACAGCTTGTAAGTTTCTAACCTGCTGAAGTCTTGGCTGCCTAAGCTTCTATCCGCTTGCCTTGCTGCAACTAGGTCATTTTCTACCACCTGTTAAGTATCACAGAACCAGGGCATTAAGGTTCAGAAAACATCTTCTACTACTTTGGATAGAAGATGTATATTGCAATTATCCTTCGTTTTTACTGGCTGGAAATAATTAGAACTGGGGATAAGGAATGTCAAAGATGTATATTAAGACATGCTAGTGGAGCCGGAAGATTCACCAACACTACAAATCCTGTATAGTCGCAACTAGTGGCATTGAAGTGCCATCAAATTCAGCACAGAATTGGAAAAACAATATCTAAAAGAAAAATCTCCCACCCTAGTAATTCACATACCTTCTGCATTTCTGACTCAATAGAATGCGGCAATGATCTAACACTAGCCAAGTACCATCTCCAAGCTTCCAGTGTTTCTGTAGGCACAACTTCAAAGGAACCCACAGAAGAAGGCTGGAAAGGTATAACTAAATCAGCAGGGACAATGTTCGATTTTCCCTCAGAAAATATAAGCAACTGGACGTCTGCTGTCATTTCCATTTTATAGTACTCAAAGTTATATTCGACCTGAGGCAAAGATATTCATATTATAAGTCAGTTCAATTAATGTCTCTTAGCTGAAAATAAAAAATAAAAAAACAAAGCTCAATTCTGACCATTTGCATGCATTAACAAAAAAAGAAGAAAATCACCTTCTGGAACTCCGTTAGATTTTTCAGCAACCTTGCATTCTCAACCCCAGTGGAATTGAGAGTCCCTGTTTCCAAGTGTGTCTCATCGACAATCAGGTGCGACCCCTCAGCTAGCTGTAGGACTCCAGGTATCAATCTGGACCATTAACCATGTAAAGCCGTCAAGAAAGTATAAAAACACATATAATAGTAAATGTAAAAGTTACTGATCAAAGGCAACATTCTTTACAAGAGACAGCGATATAAATCTGATTACCTATTTGTTTGATAATCCTTTTTGGGGGCAAGTGTGGCAGTATTAAGATACTCCACTGTAAGAAGTATACAATGCGTGAATGGTAGGAGATTTTCGATGGCATGTCTAAGCTGATTGCCAAACATGGCTGCACTTTCTTTGCTTAAACATGTAAGATTTAGTGAAAGCTTCCCAACAGCAACATTGTCTGCTCTAGCATGTACCTGCTTAGCAACCAATAAAATTACAGCCATAGGTACTATGGAGAAGAAAATGGGAGAGACAGCCATAAAAGAATTGAGATCAAACGATTTGGCAAAAATGTACAACTAAAACCAAGAACATAGAGTAAACATATACCTTGGAAAGAAAATGCAACAACATAAAATGAGCTGCTATCCCATCATTCCCAAGAATAGTTGTAAGATGCCTCAACAGGGATTCCCTTATCTCTTTCACTAAATGGGGCTTCAGCTGCAGTATCAAAGCTTAGAAAAATGGTTCAAGAAGGTTCAAAAAAAAGGCTAGAAAGCATAGGAGAAGATAAATTACGAATGCCAGCATAAAGTAAAAACAACACCCCTGGAACAATGTAGATTAACAATCAATTAATTGAAAGAACAACAAGACTGAGTCAGCCACGCAAATCACCTCCATCATGGGGGATCTACACAGGAAGTCACGAACATCAAGCTTTTTATGAATAATACAATGGAGACGTGGTACCTGAACCAAAAATAAAAGGAAAAATCAGCAGTAGAGATACCTTTCTAAACAAGACAATAGAAAAAGCCAATATACAATTTGTTTCCAATAATGTGCATCTCAAGAGGAGTTTATATTTCACTTCTCATTATATGCATTGTGAAACTTCACAAGAACACTAAAGGCACGAAGTTTTGATGTTTACCACACAGAATCAAAGCCACACATGTGAGATAAAAAATGTGAATTGTGAAATTCCTACACATCAGGTCTCATCAGCTTTATGGAAATATGACAAGTTCTTATGAGTAGGCATCTGTGGCATTTTTTACTGCTAAAAAAAATTGCATAAAGACTAAGTTTTTCAGCTTAAATAAGGAGCCACTACCTTGTCAGGAGGCAAATGGACCATCTCATCTTCAAAGAAACCATTTGAAGGCTCATCCTGGTCATCTTTATCAACCATAACATCAGAATCCATTGTGAGGACACCAACAAACTCAAAAACGTCATTAAGCTTCAACTCAGACTCTGGACCATCATAAATCTGCACCAAAGATTAGAAATTCATTAGCTCTGGAGAAAAAGAACCATCTGCAGTTACTTTAGTTTGCATTTATAGGACTGTAAGTGCCTAGAACAAAAAAAGAGTAAATCACTTACCTTTACAAGACAAGGAAGAGAATTTCTTTGAACATCTCTCCACGTACTTGTATTAGAAGCGCCCTCAGTTTTAGAATCGTTAGACTCTGAAGATACAGAAGCATGTCCATTTTCTCTCTAGCAAAAGTAAACTGAGTGCAATTAGCATATGATTAGAAACCAATGATACACTTATATTCTAAAGAAACAGAAAGATAACGTCTTCCCAGGCTATTCTTTTATCAACCAGTAAAATTCTTTATTAATTTAATATTCCACGTCCTTGTGACTAGGTCTTAAATCTATTTAAGAGTTTATTTTCGTTAAACTTCCAACAGTTTCACAAGGTAACAGCATCCCAGATTGCTTGTCTCATTAAGGATTATACGTTCAACTACACAGAAATAAAAATATATATATTTAACCATTACCCAAAACTTTCATTTTATCCTTCTCATTTGACTTCAGAACTCAACAAAATCATTTTTTTCTTAATCCAGAAAACATAATAGCAAAAGCAAGCTATTGACAAAGATTTTCTTCTCACCATCTTCTTGACACTAGGAGAACCTTCACACTCTTCATCCAAAACCTGTCAATAGATAAGAATGTCGATCAGCATAAAGCAAGAATCATACAAGTTACAATCAGTGACCATTTACTATTCCACATTGAGGAATCAATCATCAACATGAGGTTTCTATTAGCAATCCATGCATTTCTGTGGTAATAGTTCAATTTATATGTTGAAAATCCACGAGGATATGTACACTTATTTATCATACAACCACATCGGAATTTTCTGGATAATGAAAGAATGAACATATCAAACCAAAAATGTTAAAGAGCAAAAACTCTCACCATATCCATGTCGTTGGAAGCATCATCATCCATCCTCCGTCGCTTCTCTCTTTGTTGGGATGTCTTATTCATCACCGCATTGGATGAAGATTCAGTCCACATATTCTGCCCCGGCACCTAAAAACAAGACAAAGCTATAAGCCACGCAACAATCTTGTCATCAAACAAGCCACATTTTCCCTAATTCACAAGTCCCATTTACAATCAAACTAAAGAAGAGACTATAAAAAGCTAACTAGCTCACCGGAACACAATACAACAAACGACGCTCCCAGATTCGCATATCAGGTGATGAGCCCGCCATGCCCATCATAGGATACTGGGAAATATCCATAAACTTGTTGGTCCTCCACAGAGACCCATCCTTCAAAAATACAAAAGAAAATTATTTTTTAGTGCCAAATGAAAGAATTAAAGAGCTCATAATAACACCATAAAAATTTCAAGAAACAAACACCTTATATGCACCGACATAGAATTCATTTCCCCACATATCTTGTATCATTCCTCGAAACCGAACGAGTGTATTGGGTTGAACACATTTGATCGTTGTTTGATTAAGAATTGGAACCTGCATTAAAAGTATCATTAAAATAAAATAAACACACAAAAAATGTAATACATCTATCTCTTCCAAAAATACTCTTGCTATCGTTCTTGAAATTCAACATTTGATAAAAAAATTAAGAAAAAAATAGTTTTAGAAACTTAAAATCCCCCCTTATTTAAGGTTTGGAAAAAAAAATCATTTATTTTTCCCTCCATTTCTCTCCATGGAGAACAAACTGAAATAAGCGCTGCCTAGAAGACCTAATTTGTTGAGTAATTAATTTTCAGTGAAACGAGTCGATAAACTAAAAAAAATGAAATCTACGGGATCTGGAGGGGTGACTGCATAGTACATGGGAGAGGGCGCCTTGATCGAAGAGAAATTGACGGAAGAGATCGAGAGCGCCCCAATCCTTGCCGTCCAACGACGCCGGATCGGACCCCGATGCTATCGCCTTCTCAAACGTCAATCGAACGGCTCCCAGCGGGTTCGCCAGACAATCGTACTGCGGTCCTACCATTTGTGATTGTCTCTCTTTCCCTCAGTCTCTCCAACTGCAAATCGATAGACTTCGGTGGCGCCAACGCTGATATATAAGAAGAAATCTTCCCGCCAATTCTTATTGAGCTCCCGCCATTTGGGTTCTTGAGATTGTTAAGCCAACCTAAGCAAATATTCTATGAATGCCGCTTCAAGTGCTAAGCACACCCCTCCATGTGCGGGATTCATTGATACTTTGATTGGACCTCGTGATCAAACATAATAACTCATTTATTATAGTAGCTCTTTTTTTTTTGACTGATTTGTAAATTTAAAATTAATCAAAAAATTTAATTTAAATAAATATTATTTTATACGTTACAAAAAAAAATATTTATATTAAATTTTAGTTCAATTTACAAATGGTTTATATTTAAATTAAAATTATTTTCTATCAATTAAAACATGTTCTGTTAATATTATATATCAATTTTTCTTGTTTAATCAAACATCTCTAAGTTTAATATAATTATAATTTATAAGTTATTATATAAAATTAATAATAAAAAATTTTTTTAAATTAAATTTGTAAAATCTCGGGCTGTTTGAAAATAAGATTAGATTATGTTTTATAAGTATTTTATTTTCTTAATTAGTACGAATTATTTTAAATTTTAAAATAAAATTATAAAAAATTTAATATCTTAAATTATTAAAATAAATAATGCCATACTAATTAGTTCAAGTCATTACAAAATTTACATGCTTAGTCTTTTCAACTCAAGAATTGAAGACTAAGAATTCAATTAGAAACCAAAGATAAAATGTCACTTTTGTAACAAGAAGGACAAAAAGAGTTGTTGATTCAAATTAGAAGATGATACATTTGGGTATACAACACAATTCTCTGTGAATCACAGAGCTACATCATATATCAATAACAAAAGAAAACAGAAAAACATTAGCAAGCAATGCCAGCCTCTCAATGTCGTCTTCTTCATCTAGAGAACAGTCTGATGAAAAAGTTTCCAGAATTGGATTTCTCCAAGCAAGAGACATGGACATACCTTCCCAGCTTGTCAACTTGTCTTGGTTCACCCCTGGTGTCTTTCTTGCAGACCTTGCATGTCTTGTCAACCCAGCCTTCTTCGACATATTGCCCATCCACTGGTTCCGAAATAAGAAACAAAGAAAACAGTTTAATCATTTGGGAAATAACCGGATGTTTTCTGTTATTAAGAAGTTTTTCCCATGCCTCTAATGTTTCAATTCGGATTAATTACCATCTACGTAGGATTTGAAGAAGTCCTTATATGTCCCTCCAATTTTCCTCCTGAGTGCTCCATACTGCGCAGATTTAGAAACCCAGTTGAGTTTCCACATGCAAAGTCATTAGAAACAGATGAATCGCGAAAAAATTTGACCCAAAATTAAAGCCATCGGGTAAGAGCCGGTAAAATTGGGCTACTAAATTCTCTTACGTGCAAGACTGATATCAAAAGATTAAGCTAGTAAGCCAAGGCTCAAACAATAATATTAACCATTAAGGGCTCTCTCACAAGCAAGACTAATATCAAACATGCTTAGTCAATAATCATTTGGATCAAACTCCATGAAAAATTTTGACAAAAAAAGTTAAACTAGGAAGTAAATTTTACTTTGCTGTTTCTTTCTATCTGCCATAAATATACCTGCTCTCTGCTCATCTTTCCACCAGATTGGGTAGCTTCTCTGGCATCCTCCAGAAGCCGAGCATCTTCTTGAGACCTTACTCGAGAGAAATCAAGCACTTCAGTTACACTGCTGAATAAAGATTGTTTGTTCTCCTTGGGTTCTTCCATTTTGGCTGAAATTCTGAGCCTGGAAATCCTGTTAAGCCTGCAGTTAGACAAGTTCTGAGAGTTTCCAACATTTGAGGTGAAACCATTAGGTGAAGATGAAAATTGCAGAGCCCTGAATCCCATATTTGGTTTCTTTAGTATAAATCGAAACAGCTCTGAAACTTGCTGCTATTTATATTAGTGTGCTGCTGGTATTTGCCACTCATAAAATCCGGCGACCAGTGAAAGACTACATGGCCTTCTGCCTGACTGTTGTGCTTGGGAGGAGCATTTTGTTTTTTGTTCTTGGGTGGGATGGGAAAATAGCTTACATATCTTGAGACTCAGAAAATACATGGTTCATAGGAAACTCGAGATTCTCAGTTAAATTGCCAGATTACATGCACTCTCAAGAGGAGAGGTGGAGGATTTTAATACACACAGGATGTAAGATCTTTACGTTTCCACTATACTCGCAGTTGTCCATTTTATCATTCATTATTATATGATTACAGGTTCATCAGTATTGGAGGAAAAAAAAGATATTATTTCTATAGAACCTGTTAATCTTAGCACTTGCATTACAAAGCTCATTCAGTTCATCTCTAGAGATGAGCAAACAAAACTACTTTGAAAATCTACACGACATAAACCATACCGACTTCTAGAAGAGAAACTGGCGGCACCTTGAGTGCAACATCTGGCCCCCGGCAATTCCTTCGCAAGAAATTATATCCGAAATTAATAGCCAACCTCTTTAGGATAGATGATCCTTGTTTTGCTCGAACATGAGAGTGTCCAAGAATAAATGCAGTACCAGATTGTTGAGCTGCAAACAAATCTTCTAGCTCTTCCCGCACCTGAGCATTAATCTCAGATTGTGCATCAGTTTCAGACTCGTCATCAAGTGCAAATCTTACTCGTCTTTCAACTACCCGGACAGGTTCCATTTCGATAGCTGTTACACTGTCCACTGAGGTAAATCCAGCGGATACACTCACAGGCTCTAATGTCTCCTCGATTTCATAAGCTGGAGCTCCAGATAATGCCACTGTTCCAATCACAGCTAATCTACAGTCACTTGTTGATTCATTTGACCAGGACGCAGCATCCTCAGCACATGAATTATTTCCATCAGTTTTGTACCAATCATAGCGGATGAAATCAGCCAACCTGTCAACTAGTTCAGATTCGAAAGAGTCTACGTCTTGATGAACATCACGGTATCCATACCGCACAATGCACCTGTAGGAGCGATGAGCTGGTGGACCAACACGGCCTACAAGGTACCGCTCCGCAGGGGGAACATAAGGGACAGGTACAGATTTTACACACACGAAGACAAGGATGCGATGGAATGCAGGGAGGTTTGTGACGAATCGGGAGAAGTTAGCAGGAATACCAGAGGTTAGATCAGTGAAAACCAAGCCAATGCCAGGAACTCGAGCAATTCCCAAGCTTGGCCCCAATGCTAGAAGCCAATCCAGTGATACTTTGTTGTGGAGATCAAATTCATACTTCTTAACGGTGCCATAGTGCCAAACAAACATAATGGTGGTGAGCCAGAGAGCGAGGAGGATTGGAAGCCATGCACCTTCCCGGAACTTGGTAAGTGATGCCGAGAAGTAAAGCAATTCAATTGAGCCAAAAAAGAGCAGAAAACAAAGAGCTAAAATGGGAGGCTTGTGCCAGCAGAGGATGATAACCAAGGAAGTGAGACATGTCGTCACTAGCATTACTGTCATTACTGCTAATCCTGCAACAAAAAACATCAAGGTTGTAATGCTTCAAATGAATAAAGAACTTATAATTCTGACAAGAACATATAATGTGAAACTTACCAGATGCATTCCCTATGTGTTTTGTGTCTCTAAATCCAATGGTCACAGCTATGCAGAGGATCATGAGCACCCAATTAATTTCAGGAATATATATCTGCCCATGTATCTTGTCGGAGGTGTGAACAACCTTGACTCGAGGGAAGCAGCCTAGTGATTGGCTCTGGTTTATGATAGAGAATGTTCCACTAATGATTGCTTGACTTCCCACGACAGAAGCAAGAATTGCAACTACAAGCACCGGCCACCTCACACTTTCTGCACCCAAAATCTTAAGCCATCATTGTTTTCCCCCCGGATGGTAAATATTGTTGTTAATTTAAACAACTATCGGTTGTCGAACAGCATTCTACTTATTACATGCATCTTTAGGATTGTTTTACCTGGAACTGAGACATAAAAACTGATCTGGTAACTGGTTTCATGATGCTGCGACAAGTAAGCAGCTTGCCCCATGTAAGCCAATGTAAGTGCTGGATAAACAAGAAAGGTGAACGCAATCTGCCATGGCATAAAAAACCAGAATTCTTATTAGTAGCAAAACAAAATTAATAAAGCAAAAGTTTTAAAGTTTACCTGAATTGCAGCATAAGAGAAGTGACCAAGATCAGCAAACATTGCCTCAGAGCCTGCATCAAAAATCAAAGATTTCAGTTTGTATATGTGTTTTTTGATTCTTGGACAAATATATTTTACATTTGTCAGAGAAGATACTGTACATGCATGCTTTTCCAAACTTACCTGTTATGCACAACAATATTCCACCCAAAGACATCCACCCACGCTTCCTCGTCTTCTTCAGGAACTTGAACATGTAATACGGAGACAGAGCTTGATAAACATGGGGGTTCCACTGTATTATATTGTATAAGCCAAGGGCACTTATGCAGAGTAGCCATATCAACACAATTGGTGCAAACAAAAACCCAACTCGATGTGTGCCGTAATGTTGGAGTGCGAAAAGACACACTATGATGAAACAAGTAATTGGAATAACTGCATCTGCAAATGAGAGCAGAAAGTATAGGTGAAGAAAATAAAGAATGATCACAGCAAAAATCAACACTAGCTCACAAATGCTGCACAGAGAACTTTTTCACCCACTTTTCTTTTATGGGGGCCTCAATATTTTTTACAATTACTGATATATTGACAGCCACAACTATTTAAAAAATCATTGTTCAATGAAAATATGCTCTCTCTAGAGTGGAATTTAGCCTCATATTTTTTAAAGAAAGTATTTCCTCTATTTTCGCTACAACTTGGCAGATAAGAAAAACAGCATAAACTGTGCACCAGTAAATATGCTGTAGTAGAAAGAAGCATATTTTTTCAGAAATTAAACATATCTCAGCCACATGCTGCCAATTAACAATTGGTTGCTACAAAAATCAATTTCACCCAGAATATATTTTCTTAACAGTATATATATTTCACTTTTTTCGTCACTATCATCAATATTGATATCCAGAAACTTGTTTAGAAATACTATAATGAAAGGAACATAGAAGTTTGTCGCTAGGTATTTGACCAAATAGGAGCATCCGGTTTGTATTGACATGAGATTCCTCTTTCTTATTCTTAAGCAAGTCCCCTGGAGGGCTTGAACAGCAAATCACCAGAGCTAGCGGTACACTATGTTGTTTACTTTGTACTTGTATCATTTCTTCCTAGCTCATTCACCTCAAATTAGAAACAATAAGAAGTAATAATCATACATGAGGAAGAAGTATCTCATTGTCACTCTTGCAAGTTAAATGATAACCTCAAATTCCCAAGAAATTCATACTAGATAGGATCAAGAGAGGAGAGGATACGATGCATCCAGACCACATCTCAGGCAACTTGAGTGGTCCCCCTTCACCAACAGAGTCAATAACAAGGTGGAACATCTATCGGATTATGACTTTGAAAGACCAAAAAGAAACTCCACTCTTACTCTTTCATAACTTGTATCACTTTTCAAAGTTTGCTACTTCATCCTCCACTAAGTAATGTAAATCTTCAAACGGAGCAAACTGTACACTTTTACCGTGTGCACGAGCTCTCTTTCTTTCTCCTGAATGGTCAAAGTAAATATAGAGTCGTTCAAACATAATTTCACTAGAAAATAGGTGAGGGCAACCAATGCTATGTCTGGGATTGAGAAAGCACCACTTTTAACTGTTGTGCAGAAGCATAAGTCCCAACTGAGCCAAATTTTAAGCATTCACGAGCCTTCTTACATGCCCATGCTTAGAGCTTAATGGAGCAAGCGTTTAATCTCATTTACAGGCTTGAATATGATTTAAAATACAATAGCACATAAGACAGACCGAAAGCAAAGAAACTTACACTGGTGATGTTCCTTAGACATGAAAAACTCGAGGCCAGAAACAGCGGAGAAAACTACATAATAAAACAGAAATCCGTTAGTTATTAACCCGGGAGAAAAAGATTGCTGGTTAAAGTGTTACTAGAAAGAAGTTTACCGGAAATGGCTGGAGTGAGAAGTCCGTCTCCAATTACCATACAAGTGCCAAGAAGAACCAAGATAAGCAAAGCAGTATGCAAGAACTTGTGCCTCTCCAGATACATTTTCAACCTCGAGCTGTTCTTCTTCTCCGGGGGTTGCTCCAGTTTATACGTCGATAGAGCTTCATCAGCAACCTGTCTGTTTGGCAGAAGGCTTACTTTAGCATGCCGGCATATCAATGAGTACAACGCAAAAGTACCACCTGAAAAATCATGCACAAAAGGATGAATTTTTCAATTCAACAACTGGGCGAAATCAACGCTGCTTGGCAATTGACGAACTTACCCTCCCCATTGTCGTCTGCTCGAAGAACTATAAAAACATACTTGAACAGAGGAACTAAAGTAAGAGTCCAGAAGACAAACGATAAAGCCCCAAAAATTTCTTCATTTGTTTCAGAATGTTGAATGTCTTCTGCAAATGTACTCTTGTAAACATACAGTGGGGAAATTCCCAAGTCTCCATATACTACACCAAGGCTTTGATAAGCTAAAAGCAATATTTTCTTCCAAGAATCCATCTGAAATGCAATGAAATGAAAAACCTTTTAAGACGCGGTTGAGGTATAGAAGAGATCCAAATGGGCAAGCCACGTATGAAGTTAGAACATACAAATTAAGGTATTGAGCTCAAAAACTAAATGTACCAACCTTTGAAGAATCCCAACACTTTCCATGTTCAAGATCCATGGTTACTGCTGCTCAAATCTTCACAACGAACTTCTGCTTTTGGACACACTTATCAGCAGATCTACACTGAAACAATAAAAAACTATAAAAACATTCGAAAAGAAATGAGAATTTTTATAACATAACTGAAGAGGCCACTAAGGAATTTCTAGACCCTATCCTACATTCCCACCCATTTCCAATAAACCCACACGCCATCCATACCTCTGTCACATCCCACCGAACTCCTGGAAATCTGAGCAAAATCCTTTTGAAAAATTTTAGAAAAAGAAGGAAAACTGATAAAAACTTGAAGCCGAGAAAATTTGAAGCTCAATTACTCTGCAATTATCAGCTACAGACCATAAATGTTGAAGGGCCCTCATTTAATTGCCCTAGAGTGCTTCTACTTTATCATTTTCTTTTTCCAATGATGTAAAAGAATTTAAAAAAAAAAAAAAAAGGACATTGATATCTCCCTGTTTCTTACACTTGAATCAAACAAAGATGTCCAACTTGAAGCATTGAAGCCATGGGCTAAAAATTATCCCAGAAAAGACAAAAGAGAGTAAACAACAGCAAAATACTACAAAATCATCGCACTGTGCATACATATACTACCAATATGTAAAAGCAGTCACATCTTATTCAAAGGCAATAGAGAACGAAAATAAGACAATCTTTGCGTGATGGCAGCGAACAGGCAGAGTCACGTGAATTCGACGACAGTTACATTCAAAAAACCCCCCATGTACAAAAACCGCCGACGGATTTGAAGCCGAATTTCATGCTATTTTTTTATTATTATTTCACTTGCGTTTGTTTACGTGCATCATTTTTCTAGTTGAGCAAACGTTTTCTTCGTTTTCCAAACTCCCACCTGCCTGAAGCAAACCTTTCACTGTCTTTTCCTTGCTATACCTTGAAAGCTGAAAACAGCTTTTGATGGTAAAAAATATGGTGAAGTGCTTAATTTGGTTTGCAAGTAGCTCAAGAAAATCAATAAAAATTGATATTTTTATGTCAAAAAATTACAACTTCACGCACCTGCCAAATTCTATTCACCAGAAATTGTCAAATTGGCACGAAAGCAAAGCATGCGAATCTTTAAAAAACTTATAAAATTATATGAACAAAAATGCCCATGAGAACTGAACATGCTCTTTACCGAAAATGCACGAGCAAGCAGCTTTTTTCGGTCAAGTCTCAACCTCAAACCCCAATTTCAAAATCTTCACACCATTAATGAAAAGCTAACACTTTAGGTTTTCTGTTTTCCTATAGCTAGTGGCCTACTCTCCATGACCCACTTTTTCGTTTTATCATCTTTAGCTAAACAGCTTTCTGGTTTACATCAACTTCCGTCGTTTTTTTAGGCTAGTTTGAAATATAGTGACCTTACTGTAACACTGAAACCAAACTTGATTAACCAATAAACATAACACAAAAGCTTTACCTTAATCTTAATTTCCATGAGCATTGAAAAATGTTCTTCTGTTATCTTCTTGTTCTCCGGGCAGATTCACAGATCTATAAGAAGTTGAAGTCAGTGTACTTGGAATATTCTGAGTGAAGCTGAGTTTATGGAAACTTAACCACGTGCAGAGATGTTGTAAAGACAGCGAAGAATGGAAAAGTTTGTCTGGTTTTGCAGGTTAAATGAGCAAAACATGAAGCTGTTAAAGTTATTACAACAACCGACAATGGCGGCGAATGTTGCTCAGTGATTGACTAAGTATAATAAAAGATAAAACGAAAATCTTTTGCAGATCGTGAAGAAGATGGAACAGATACCAGCACATCCACTACCACTGTTCATTATCACCAGAGAATAAATGTGCTATCATTTTTTTTTTTAACAATAACTCTTTGAAAATGCCAAGTTGCAAGGGATGTGATGTTGTTGATTTGTATTAAAACAAACCTAGAGGACTGCACCCAAATCCTGATGCATATCCCAACAAAAACTTATAAACAAACAAGAATATACAGCTTCTGGCAAAATTACAGAGAATTTGTAGCTTCTGGCGGGTTACACTAGATCTGAACTGTTCGGCACTACCCTGTAATGTTTATCTTGTTGCCTGTTTACTTGTTTATTTGTTATTTCTAGGTCGGCTCGTACCTTTACCATATCAAAAGATGCCAATTGGCTTTGCTGCATTTGAATACTATATGCACACACCACAAAACCAAATTTAATTGGCTCAAAGAGTCTCAAATCTGCAAACTTACAACAAAGAGATTAATTAGAGCAATTAGAATTTGTTCACCAATTTGACTACAAATTGTGGTTCAAATTGTGGTGTATGGATTGGGAAATCAGAAGTATGGCAGGTTAATAGCAATAGCTGTGGTTCTAGGTAGACCACACAAGGTTCTCCAAAATGAATTGTGCATTAATAAAATCACCTTTTTATAACTGGCGTTAAGTATTTGGACCCTTACCCTCCTGTAGGGGATAATTATTGAGAACTGCCCATTAATTTAAGGAAACGAGAAAGATCAAAGGTGATCAAGAAGTTAGTTAATGAATTTAGGTGTTCTTTTTCCTGGCATGCATTTGATTTCTTCTAGAAAGTAGCTTGGATTGGTTGAAGTGTTCTGGCTTGTTTAAGTTGCCAATCTAAGATATGGAACTTTGAGTCGGATAGCAATTTCAAAAGGGCATTGTTTTCTTTCAGATACAGACAACTGATCTAATGGCTAGTGCTATAGACAGATAAGGATTTACCATTAAAGTAATGTTATGTCAAAAGTATTCCCATGCAATAACATTCATTTTTTTTTTTTTTTTATGTAAAGTATTTGATATTGTCATTCAAATAAGTAATCTAGAAAACTCTTCCCATAACCAAACCTAATCATTAAATTATTTAGTTATGGACTCATTTTCTTGGCTGAGAATCACAACAAAATCTAATCAATGTGGGCAGGATGAGCAAAACTCGCAATAAACTAGCAAGCAAAGCAGCTTGGAGCCCGTAATCAAACATAAGTGGGGACTCCTGAGCCCTGATGGCTCAAAATATCCAATTCAAACAAATCAAAAACTGATCTCAAATTTGGGCTCTGCTCAACAATACATTTGAGTAGCGAAGTCTCTCTCTACAGAAATTAGACCTGGTTAGTGAACAGCGGCAACCCGATTGGGCCAAAGACTCGGTCCAGATAAAGCAAAACTCTGCTATCTTTATACCGAAGGACCATGGCCCATTTAGCGTACAACTGGTTAATGACGTTTAGATCCCTAACTTTTTAATTTTATCGAGTAAAGACATGATTTTGTTATTTGTATCAGAAAGGTTCTGGTTAATTAATTCACGCGATCAACGATTTTAAAAGTCATAATCATGAAACGAATGTGTAATAATGTATTATCAGTACTAATTATGAGGCGTGGGAGGTCACTTCCCACTCTCAAGTCCATATCGATATTGTCAACAAGATTTGGGGTGGCTTGACTTTGCACTTGGGATTTCGAAAATTTTCCACATGAAGCAAGCATGAAAAGCACACCAGCATCGAGAAGATTGAGCCACATGTCATTGGTGTATTACCAACTATCGATTACTTAAGCTTTCCTTGTCCTTTTCAGAATTCCATGATAATCCACAGTACATATACAATGGCATCATATTACAGTAACGAACATACATAAGATATACAGGTATTCCCGAGAAATAGTTTCTTGCACAAAACAGGTGGTCCGTGCCTGAAAATATTCTAATAAGAGAATAGATAACAGATATACGAAGAATATAGGAAGGGAAATCAATGATACTCCGAAAAGCTCAGAACTTTATGTATGTATCAGAATTAAGGTGTATATATATATATAGGAATAACTTGGAATTGGACGGCTTCAGTGGCCAACACCAGGGCTTGGAACATCACCTTGTCTTCTGTAGAAATCACCGTCATCGTGTGGTGGAGCTTGGTTTCCGGAATCATAATCATTTGCCATGTCGACAAGTTTTCGATTTCCTGCAACACTTCCTCCCATATTGCCCGCAGCGAAACTGTTGCCAAATCTGGTAGCCACTTTGCATTGAAACATGAAAGACAGAAGAAATACTGCAACCAGCACAAGAGTACTGCCCTTCAAGTTTCTCCTAGCCATTTTTGCATAAGCAGAGAAATAGTGTCTGATGAAATTTTGAGAAGAAGGCACAAAGTTTTTGAAGGAGATAAAGGAATACCCATATGAATTATTTATAGGGCAATAAGTGTAGCAAAGGTGCCATAATTTTTTAGAAAAGAAAAGACAGTATCATTAACTTTTTATAAATGGAGGGCCATACAATGTTGAATTGACAAAGAATGCATGATGATAACACGAACTTTAATTTGCTGCCTTCTCTCTGGAATGAGCAATGAAATAATCTTTTTTATATTCAATACTGATCAAAGAAACTTGAATCTCCTGCATGACTTTCTTTCCATTTGTTTAATAACAAGGAATTAAATAGTTTTGGCTTTGAATTAATGATGCAGTCAGAGGAGAAAGAGCTGCAGTTCACTGAAACTAAAGAGTGTGCTTCTTCCCGATAAAAGGTACAAGTTTCATGGCACATGGGATCAAGCTAGTAAAGAATAATCAAACCATCTTCTGGTTTGCTTTGTGTTATGAACATCAATGGCCTAAAAATCCTTGACGAGAGAGCAGTATATAAAACGACAATCAGACAATGTAATGAATAGGAATGATTTCGTTTTTGTTGGTGTGTGTATATAAAGAAAGCAACAAAACAATCACAATAAGAAAAAGAAAACCCTAGTGTCTTTACAGTCAAGAAATGTATTGGATTGTCTTCCCTTAATAAGGATAAGATTGGAGAAACAAAAGAGGAAATAAACAAAGAAATTCCTCAGCTGGGGTCACTCATGTTTTCATTTGTACCACTCCCTTTTGCTTATATTAATCAATTAATCAATTAATTTGATCTTCATCTTCATCCAAAAGTAGCTTTTCATGCTGGCATATAATAATATCAGAGCTGCTAATCTCAAATCCCATGCAAAAGCACTTTCGGTTGCGGGGCAAAAACAGTTACTATCATAGAAAAAGAGAAACAAAAGGAGAAAAGAAAAGAAAAGTTTAGTTGGTAGATTACTGGAGATTAAATTGACCCTCTTCCCCGCTACATTTATTGTCATGCTTTGTCATGTTAACATCAGAATTTTCCAGTCAAATCTGTGGATTATGTATGCCAATGACTTCAATTTCCAGGAAAATTAACATCGATTCTGAAGAAGCTATAGTCTATAATATTGTAATATCTCTTCTCAATTGGACCGTTTGGATGTTGGATTTGACATATAGTTTGTTTGTGAATATACTTAAATTCACCCAACGTAGCATGTGCTGTTAGATGGCAGTTTCCCATGGACCAACATTCATATACTTTGGATTAATTTATAACATATAATATGGCATAATTTTGCTTGACGGACACGACGAAGAAGAAGAAGAAGGCTTTTTCATTGCGTTCATCGACGCGGTTTTGGTTTCAATACAATTTATTAAGAGTTGGTGGTTGGTGACCTCACCTCTATCTCTTCTTTCTTTCTTAAATTATTTTTAAAAGTAATTTACTGATCACAAACTTAGCACATTTTACCAGGTGGGATATCTCCTATTCTTTTAAAATAATATTCTGATTTTACACTTTTGAACTGTGGTGATCCTAGAATAGGTGATAGCATGACACTGTACGGCCAGTTAAGCTTTAAAATTTTGTTTGATATTAAAATTTAAATTTAAAATCAATTATCTATTACTATTTATTTTTTAATTTAACGTTAGATTTAATAATTTAGGATTCAAAATTTAAGACTCCCAATTACTAAGCCACTAATTAAACATGGAATTCTTCATGCATGGCCTATTTATTTGCCAAATTTACAACAGTTTTTGAGAAATTTGTGCGTCGGTTGCGCGGAGAAAGAAACAGTGAATGAAGTGGAGACATGGAAAATTACAGGCAGCACGAAAGTATTATCGCGTACAAGACCCGATGGAGTCGAGAAACGCGAACTTGCATGGTCGTTTCCATTCCGAGACCGACTTTGCACAGTCAAAACCCTGACGTGTTTTTGTTGTTCGTTACCCCCACGCTCAATTCTCGGCGTGTCTTCCACGTCTTTGCGAGAATTTGGTTTTTGAAAAATCAATTTAGTACGAGTGGGAGTAACCGTTGATATCATAGCGCGTGAGTCTTGCATGCCTTTGACATTCAAACATTCGTCCCTATGACTTTGTCAACTCCCTGTTCAAAACGCTGCGTTGCGCTCGTCCCTTCTGATCACTCCGACTCCCTTCCCCCCAATATAAAAATCTCCATAACTTGTCAAACTTTCATTCACCAGCCCAACACGGAAGCACCCATTTTCTCTCTTCCGAAAGGTTTGTCACATATCATCAATGGCGAAAATGCAGAAACCCCGTCACCTCACAGCAATAATACTCCTCTTCTCTCTCTTAATATCACAGTCTTCAGCTCGACGACTCCATGATTTTCCCCCCCGGAGCTTAGCAGTAACCGAACCGGAAACATCCTTCGGTATCGAACTTCCTAGCGACAAAGTTGGAGCCTTACCACAGATAGTTAAGCAGAAACCATGTCACCATTTGAAAGCAAAACAGAATTCTGAAATGGGAATTAGTTCGTTGCCTTCTCCGAAACTCGCCGGAAAATATCGGACGCTGGTTCTGAATGTTCTTCCGAAAGGGACGATTGTGCCGCCGTCGGCGCCCAGCAAGGGAATCAATGAAGTGAAGAACTAGACGCAAAATTAATCTGCTCCAAGCTAGCTAGAATCACAATCAGTCCGTCTACATATAAATTTGTTATAGTACAATTGTTACACAGAGATATATAGATTAATTTGCTTCTTTGATTTTGTTTCGGGGGGTTGATTATGTAAATATTTGCTACGAAATCATGTATGATGTCTTAATTCAATTCAATGATTGAACTACATATTTAAGTCCATGTCACAATTCACGACTGTTTAATTGCTCGTTGTGACATATATCTACAAACGAACTTAGTAATTAAGAGATACAAATATCATATAGTATTTATAATCTTTTTTTTCATTCCAATGCAAGTTTCATATAATATTTTGCATGACAACTTCATCAAATTGAAGGGGTTAAGTTAGGGTGGGCACAGTTGAGTTCGGTTTTAGGTGAGTTAGAATTTTAGTTCAATTTAAATTTAATAAAAAATAAATTTAATGAATTAATTCGATTTAATTTGAATTAAATTTAATTTAAAAATTGAATCGATGAATGTATATTTATTGTTTAAAAAAATTTAATAAAATTTTACATTGATTGGTACAAATTAATTTAAATTGGTTGAATTTTAATTTGTTCAACCCTTAAGTTAAGCTCTCTTTCAAAAAATTGCTGGTCATTATTTTGCATGACTAATTCCGTATGAAGTAAGCTGTAACAGAGGTAATGTTCACGGGCAATTCATGTGTTACTTTGGAAAAAGCTAAGGTTCAAGGATTTTGATGTACATACATTGACTGTGACTGACTTCCACCAAATTAAGGTCTCCATCTCTCGTTCACTGCTTTGTAATTCTTTTTATCCCTGTTCCTCGCATGGCTGGATGAAGGATTTGTTTGTAAGAAATGGGCATTTTTACTTCATCCTAATTATTCACAATCTCATTTATATTTGATAATTAGTAGTCTTACACTATCATGATCGTAGAGGAAGGTTACAAACTGTTAATCCCAAACTTATCTTAAGAACAATGTGTTAATATTGTACTTGATTATTGAATTCTTGTGGGCTATTTATTTTCTTAAAATTCAATTCAAACCTTGGCAATTGTCATTATCACATGGTAGAAAGACTTGGCAGTTAGATAGTAACATTTCACCTAAACATTCACATAGTCGCCATAACAAACAGTTGACTTTGAATTGGATAGATCTAAAACTTAACCAAATTTCTAAAATCATGGAAAAATATAATATAATATGGATAGACAGGAGAATCCACTGTAATGTAGTCCGGAATTGGTTAATGCGATGGACTCAATCATTGTACTTAGAAAGTAGCAGGCTTTGTTTAGAACCTTACTTGAACTGGGCCTTCTCAGTGGTGGCAATTCTGAATTCAGATGATAAATAGACCAAAGCTTACGTCGCCCAATATGAATGAGTCTGACCCATCAATCAATTGTAATGCCTTTAACTTTGGATTGGCCGCTTTGACAAGCAAATCTAGACATATTTATCGTTATCAGTATTATTTATTGAATTAACAATATCCATAATCATCGTAATTTTTCAATAAAAAACTGTCCAATTAAGAAAATGTAAAAGTCGTGCTGACCTGTCAGATTGAAATCCAGACAGATACACAAGATTTTATGTTCTATTTGATCGTGTATTTCCAAGTTTACTTGTGTATCACTTCCGTTCTCTAGTTCGCGTGTTTGATTGAAACAAGGAAGTCTGGTGTAAGAGAAAATGAGAGTAGGAGCTGGATTCAGTGCATCAACAATGGTGTTGGCAACGAAGAGATGCTTCGTTTTTGCGGTGATTTTGTGTCTGATCGACGGGGGATTTGCGGGAAGAGCGGTGAATTTGTTGCGGAGTTACGAGAAATCCAGTTTTGGTTATGGGTTTAGTGGATCGTTTCACAGAACTTTTGATACTTCCAAGTATGGAATTCTTCAACTCAACAACGGCTTGGCTCCAACTCCTCAAATGGGGTCGGTTCTTTTTGCTGGTTGGTTTTATTTTTTGTTTGTTTTCCTTGTTATGTTTTCTTCAATTGTCAGGAATTTTCTGTTAAGTTATGGCTGGATCCAAAGCTAAACATGCATATCACGTGACTATGGTGGAACTTCTAGATGAGAACATTTTTTATGGGATTTAATGGATTTTCGTGTTATATATTTTAGCAAAAATAAAGATTGTAATGGTGGGAAAGGAAAGTCCCACTAATACAGTTTAGAAATATGTAACATGATTTCATTAAATTGTTCTATTAGAATTGTTGTACCAAACACATAATCCAGTGCGAGTGTGATATTAGGAGTTTTCATTACTGTTTATGAGCTGGTTTGCATTGATGAACGGAGACCATGTGTCAGAAACTCTTGGGGAAACAAAAGGAGAATTCCGTGTACCAAGGACAAAATGAGGACTTGGATGATTCAATTTTTGTTTTTTTGTTTGTGTGATGCAGATGGAATAGCTGGAACTTTTTTGCTTGCAATATCAATGAAACCGTCATCAAAGAAACTGGTATTTGTTTCTCTTTCTAATTTGGATTATTTGCCTCTGTTTCTTGATAGTATTAATTTATAGTTATGAGAAGCAGAGATGAATGTGTAAACTACATGTATTTAGAAAATTTTATTTTTTTTTTATTTTTTTTTTAAAATGATACACATTTATCTACTTCGGCTACAAATAATTTGAGTGAATGGAGAACAATGATTGTAAAACTCGGTAGAGTAGCTGATGATAATGAGAGTTGAAAGAGAATCGTTTGGGGAAGAGTGAGTGAGTTTTGGCTTATCAGATGGAACTTATGTTGTTTTTACTTTTAAAATGAAATATATGACATGACAGATTTGCTCGATCATCCATTACACTGCATTGTTATGTTAATTCATGAATATGCTCTCCATCAAAATCAATTCTTGTATGTGCATACTCCATATACATGCATATGTGTTCACAGTATGATAATTTATTGATGCACGTTGAATAGGATGAATAAGATCTTGTTTTTTATTTTTTTGCCCTTTTCTTCATTGGATAAAATCCATTAGTACTGATGTTTGTTTCCATCATTGACAGCTGATGCACTTATTTCAACAGGCTTGGCTGATTTAGGTTATGTCTATGTAAATATAGGTATTTTTCTAGCATGTTTCAAATGTGTTTTACTTCCACTTTGGTTTAGTTTTGTGCTTACTGAAAGAAAATTAAATGTAGATGATTGCTGGTCTGCTTCAACTCGGGATTTGAAGGTCAGTTGAGTCGTATAACTTTTACTGCAAATAGTTATTGTAACCTTTATGATTTGTATGGGCAACAATAGATTTTGTGGTTCATGAAGAACAACATCTATGTCTTGTCGGTAAATTTGTGCAAATTCTATTTGTATTAGACTGCTTTAGACTTACAACTTGTTAAATAATTA
Organism: Swietenia macrophylla; assembly: GCA_032401905.1. Lineage (NCBI taxonomy): Eukaryota > Viridiplantae > Streptophyta > Magnoliopsida > Sapindales > Meliaceae > Swietenia > Swietenia macrophylla. The sequence goes on along the minus strand of CP135569.1, from coordinate 7,048,321 downwards.
TTTGCTTTCATTGGAACGTTAGTTGATTCTGAGTACAACACCTACAATCTCTTTTGTCTCACTTTCTAGTAATTTTCTGTGGTGCATTTTTTTAGGATAGAATAGTTATTTTACGTATACTTGATTTTTCTTGCAAAGCATTCACGGAGTGATAAACACTTGCATACACATGCACGCACATACACTCACTTATGCTTTCTGGAAACTATTTGTGCTAGAAAGCACGAAGCATCTAAATTGTGAATTAGTTTATAATTTGAATTTTTTCTTTTTGTTCATTCTTTGCCGGTGCAGGGTCAGTTGGTCCCTGATCCAAAAGCTTTCCCATCAGGAATTAAAGCTCTTGCTGATTATATTCATGGAAAGGGCCTCAAGCTTGGTATTTATTCGGATGCTGGGTAGGATAAGATTTTGAACTTGTAGTCAAAGTTTGGTAGTTAGAAAATAATCTACTAATTATTTGTTCGTTTAACAATTGATAGTTCTTCAATGTCCTGCTCACTCTTGTTAATTCACCCAATTGCATCTTTTAGGGCATTTACATGTCAAGTTCGACCAGGATCTATTTACCATGAAAAAGACGATGCAACATTGTTTGCTTCTTGGGTTAGTTTCTGTGTCTCACCTCATTTGTTAGTGAAGCAAATCATTTTTTTTCATTCTCCGGAAGCCTCATGGAAGTCAATTGTTATTTTTTCTGTCCCTTTGATATCTCATTGAAGCATTATAGTTCATCTGAGAATGGAGTCATTTGCTCTCAAACTTCAAGCCCAGTTTTGGCTGGAATGTAAAATGGAAATTCCTGTTAGAATACCATCTTTTCTTTGTTTATAACTTACTCTCATCGCTGTACATTGTGTTATCAGGATGTGGACTATTTGAAGTACGATAACTGTTTTAATCTTGGCATCAAACCACAAGACAGGTTCATCTCATGAGTATCATACATGTTGTCAGAGCATCATTATTGTGTAGCTTTTAAATTGACTTCATGCGTTTCCAAATTTCCAGATACCCACCAATGCGTGATGCTTTAAATGCAACTGGACGCACGATTTTCTATTCACTTTGCGAATGGTAATATGCATTTTTAATCTCTTTGCAAGTGCCTGAGTTAATTCTTCACTACCAGAAGATCAGTTCTTGCCATCTTATTTTGGTTTTTGCAGGGGTGTTGATGACCCAGCCTTATGGGCAGGAAAAGTTGGAAATAGTTGGCGCACGACAGATGATATCAATGATTCATGGGTTAGGTAAACGTTCTGGACTCATTTACCTTTTCGGATCTGCCTGGGCATATTGATAATGAAGATGGAATCATAGATTATATTTCATTGTATTGTTCAGGCGTTATTATTGTTATGTGAAGTTCAATCCTTTGTGCTTCCTTTGCATAGAGTCAAGAACTAGACAATATTATGTGGTTCGTTTCAGCAAAGGGATTGTGGAAAAGAAAACATTTAAGATTTCCACGGATGATAATTGTCATACTGATTGACTCTTTGTTTCTTTGTTGTGAAGCATGACTACTATTGCTGACATAAATGACAAGTGGGCAGCATATGCTGGACCTGGTGGATGGAATGGTAAAACTGTGAAGTTTGTTAATATCTTTGTCCGAATGCATTATTGGCCTGATTGGAAATAATTTATCTGATGCATCATCTTATTATTTCTGCAGATCCGGATATGTTGGAAGTTGGCAATGGAGGCATGACTTTCCAGGAGTATCATGCTCACTTTAGCATCTGGGCTCTAATGAAGGTTTGCCTTCATTTTCTGTGTCTTAACTCATTTAGCTTTCAACCTATACTTGCATAGTCTTTATTTAATTGTGGAGTCATATGAAATAGACAATCTTATATGGATCCGGCTGTCTTCATAGACTGAATTATTAGATTGATTGTCTTGTTGTCAATTTTGTAGTCTATAAGATACATTTGAATTTTTCCTCCAAGATTTTGCACAAATTAATTTTCTAAAATTTGACTTTTGTCCTTCATTGGCAGGCCCCACTATTGGTCGGTTGTGATGTAAGAAACATGACTGCAGAAACTTTTGAGATTTTGAGCAATAAAGAAGTGATTGCTGTAAACCAAGGTGAAATTTTGCTGTATTTCTTCATTGCTTTGTTCCAAGATGTCCTTCCACATCACACCTTTTCAGTTTATCATATCTGGAAAACTGAAGACCGGAGAATTTGATTCTTTTCGCAGATCCACTTGGAGTTCAAGGAAGGAAAGTTTATGTCTCTGGAACAGATGATTGTCTTCAGGTTAGAATAGATTTTGGGTCATGTTACGTCCTAAACATGGGAACATATTCGAATATTTTTCAGTTCAATTGTGAATTCTCTGCAAAATGTTGACTGATAGAAATATGAAGAAAGTAACACACCTTCCCAGCTTTAAAATTTTAAACTTTTCTTCCTACTGTTTAGTGAAAAGAAAAATGAGCACAAAATATACTTGGGTTTACGAGGCAGCAACAGAATAAAAAGATCTTGAATGCAATTTAGAATTTAGGAGGGGAACATGTTAAAGCAGACAAAAGTGCTTTTTGCTTGATTAAAATTGGTTTACTCCGTCTTGCAGGTTTGGGCAGGTCCTTTGTCTGGAGACCGCTTGGTGGTTGCTCTCTGGAATCGATGTTCAAAAGCTGCAACTATCACAGCTCGATGGGATGTACTAGGCCTTGAATCCAGCACGGTTGTCTCAGTAAGAGATTTGTGGCAGGTGAGAAACTAATTGTAAGTAGCACTATTAATTTTCTGAACTTCATTTTATGCTTACTTGGTTTCATTAATATCTACAGCACAAAGAAGTCATTGGAGATGCTGTGGCATCGTTTGGTTCTCCAGTCAATGCCCACGACTGTCATATGTACATTTTCACTCCTCAGACAGCTCTCGCTCTGTAATTTAGTTTAATTTTCTGCATGTTCTGTGGGGTTCAAGCTTGTGGGATGGTGCCAATCTTGTATGTTTCAATATCTAGGAAATGTTGTAGACAAATATATCTTAACCCATTGCAGTTGTATATTAGTATTGTTCTTGGCTGTCCACTGCAACTGGTTAAAACCTAAGAACATTTATATGCGATGCTTGTAAAAACTTGTCTGGACAATCAGATTATGATACCTTGAATGTATCTGGAATAAGATATTGATATTCTGTCATTTTCTGGAATTTGAACTTGTATATTAGGCACCGATAGACCTTGCAGGAAATGCAAGGTTCATTTGTCTCTGACCAACTTTAAACATAGCAAGTAAGCATTCTTCTGACTCAAGAAAAAGGCAAAGACAAAGCAAATTCCTAAATTCCTTCCACAGTAGAGGGAGCAAGAAAAGGCAGAAAAAACCGGAGCTACTTCTGTTGTTTCTAAAACCTTTGAAGTTGGCATGAACTTTTGCACTGTCTGGATAGAACATCAACTTGGTGTATGTTGTCATCGTTGGTCACATCCTCAAAAGCTTTTAGTGGGACAAAGTAGGGAAGTCCTTACCATCTTTCAGATGGTACGGATATGGATACGGTTTTATCGGAATCCTGCAGTGAGAAAACAGCTAAGGAAAAAGTTTAGATAGTATATCTTATATGTTCTTCAACAACTTAGTAAATCAAAGAATGACATACTTTTGTTTATCACTTTCGAGTAATTCTTGTTGATTCTGCTTTCCCGTCACTGAGTGACCTGGTTCAGTGTCCAAAGATGTCGAATCACCAGAGTGTTTCACCATTCTAAATGGAGTCAGCGAACGCTCGTAAGCTTCAAACATTATAGTTGCTGTAGGAGGACAGCAATCATCAACCTGTGTAGACTTACCAGTTGACTCATTGAACTGATGATTGGCTGTTGATGATAGCGGCATCACAGTGACTGGAAGAAGGGGAAATTCTTCCAGAGAAAGATTGAGAGAACGGCACTTTTCACCATTGTTTTTTTCTAGTAAATGTTCATCCTGGCCAACGTTTTTGTTTGATTTCAGCCACTGAACATGATTTTGAGATTCCGGATGCCTCCTCATTGGAGTATGTGTCCCTTTGAAAAAATGACGCGTCTGCAATATTGAAGCATTATTTCAGTTCAATAAGCAAAACTTAGATGGAATAAAACGGAAGGCATCAAAGTCACATACCCTGTCAGGAATGTATGTGCCTGTTCCTCGTGACTTCTCCGATTCATCAATACTGCAAGTAGCAGCCAGTAATTGTGAAGCATAAGGATGGCAGAATGACAGTCTTGGGACGGATACCTCTGTTCTCCATCGATAAAAAAGATTCCGCTTACAACGCACAAACTGTCTCAGGGTGTCCCATGCACTTCTGTCAGAGATTTGAGAAGGAGATGATGGCAGACTGAACTGGGAAGTAAGAGGCAAGGTATAATCGTGATACCACTGGGCATACAGTAGACCATTATAATAACTGTCATAGTCTCCGCTGAGATCAGCTGCTTCAGATTTTCCAGTTCCAAATGCATGGATAGGAACTTCTACGTCCGGCCTTTGTCCCTTTCCATTCCTATCCAAAGTGTTCATAAAGAACTTTTCAAGTCCCATACCTATGCTTTCACCCGGTAGCATTAGGATCTCTCCGAGCCTTTGAGCCCCATAGGAAAGAGCACATCTTATTCGATGAAAATTTCCTGCATGAGCACAGGTATATTGTTGTTGAGCTAATACACTTACAGCTTGTACTTGTACAAGTATCCTAGCAATAAAAAGACTATTTTTCAAATCTCCAAGTCATTATGGGAAGTACTGAGAATGGAAAATTTTGGACAATGAACTAAGACAACATCAGCTGATAAGAACCTTTGCTGACACTACGACCTAGGTTGTTGCTGTCCTTCAGAGGATCAACTATGTTGAGATGCTTAATGGAGAATTCATGGTCAGCAGTTTCTAGTGCCTTGATTGGAACTGAATATATATCTCTGCTTTGCCGCAAAAATTCCTGACCGAGCAAAAACTCATCAACATCATTTTCCAGAGTCTCAGCTGCAACCAGCACAAGAGAAAAGAATAAGAATAACATAAATACAACTACTATGAGATGGAATCACTGAATGTCAAATGTTAGTGTGTCCCATTAAAAGCCAGTTTCACCAAACACATTTTCAACTTCGTTTTCAAAGATAAGTAGAATTACCATAATACCAAACAAAGCCTTAAGCTACCTACCCGCATTTTCTGGAGGTGAAGATATGGAGACTGGACCATTTACACTGACACAATAATTGTCCCAATCAAATGTGCTGTAGTAGTCCAAAAATCTGTACAGGACCTGTAAACAGAACATTTAGGCTTGTATAATTGATGCATTTGTCGAAGCATGTGCATACTCTGAACCAAGAAGTACTAACCGCCAAAGGACTGCATAACGATGAATGAAAAAGATTTATGATGTACAAGACCAGCATTTCTAATGCGTAAGTTGAAATCAAACCATAATGGGCACCGAGAATTCGGCTTTCATAGTAGCACCAGGCTTTGATCAAGATAATACTTTGTTTGAAAAGATGGTCTTTCCCAACAAGTTGATCAACCTGGGTAAAAAGAAGCAAGAAATTGCAATTTAATTTTTGCTACCATGAGAAATAAAAGCCTGACTCATATATCAACCGATCAATCACAATAGAGAAGCCAAAAATGAGCAGAAACTAGAGACCCTCTTGAAAAATTTGAAAACAAGTTTGAAGGTTAGTGTGAAAAGGAAACACATTTAATTTTATGTTCCATACCAAATGATTTTCACTATATATACATATATTATGATGATCAGTTTTTCTCAAAATAGTTCCTCTGTTATATGTTCATTCCTGCCCTTCAATGCACTTGAATCAAGTGATGTGATTACTAATTTAAGACAGAGAATCTGTCAAAAAAAATCTTAGTCTCGAGTCAATCTTAATGCACAGTACAAGCCTAGAGAGAAGGTCAGATGGTACCTTCTCAAGAAAGCATAGTGCAGATAGTCCAGCCACTTGATTGAAGGATATATCCACCGATACATTCTCCACGTTGCATTTTATGATCTTCACCTGCCATTGAAACTTGTTAAAAAGAATAACATTTGGGTCTCACACAAGCAAAATATCAGACAGAGCAAGTCATTCAAAAAAGAAAAAATGAGACTAAATATTCATTTCTGTTCTATAGATTTATCAACAAAGGAAGCATTAAACTATTCACCAATATCTGCAACAAAAAGGCCCATCACTCATATTCTCATTGCTACCAACAATGCCAACTTGAGTGTAGTGCTTTCACCAAGTATAAAAATGAAAGGGTAGAATAAAAATAGAAAAAATTCTGATCCTTTGGACATTTTCCATTATAAAGTTCAGAGCAAGATCCACAACTCCAAATGGGAGGAACTGAAAAAAAAAAAAAAAAAAAAACACCACCAACAACGAGTGCAAATGTTTGACAAAAGATATTCATATGGAGCCAAGATGCAAGTTAATGATATGTATAATAGATATATTTTAAAATCTGAGTAGATTATGAAGTCATCACTTTAGTAGTAAAAGATCAATCAAGAAATAGACCTGTGCAGGAACATATTTTACATCCTTTACTTCAAACTGAGAGTCCAGCTCTTGGCTTTCAAGGATACTGCAAACATCTCTAGCAAAATCCTCTTCCACATTCTGGTGGCTTAGCACAGTCAAATCAATATCACCATCAGGAAGATAGGTTTTCAGTGGTACTGAGCCAAATGGGAACACCTATTGGAAAGGCATGGCAAAGTGAAATAACTTCAGATTAAATAAAGCCTGAAAGTCAAGCAAATAGACAAATAAACATACTGAAATAAATTGGTCAAGCAAAGTCATGTTTTTGTTTTGTTTATTTTCACCATTCATGAACAAAAAAACTGCAGGTGGAAACCCCTGAAAAGTAGTTTTTGACAGAATCTTGTGTATCCATCGGGTTGGTATACAAAATCTCCTATCCGCTTGGAGGATCAACTAACTGTATCTCAGAGGAGTGACTACTGAATTCTAGAAAAGCAATGTCCACTATATTGAGTCCCAAAAAACTGAAATTTTAAAATATCATTTGGAAAGAAAGTGTAATATGATCTTCTGTAGAATGTGCTGATTGGATTTGGTACTCAAAATCAACCAGTAGTCAGTAAGAAGCTTTGTCATGATTGTTGATTTTCAAAGACAAAGGAAACCTCATCTGTGATCGTTCTGGGCTATTTATGGGCTATTTACTAAACATATAGAAACCCCAGAATGGATACGAGCTGAACAAGGGCATTTCAAGTTACATGTTTATTCAACTTGATGTTAAGCCATAAGATCACGATACAGGAACTTGAAGTTAAGCCATAAGATCACGATACAGGAAAATCCACCTGGGCATTCAGTTGTTTCCCTAACAGAAACCACTGCATTTTTGTTAAAAAGAACAGTATGGAGACTGCATGAAGGAAACAAATGAAGTGCACAGAGATTATCCAAGCTCTTTAGAGATCTACGAGTATAATGAATTCTTTTACACATTGGATATTAAAAAGAAAAGAATCTAGTTATCTAACAGGAAAAAAGACCAAATATGAGCCAAAACAATAAATACAATATTCAAAGCCCTTGCGACACTTATACTGAACAAAGAGTGATCTTTTGCAATAAAGTAGTTTCTTTGATGGGGGAGACTGAAAATTTGGAAACAGACTAGCCTCAAATCATAAACTTCATGATGTATTTATTGTGAAAGATACACCACATGACAACCATTAAAAGCAGGAAGCAAGAATTTCTAAACTAACCTTAACTTTAACAGAGAAAGAAAAAAACTACATCAAAATAAAAGAGAAATACATAATTGCGACATTGACAACAAAGAATATAGAAAGTGTGGTGCAGTACTTCTCACCTCAATTCCATAATAACCATTAATTAGCCTCTGAACAAAATTGATGACGTCCTTCCTCTTCTGCTCAGAAACTACAGCAGGTTGAATGGTACATAATATCTCTTGGATTCTTTCTTCAGCCATCAGCCAGAGCTCAGCATCAAGTGACAATGGGTGCAGATTAGGTGAAGAGGAGGAAGACGATGAAGACGTATAAGAGGAGGAGGTCGATGATTCTTCTTCCATATCTCTGTAAGCTGAAATATTCAGCATTGGAAAAGGAAATGTATCAAGGTTCACCAACAAAATGCCCCATTGTTGATTTCAATTCATCATTTGGAGATCACAACTGGAAACCTTTTGAAGTAGAAATTTGGAAACATAAAACAACATCCGGGAAGAAGTTGAATAGACGAGTTAAAGGTACATTGAGTGAGGATGCAAGAATGCTATAGTCTAGGGAAGTTTTGAATAGATTCCTAGAAATAGAAAATGCTACATAAATAAGTAGAAGTTACCCTATTATCTAGAAAGTTAGCACAGAGTTTAGAAGAAAACTAGCTACCGGATTACGTCATTAAAGGTCCAAAGAACTTCAGTCCTCTACCACTGTTTTTATACGAGCCTTCGAATACGACAAAATAAATATACGCTCTACAACATAGAAGTCCAATATTCTAAAGAAAATATTCAAACATTTTGACAGATTGGGGTATTTTATTTTATTTTATTTTATTTTCCCTTCTGGGCAGACAAGATAGTGAGATATATATATCAATGAATTTGGATCTTGAGGAGAAAATCTGGAGGAAAGAAGTAAAGGTAAGTACAGAGGTCATATTAGCAAGGAAACAAAGGAGAATACCTTTCTCCCAGTTTTTTTTTTTTGTTTTTGTTTCCTTAAAAGAGATTTGAAAGTGGATTTACTAGCAACAACCATAAAAGGTGTGAACACATAAAGGCATAAAGATAAGAAAAAAAAAGTGAATACATATTGCAGAAATAGAGTCTCGCTATCTAATGGAAAGCTTTTTCCCCAAATCTCAGAGCTTCATTTGGCAAAGCATCACTATTCTCTTTTCTGCAGAGCCTTTATTGAAGAAATGGATTGCATTTTCTTTAAGGAGCCTAAGCAGAGTAAAAGATTATATGTAAGGTGCCAATAGTAGTTAAGTTTTTCAGCATTCCTCATAATTACAACTATCATTAAAGATGAAGTTTATGCATTTTGAGTTCTTTCTCATTTTAGCCACCCAAATTCTTACCCTGCTTAGTTCAGATTACCACAAACTGCATGATCCTCTTCATAACTAAATCTCAGCCTGCCTTTGCTGATAATAATTTTTAATTGCATTAATTAAAAAGACATTCAGATATACTCAAGTTGCCTAATGCCAATGGACTTTTTCGGGAAATGACAATTAGAATCTGCCAGCAATGAACAAAATTCACTGAACTGTTGTGGAAGTCCAAATAATTCCAGACCCTATGTTATTTTGACCAAGTATAGCTGATATGGAATCAACAGCACTAAGATAACCTATATTTCCCTTCTTTAAATCTTCTATAAGTGATTGGATATCTTCAATAGTCCAGGCAAATTGTGAGAACATACATAGATACTGTGCAAGAAGCTCATTTGTAAGATGAGCATAATACATGATGCTTTTAAGTGTGAAAGAACTTACTTCAGACGAACAATAAAATAGTACAAAACTGCCATGCAGAATTCGTCAGGCCTAGGTCTTGCATTTAACCAACAAAATGCACCTCAACTCTCTAATTGTGCAATGCTTATGCTAAATAAAACAGGGGGAAAAGAACTCCAAGCCAGAATACAAAAGGAAATCAAGTACAACAAACTGGCTTAACCGAATCCAGGTACACACTAGAAGAATATGCCAATTTTAAGTCCTTCCATTTTCACCATATTTAAACTCCTTAAAAGCAGCCATTCGTTCTAGCATCAAGTATCATAGGATTGAATATCAAAAAAGAAAAAAAAAATTCATTCTCCAAAACCAAAGTATGATCCATAGCACTTCTTCCTATGGTTAGACATGTTAAGATATTGTCTGGAATTCCTTGTGCAATAGAATTACTCTGCCGAATGATAAGTGTAATATAGGAAAAGAGTTTAAAAAGATTTCTTCTGCTCAAACAATTGATTTGTTATTCTTAATCCATAGTAGGAATGATTTCTTCACCAATTTACACATGCATTTGATAAAGAGTCGGTTCATTGATCATGTTCCTCACGTAATCGGCAATCAGCAATATTTTGGTTAGTGACTGACAAAATTGTGTCATTATTTTCTTATTGCCTCTGTAAAACCAAAAAGAACACTTCTCTGTGTTCTAACACACAGGAAACAGTGATCCATGGACTTTCTGATTTTTTTCCTCATGGATTATTTTCAATGGCCAAGTATAGCACTCTATCCTAATGTGTTGAAACCAAACAAAGTCTTCGGATTATGGTTTAATTCTTTAGTTCCCAATTGGAAAACCAGAATAAAACATATACAAACACAGCAAAAAAAAAAAAAAAAAAGAAACCTTACTAATATACATTGCCTATGCATTCATATAGTTGGCAGTGTCCTGAACCTGAAGATATATCTAAAATCAGATTCTGAATCTTATTCGGCAATATTGCAGAAAATGTAACCCATTTGCAATTATTTTTGTAAAATTTGTAATAAAATATATTAAAATATATAAAATAAATTATAAATATTGCTTAAAATATAAATATATAACAAAAAAATTAGAATATATAATAAATAATATTTAAAATATGAACAAAAAATTTAAAATATTAACACAAAATTAAAACAAATAAATACAAGAGTACATGTACACTAGACAATCCCTAAATTACTGTATAATGATATATTTTGAAAATGACAATGAATTTTATCAAACAAAAAAGAGGAAGAAGACTTTTTTCTTTGTCATCAAGCAAATATACACAAGTTGTCCCATGTAATCAAAACTGCAACTGAAAATTGCTTATAGCCGATGATTTGACTGATTCTGGTGCATATGCATGTACATCATAGATTTTATTGTACTTCATTCACGATTAAACTATGTAAACAACTTAATGTCATCTAAATGATAAACAAAACAAATAAAATCATAAAGTTTTTCTCTCAACAAGGTGGAGCAATCAAATTCCCTTACAGTTGGTTTGGAGAAACAGAAATACGAATCAGAATTGTTTCCAGTTCTCGATGACAAATTGTCGTGCCAGAGTAAATTTTTCAAAATACTGATTCAACAAACACATTGCTTCCAAAGAAAGAACAGCATAATCATCCCAATAGATAACATAGAACAAACAAATGCGTTATCGTATTTAGTGTAGTTTTTCCATTAAGAAAAAAAAAAGAAAAAAACAGAAGCTTTACCTTATTAAGTGTCCACCTTACTTCTTCTCTTATCCTTTGTTCTCTTGCTTTGCACAAATCCCAATTCTTTGCTGGAATCTCTCCACTCATACAGGTAAAAACACAACATCCTATGGAAAGAACAAAAAGATGTACAGAAACAACATCTGGGTCAGTCTAATAAAAGGTCAATGTTTCAAACTCCAGAAAGCAAAAGTAACCCTAAACCCCAAAAGACAGACCCTAGGTATTGAAAAGTTCACTGAAAAAACCCAGAAAACTGTGTCTTCAAAACAAGTAAATTCCAAAGAGTGGTCCCCCAATCCATTTGCACGGTGAGCCCACATATTGACGTGGTAATTATCCACTTAACGACTCCCATAATAGAAACCCCTGGAAAATCACTTAACCCTAACTAAATTTTCCCGCCATGTTTGCACTAACCCCTAAAACTCTATCCCCTTCTCCATTTCTTCACAACCGTTTACCCAAATCCCAAAACCCTATCCCTAAGCCTCCAAGTTCACTACAAATGCCGCAGTTTAACCAGCCAATTTATGCAAATTGTTACCAACCCACTTACCAAACCGAAAGGGATATCCAGTTCGAGACCGAAGACACCTTCTTTCGTCATGAGAGCGCCACGGGGCGTGACCTCGGCGTTCTCACGGCGGCACTGTACAAGAAATCAAAGCAACAACTACGCGTGCTGGATGCAATGTGCGGGTGTGGAATTCGGTCCCTCCGGTACCTTGCTGAGGCGGAAGCAGACTTCGTGATGGCAAATGACGGAAATGATAGCAACAGAAGGGTTATTTTGAATAACTTGAAGAATATTAATCGGGGTTCAGGAGACGAAAAAAGATGGGTTGTTACTCATTTCGATGCAAATCGAGTTTTGTCCGAGTGCTATCTGAAAAGGGAATTCTTTGATTTGATTGATATTGATTCGTTCGGAAGTGATTCGAGTTTTTTGAGAACTGTGTTTAATGCAGTGAAGCGTGACGGATTGCTATATTTGACGTCGACAGACGGGTACTCTTCCGGCGGTCACCGGCCGAATAAGTAAGCGATAATTTGATCACATTCAAGGTGTTTGTTTATAAATGAAGCAAATTGGGTTACTACCTTATTTCTGTAAGTTACATATGGAAACTAACTGAAGTTTCAATCCGTTTTTATATTTTATTAGCTTAAATAGTCAATTCCATTGCAGTTTTAGCAATTCTGTTTCTCCATAATTAACTGAATATCGGTTTTACAGGTCAATTGCTCTTTGTACATGCTCAATTTTGAAACTCTTTTTTGTCTCTGTTTATCCGAAATTCAAATTCCCTTGAGTCTACCACAGAAAATATTCTATTTCACAAGGTTCTTAATCGCTAAATGTTACAGGATTCAAACGTAGTTCCCAATTTCGATCCTGATATTATACAACTGAAAAGGAAATATATCTTGCTGCCACAAAAAAAGGAAAAGAAGAAGAAGAAGAAGAAGAAGAAGAAGAAGAGAAACTTTCTTGAATAATTTTATATGCTATCTTAGAGTCCCTCGTCCTTTCTATGTTCGCGTAGTTTTAAACTGGGACTATTGCGGAACCCACGATCTTGAAAACTAGCGGCTTAAGCTTGAGTGTTTTTATCTCATTCCTTTCTCATTGTTTCTTTGATCTTGCTGCATACTTTGTTTCAGGTCCTAAACAGAGTGATAACTTTGTCTTTCATTTTTCCAGTTCTTTAGCTGCATATGGAGCTTATATTCGCCCTATGCCATATTCGAATGAGGTGGGTTTGCGAATGCTCATAGGTGGGGCTGTAAGGGATGCTTGTGCACAAGGCTACCATGTTGCTCCACTTTTTTCTTACTATTCATATCACGGACCTGTTTTCAGAGCTATGCTCAGAGTTCATCGCAAGGCATTACCAGATAACAGGTAACACTCGGTCCAGATGTTGTTCAAGCTGGATGTATCTAATTCTGCGTGTTTTCAATGGCTTTCCAATCCATGACAGGCATTACGGTTTCATCAGTTACTGTGAGCAGTGCGGGAATTCTCAAGCTTATTCCTGGGAGGAACTTGGTCAAATCAGTTGCTCCTGTAGTAGTTCTATTGTATGACTCCATTTTTATGCGATACTTTCTCAGTTTTTTGTTTTTCTTTGTGACTCCCACAGCTACAACTGCTCTATGGTTCTTCCAGGGTTCTGGCTCACTGGTGGTTTCAGGTCCTTTGTGGACAGGACCACTTCATGATGCCAACCATATCAAGGAAATGCTAAATTTAGCTGAGCGATGGGGATGGGTGGGAAATGGCACAGGAACTAATCTGGAAAAACTTCTAAATCGAATGATAGATGAAAGCGATCCCAAATTGCCATTTGGATACATCAAATTGGACGAGGTTTTTACCCCAATTTCTAGTTTTCATCATTTTCTTTCGATCAGTTTACCATTCTTTTCTATAGTATGGTTTACCGATTTGCAATCTTTACGTACAATGGCATGTGGTAGTTTATGATTTTTCAAAATTCCTCAGATGGCCAGCCGTGCGAAGATGAATTCTCCCCCCCTAAGGATCATGATGAGCGCCATTCACAAGGTATTCTCCCAGTATGCACAACCTTGTTGCGTGAGTTGATTATTAATTCAGTCCGATTCTTTTTAGTCATGAGGGATTATATCCGAGTAGCAATTTTCTTCTCTCAACTCGGTGATGGCAGGAGGGTTATGCTGCTAGCAGATCACACATTGCCTCCAATGCAATCAAGACAAATTGTCCCATGAAAGTATGCATCAGGATTGCCAGGGAACTTATGGTACGCTGAGAAACAAGTCCAAGGAACGTTGGAATTCACAAGACTGGCCGCAGAATCCGTAATCAGAATTTTGAGGTGTCACAGCTGCTCGATGAAAGAAGAGTTGATTGCAGATGATGGACTGAACCCGAAGAATTTTATCCAAACCGCACAAGGAATATAAACAAGAAGAGTAAAGTGATCTTTAATCGTATGGTAATTATGTGTAATCATTTGGATAGAGTTTCCTCCAATGGTAAAAGGCGTTGTTTTACACTACTTTTTCTTCCACCTGCTCAACACAACCAAACTAGCAAGTTTTGTTAACTGAGAAAACGTAAGTTCTCTTAAACTGGCCGATGCCAGAATTTCCATTGTCGGAAAAAGACTTAAATATGTCTGTCTCAATAAAACTATCCAATAATTCTTTCATGTTTGACTAGTTTTGAAGTGAATGCAAGAAGTTTAAGAATGATGGGTAGGCCTATCCCACCTTAAACTCTCTCTATTAGAAGCCAAGGCATTCTACATACAATGGATCAAGGTGCCTGTATTTGTTTTTGTTGTCAACAAGGGGAATAAGTGTAATCCAACATGAACAACTAACCACCCACGTAACCTTCTATCAAAGATGTAAAGAAGGCAAGAAAAGAGCAGAATGAGAATTCAAACAAATACAAAATATTATGATTCTCATCAAAATTCAAAATTCAACCAGCTCAACATATTTAAGAGTTGAAAGAAAACAACCAACTTGAAATATTAAAACCTCTTACACAAAACTCGAGTTCTAAAGATGCAAGAGGAGAGTAGCAGATTGAAGAATCTAATTGACCCTTCATGCACGGACAGGATTCCCAGCCCCAGCAACTGGACGCAATGCTTGACCAGGCTGTCCAGGCTTGGGCTCATCATCCTGAGAAAAAACAAATTACAAGTCAGATGAACACACTTGTAGAGTACAATAGGAACCACAAAAACCATGTAAAACTGACAAGGACAACTATTTTCACATGCTCTAGAAATCAAAAAGATGAAAGGCATCCACGGCCATAAATCTATCAAGGCTAATAAACATAACATTGACTTTATCGATTTGGACTCTTAGTTGGAAACTTGGAAAATAAATTGACAACAGAACATGAAAAAAGTACCCTGCGTCTCATGAAGCGCTTTGGTGGTTCACGGTTCCTGCGGTTGGTACGAGAGCGAACCCTCACCACATGTGAGTGAATGGCACATGAGACGCAATACTGCATCTTTGCATACAACTTAGGCAGAGTATATCCTGCATCATAAAAAAAAATTCCCATTTTTAGCAATACAAACACCAACGTAACCTGGATAAAAGAAAAAAAGAAGCATATATTCAATAAACAATTACCATCATAAACGCAGGCCTCCTGAACATCTCTAACAGCAGCTTGCTCAACAATGTTCCTCACCAAGAACCTCTTGATGGCCTTGTCCTTTTCAAACATACACAACCAAAAATCAAGATTTCTAGTATAATAGTAACAGAAAACAAAAACCATAATATATAGTTTTTAATGAAAAAATAGCATTTCAGAGCTTGTTAACGAGGAATACAAAAAAATTTCAGATGTTCATAAAACTGATCAATGCATCCCAAAATTTAGATCCATCATTTAAGATCATTTAAGTTTCAAAATTAACAAAGACAAACCCAACCTAAACACAACTTTAGCGGGAAAGTTGCATCAAAACAAGCCATGAAACATAGTTATAAGAACAAAATTTACAAAAATTAACGGAGAGAAAGGCCGATGAATGAAAATATATATTTTCCCAGTGTAAAATTAACTGAAAATTAACTCTTTCCGGTACTGGAGATAGCAAAAAATGGGCGATCGAGGACACCAAGGAGTTTCATGTGTTGATATATTGACGAAACTAAGACATAATCTGAAGCAAACAATACACAGAACCGATAAAAAAGTGTAGAAGTTTCATACTTTCGGGCAGCATTTGCCGCAATTGGAGCAGCGGATGAAGTTGACGTGGCCACGGCCGTGCTTGTTGCGACCACCGTTCCTGCGCTTGAAAGTCTGTCGGAAAAACAAAATCAAATTTAAAAACAAATAAAAAAAGTAATTCAGTACAGAATATAGATTAAGAATGATAAATCCATAACTTTTACTCACCATTCTGTTTCCTTTGGAGAGATGGTGTTTCCTTCGGAGAGAAGGCGGCGGCAGAGACTGGCAAGACCTTGTTGTTCGACTGGAGCTGCGGTAGGGATTCTAAAACTTACTTGGGTTTATATACGGAAGAGTTGCTTATCGTAATTGCCAATATATGCCCCTCTATTTCTAATATTTTCACTTGGCCCCATATTTTTAAATTTTCTTTCGGGTCTTCAACTGCAAGGGTAAACAAATTCCAGTACATGGTTAAATTGAATAGATGAATTATAAATTTCTTATGTTTAATAAAGAGTTTCAAATTTTATTTAATGACTTGCATTCCATTAGAAGAAGATACCTCTGCACAAAGGCTATCTATATGCATTTCAATTGGGACACTGCTAATGTATTTTGATGAAATTACTGCTATTAAAGTTTCAAAACCAAGCAATAGCATCTACTGCAATGCATCAATCAATCCACAACAAGTTCACCACACAAATGTCTCAATCCCATGTTCATGATCACCTGGAAAGAGACCCCAACACATAATATACATAGCTCAGAAGCAGAGACAGCAGTTGAAACACTGTTGAAAGAAACAAATGGAAGATAAAATAGCAGATGCGATCAAAGTGAGTCATTGACATGAAGCTACGACAAGAGCACAAAGTTCTTGACATTATTTTGGGTTCCATACATGGGATACACAGAGCGACACTGCAAACGAAAGGCAGGGGGATCTTCATATGAACAATATATCGATTTACTGAATCTTCAACCTGATACGCTGCAAGGGCATCTATCTCCCAAACTCAGATGAAATGTAGTACTCCCAGCTCAAGGGGATTCTTTCTCGTACACTTCGCTGGCGTACTTCCAGTTCATGACTTTCCAAATGTTTTTCAGATAATCTGGCCTCACATTCTTGTACTGCAGTCACAGAAAAAAGAAAATTCATGAGCGGTACAAAAATATCAAAGAGAATTAAATAAACAACTAGTAAAATCCTGTGTTTACGCAACCATATTTCAGCTTCTGCTACGTGCGAACTTAAGATTGCAAATTTACCTGTAAGTAGTATGCATGCTCCCAAACATCTATACCGAGCAAAGGAACCAAACTTGGGCCTTTAGTTATCAGTGGATCCTGCAGTGAGAAGTTCATGATTTATTGAATCTAATAACACAAATACACAGTAATATTGTATGCGTGCTAAAGAATTGAAGGAGCTCATAGCAAATTCACCGGCTGAGCCACCAGCAATGTTTACCAGCTGCACTCCAAAAACTCGTGATTGTTATGAAAAAACTGAAAACTAACAGTTTCTTACAAGCTATTGACATCCTATATATTTACACCATTGATTCGCAACATCAACATAAATAACTGAATTGTGGTAAGAGAAGAAATATTAGAAACTTGAAACATCAATGTTTGATATCTTTCACGAAATATCTTGTGAAATTCTTAATGAACAACGAAAATTGAAAATCCTGAAAATTACCTGATTTGCGGTGGTTTCAACCACAACCTTCTTCAATTCCTTGTCCAAACCAAGCCACTGCCAAAATAGGAAGTGAAAAGAAGCAAAGAAGAAAATGCAAATATGAGAATTGACTTACATTGGAACAATGACCAGACATGAAGAAATGAAACAATTATAGGAAATTTAGTCAACTGAAATACTAACCACCCATCCAGAGCCCTGTAAAGCTGCACCTTCTGCATTTATCTTTTGGATCAATGCTTCCAGAGAACCAAAATGTGTGTCAATAGCCCAACCCAGGGACCTCTTTGGTGGCTCACCACCTCCTTCCTGGAATCATGTAGCATAAGTAAAGCATTAGACAACAGATTTAGAAAGCAACCCAGAAAAACAATCTAGAGAAACAAACTTACACTAACAGGAGTGAGATTCTTCCAGAAAATTGAGTGGTTGATATGGCCTGCATGAAATATAACAATTTGATATAAACCATAAGTCAATAATTGATATAAAACATTAATAATTATTGTTGAAGAGCATGGCCAGAAGCTTAATTCTAAATGGCAAATGTTCTTCATGTGATATAATTTGACTACATTCCTATGTGGCATCTCCCATATACATATCATACCACGCATAAATAAACATATATGAAGAGTAACCTACAGTGCTGGTCCTGCAAAGTTGTTCTGAATATAGTACTACCTTCTAGAATTTTTGTTCAAACTTTAAAGTGGTTGTTCTCGAGACTTGAAACCACACTCTTGGGACCCCATCTTTTGGGTAAGAAACAGTAAACAGTACTGAGGCTTATCAGACAGAGAAATTTACAATAACACTATGCAAATAGCTCTAATAAATCAAATCTATTATCATTCCGAAACAATTAATTCCAATCTGATCATCATCAGTCAACTTCGATTCAGACAAGACAACATCAAATACTGTTCTTCCATTGGAATCTACTTCCACTTACACAAAAATAATCAATTCATAAGTCCCCAACATACTTCGCATTTTCGAAAAATTCCACATTGATGATGATAATAATAATAATAATAATAATAATAACAACAACAACAACATAATTAAAACCAAATCCACTCATAATTTCGTCACTGGAACTTAAAAAATGAAAACTTTCAACAAAATAAGCTAAAACACCCTAAATAAATAGAAAAAGAAGATAAATAGCTGACCTCCGCCGTTGAACTTAATGGCGCTCTGCAACTTAACAACAGTCGAAGCGTCGCCCTTGTTCATGGCTTGATCAAGCTGTTCAAGCGCCTTGTTGAAGTTAGTAACGTAAGTCTGGTGATGCTTCTGGTGATGAAGCTGCATAATCTCCCCGCTGATCGCGGGCTCCAAAGCTCCATAATCGTACGGAAGATCAGGCAAAGTGAAGGTCTGCAGTCCCCGCAACCCTAACCCTAGAGATTTGGAGTCACCCAGGGTTAAAGATTTACGGGTGAGGAGGGAACGGAGAGCCATGTAGAAGGATTCGACGGTGCGTTAGATTGTCCGGAGTAAGCGAGGACTGAGAAGTGAGGTGTCGAGTTTACAAGAGAATATGGGACGAGGAAATTCGGGGTACGGCCAGCGTGTTGGTTTAATTTGTGTGCGACAACTGGATTCGGACGTGTCACATCCAGACGGGCAGGATATGCACGCTAGTTGCCAGACAGAATAATAACATCTAGATCCCTATCTTTTTATAGTTTCATGAATAAAGAGAGAATTTGTGCATTGGTTACAATAGGTTCCTAAACTGTAAACCTATGCAAATTGCTGTTGAAGAATTGTTACAAGGATAATTTTGTTAAGGAACTTCGATTAACTATTTTAGGAAAAAATAATTAATAAAAAATTCAATAATAGAAATGAATATTAATATGGTTTATGCATAATAATAATTGATTATATGCTTTATTTTTGTTAAAAAAGAAAAATATGAAACCATTATTCAAACATAATTACATCACTTTCTTTCTAGTTTTCAGGGTAGGATTTCATTCTTGTATTATGTAACCCACAAATAAGGAGGGGATCATAGAAGGGTATATATTTCTTAGTACACTCCAAAAGCTTAGACTAAAACACAAGGCTTTCCAAAGCAATTTTGGTCTATTTTCAATTCCAAGAAATTGCACAACATTGTTATGATCTTCTGTTGCATCAATGGCACTTGCCAGCTTGGTGTTTTCTCCTCAACAGAAAAACAAACAAGTGCCTGGCCTAGCAAACTACTTCTGTTATTTTTAAAATCATTTCTGTTTTTACTTCCGGATGCAACAGGCTCATGTTTGTCTGCTAATACTCTTCAACTCCTCAGAAATCAATACACAGACAGAATTTGGAGCCGTATTAAAAGTGACAAAAATGGATTTCGAAATACTAATGTTGTTCCTAAATTACATCTAAACCCTACCATGCATGTCTTACAATAAGTCATGGCGGGGAAACAAGCTAAGACATCAATGAACTTAAGTGTCCATTTCTCTGTGCCTCTCTATCATTCCCGTCTTGTTCCTGACATTCGACAATGTGTTCTTCATGTGAATCCCAAGTACTTAATGGCTGCAGAAAAAAGCTTCGTAAGTGAGTTTCTGAACTGTTGCAGAAGATCAAGTTAAAACTTCATCGCACTTGTTTGATCCATGTACTGCAGAAACTGAGATTTTTGGCTGAAGCCATAAAATCATCTCAAGTGATGCAGTTTGGTATGCTGAATTTACTAGATGTTCTCTAAGCAAGATGACATATGTGTTATCGTAATGAAATGCACAATAATTAAGAAACATTGGACTTCCATAAAGGCATAGTATTATTGGCACTCATGTCTCTGCTTAGCCATAAAGAATGACAGCAGGGCAAACATTAATTTTATTATTCAACATCATTCAATTGCTTTAACCTAAAATTAGCATGCAACTTTTGTGATACCATATATATGTGTGTGGATGTGTTTGTTTATTTTATGGATGAACAGTTATTAGTTTTATTACAACTAAGAATAAAGATCAAGTTGACAGTCTCAGTTCGGCACACCCCATAAAAGCAAAGAGCATATCTAATCATCCTAAAGATGACATTCCCTTCACCTATGTATCCAGCCAAGTGCGTGATAATTACCAAAGGTCAAATCAAAATAACCATCAATGTGTGGAAAATGACTCCATGACTTAGAAACTGTAGAGAACTGGTAGTAGAATCATTAAATTTGCATATGTGGAGATATATGAACATAATTTCAGATGATAGAGCTTGCTCTTTTTCATCCATTTCAAAATCTAAATAAAGTCTATTGTTGCTGATTCTCCTGTGACTGAATTACCAAGGCAGCCCCGCAACTTTTAATGAGCCTAGAAAAGGTTTAATGCCATAACAAAATTTAACTACAAGACAGTTTTCAAGTAATTAATGGTGGCACAATGAACCAGAAAAAGGAATTAATGAAAATATAAAATTATTTATTGTCACCAGGTTGGCAAACATAATTTGGTTAATTTTTTCATTGTTCACATACTCAATCTTTCTCTGTAGTCTACAACAACATTTATGGGACATCTATCACTTGATAGTTTCCTGAAAAACCCTCTTACTGCAAGTGATGGCATACTAGTTGACAAGTGAAGTTATTAAAATAAATAGTGAAGAGAATCCGCCACCATAATACTAGTTTAACACTAGTTATCTATATTTCTAGGTCAGTAACTGGCATCTGTCATTTGGTGCGTGCAACTTCTGGTGAATTATAGTCAAAAAGGCAAATTTCTTCTGGACTTTTATGGCATATAATCTGAATCTGATGGCTGGCTCCGATGACATTTGTTGAGTTACAGAAACATGTGTTTCCTATAGCCAGTGTTTTATAGTCTCTCAAGAGTAGAACTTAGGAGGCTCTAATTGAAGGAGTCTAAAAATTCAATCTAATTTCTTAAAAGAAGTGTGTTAATCTCAGTCCGAGGCAACCAAATCTTGTGAATCTTGTTGCGTAATAGAATCTCTTTCAACGTTATGGTAAACAAAATCTTCAACTAAATGATGAAGAAGTAATTATATTTTCTAGCTTTATGTTTGTTTTGGAATTGTCTAGCATCTCATGTGTGATTTAATGCAGGTAACTGAGGAATTGCGATCTCTAGGAAAAATTGCATGCCCTGTAGCAGTAACAGGCCTGCTTTTTCACTGCAAATCCATTATCTCTATGCTTTTCTTGGGACATCTGGGGGACATTGAGTTAGCCAGGGGTTCCCTGTCACTCGGTGTTGCAAACATAACAGGTTACTCTGTTATTAAGGGGCTAGCAATGCGGATGGAACCCATTTGTTTGCAGGCATACGGAGCCAAAAGTTGGACAGTTCTCAGCCAAGTGTGTAGAAGAACTCTGTCTCCTATTACTTGCAATTTTTCCAATCTCCCTGTTTTGGTTCAACATTGAACATATCCTTCAATTGTTAGGTCAAGATCAAGCCATCACATCAGTGGCCAAGGTATATATTATTTACTCCATCCCGGAGTTGATAGCCCAGGCACACCTCCAGCCCCTATGGATATTTTTAAGGACCCAAAATCTAAACAAACCCCTCACCATATCAGTGATTTGTACAATGATCCTCCATATTCCAATCAACCGTATACTTGTAGTGAACTTAAAGTTAGTGGTTAAGGGTGTTGCTCTAGCTTCTGGCTTGCACATATTTTGCGTGATTTTGGGTTTACTAGTATATCTCATTCTATCAAGAACAGCATTAAAACTATGGCATTGGCAGGTGGCTAACACATGCTATCAAGGCTGGAAGACGTTGTTCGCCCTAATGGTGCCAAGTGTGTTCTCAGTCTGTTTGGAATGGTGGTGGTATGAGATTATGATAATACTTTGTGCCCTATTTAGAGATCCACAGGCAAATGTGCCTGCAATGGGAATTCTCATACAAACAACAGGATTACTTTATGTTTTTCCTCACTCATTAAATCTGGCTCTAACAACTCTTGTTGGTCAAGCATTGGGTGCTGAGCAACCAGCATGTGCTCGATGCACAACCATAATGGGCATCATTGTGGCAACTGTGTGTGGACTACTGGCCTTGACTTTTGCTGTTGCGGGGAGAGATGCATGGGGGAAGCTGTATACAAACGAGTCAAAGGTTCTTGCCTTGACAAAAGCTGCCCTACCTATATTGGGCCTTTGCGAACTAGGCAATTGTCCAGAAACAGCAGCATGTTGAGTCCTAATGGGCTCTGCCCGACCCAGGATTGGTGCTCATATAAATTTCTGTTCTTTCTACCTAGTTGGTATGCCAGTTGCAGCTCTCATGGCTTTCACATTGAAGATGGGGTTTTTGGGGTTGTGGTATGGGCTTGCAGCAGCACAGGCTTCATGTCTGATCATGATGATTTTTACTCTGGTTCGCACTGATTGGAAGCACCAGTCTCGGAAGGCCAAGGAGCTAACTCAGACCACAGAAGATCAAGCTAGTCTTCTTTGTTAATTTTACTTCTGTAGAATTAATGATAACAAGCACCTTGTATGAAGGCATGAGAATGAGATAGTGATAACTACAAGAACAAAGAAATGAGTGTTGTTTTTATTAATATATTTGAGTGTCAGCATGTTACATCTCAAATAATTCCAACCAGGAGAACACAGAAACAAAAACTTAGAAAAGTAATGTCCTATTTTTGAAAGGCCCCTAATATGTTTTTTTTTTTTTCAGTACTAATATTATTATCTGCTGTGATTTTATATCATTTCTATTGTAACCCACCCAGAAATCTTCTCACAATTAGTGAGATTTCCTGCTCCTAATTAAAGGGAGATTTCTTCCCCAATGGCACCACAGTGGATCGAAACCTGGTGGCTTAAGCCCCCTAATATGTAGATTATACATGAAGAAAAATATAGAGTTTCTGCTTCAATAATAGTGCAAGTAGCAAAAGAGCGTGTGAAAAGCAATCCATCTTTTCTCATATAACCCAAGATTAAAATATAAATCACAAGAACAAATTGTCAGCATGTGAGGATATAGTGCTGAACCCAGCATTGAGGAAAAAGAAGGGCCAAACCTCTGCAAGTAGGGGACAGAAGACACAAAACAACCTTCAATGCCAACTTGCATTTCCAAAATTCAGGCCTGAACTCAGATAAAGATTTGCACGCATGAAATGCAGATATCTTCATTCCCTGAACTTTTCAATCTGTGGATCTTGGATGCCTGAATTTTATGCGTGCAAATGTTTGTTTGGGTTCCTAAGGCCTCGAGAACCACGTTTTCTCATGCTGGAATCAATCAAAAAAGAGGATTATGACTCACAAAAGATGTTGCGGATTATAAGTCATACAAGCTGAATATACAGGATGCAATATATCAAGTCATAAATAACAGTAGCTGGCATCTGGGACAATGCTGTGAGCAATCACTTTGCCGACTCCCTAGCAGTACAACTCTAGAAAAAAAAAGGTCATCCCAGATAATGCCATTATTGCTCGATGTATAAAGCATCAACTATAACATAACCAGAAGCTGGAAATAGATTTTGTACGCCTTTATAGACATGAAAAGCAAAAAAGAAACCTTAAACAGATCAAAATGGACAAAATTCCAGTTGAATCTGGGTAATCTAAATTCTGTCGCCCAAAACTTTGGTGATTTTTTTCGGGTTCCTCCTAAGTTTTAAGTTCTTGTTCTTCTTTTTGCTGTTCTCTCTATTTCTAAATTTGTTTTCCATAAAAAAATTACACCCTTTTAAAGAAAAACAAAAATAAAACCTGGGTTGAAATCAAATTCAGCAAACAACGAGCCACAATTAAACCATTGACTAATTACAGAGCAATGCAATGTAACACAAGAGCCATTTAAAACCAAAAAACAAAAACGAAAGCTTGCAATCGAAAATTCGAATGAAATGCGTACCTGAGCAGCAAATTGAGGGAAAAGAAAGCTGTCATGAGAATCTCGCGGGTTTATTAACCTTCTTAAAATATATCCACAAAGCTGCTTTGTTGCTGTTACCATGATAATGTGACCGCCGCTTGGCCGGCCACTCTGTTTTTGTACATAGCGTTTTAGATAAAATATTCTTCAAAATTTAGAGATTTTTGGCGAGTTTCGCTGACACCAACGTGGGGACATCGGCAATTTTCCGCCACCACGCCAGAGTAGAACGTAAAACAATACAAGCGGTACTTATGATGTAGTATGAATTGCCCTGCCTATAACTTCCAATTATTTTATTGTTGTGCGTTGCAAACTACGTACAAAGAAAATTCGCTCGCGGTAGGCGATCTGCACACCTGGCCAACTTGTAAGCTATCATATACCGACACGTGTCTGGCGCAGGTGAAAAACGTGGCCGAAACAGTGGCTCTTCAGATCTAGAATATATAAAATGATAAATCCATTATGAGAATATTGGAATTTTGTTTTGATTTGCGTTGACCGGTGGTGTTCGCCGGTGAAGCCATGGATAGTTCGGGAGATTCGTGTAATATAGTAGACCGAGATGGAGAAACAGCTGCCGGTAATTTCTCCGGCGGTGGAGGGTTTAATCGACCGGGCTCAGTTCACCAGTTCATGGGCGGCGGTAAAGGTAAGATTTTTATTTCTCTCTAGACTGTAGTTGAATTGCCGGTGACTAAAAATCTGTTTTGTTTTTTTTTGTAAAATTTAAGTCAAAAGTTGAAGCTTTGCCATACCGCTTCTTCAATTTGCTGTTGTTTCATACGGAAATGTTGTTTCTTCCTTAGCTGCCGATATTCTCTTATGGAAGCGACCTCGTGTTTCGTTTGGTGTGATTGTGGTTGCTACTGTTGCGTGGCTGATTTTTGAGAGGTCTGGATTATCATTTCTGTCTGTTTGTTCGGATGTATTGCTACTGTTGGTCGTCTTGTTGTTTCTTCGCGCCAACTATGCTGCTTATAGAAATGAGTATGCCTAATATACTCCCTCACGTTCTGCCTATTTTTCGGTGTTTTGGCGCGCGCACATTTTCTAACGAGGATTTACTTTCATTTTTACGCAGACAACTAAACACATTACCAGAATTAGAGTTATCAGAGGAAATGGTTAACAATGCTGCAGCATCCTTTCGTGTTAAGATAAATTATCTTCTCCTTATGGCTCATGACATCACCGTTGGCAAGGATTTTAGATTGTTTTTCCAGGTGAGTATAAACCTTGTAAGGATCAAAGAGTTGTTCTTGTAGTGTTGGCACCTTGGTGAGTCAACCTTGTGGGCACTTGACATTTATTTGTTAAATTTTATGCATGTAATATCCCTAGGTAGAAAATTAGGAGGAAAATAGATAAAGATAAAAGCAATGTATGTGAAACTCCAGCGTGATTGCATACAAGGTAAAAATTGTGCAACCAGTTTAGTTGAGGCTTGCTTGATTCTACATGAGCTTGAGTTGCCTAGAAGGATAATCGGTTTGGTGAGCTAGAGAAGTAAGAGAAAGGGAAGAGTCAACCTCATTAGAAAAGTTAGGGGTATGTTATTAAGCCTTATTTTGTGTCAACATTTGGTGTTGATTTTGCTGGAGAAGCGTGCAAAACATTGTATTTTGGCTTAAAGCTTATGTCTTTTCATTAGATCCTTGAATTTACTCTGTTAGGGGTAGTGGTCTTAAAATTGTGTTTGTCTTAAAATTTTGCATTCTATGCTGGATTGAGTTGAAATATGTTTGGAATCTCACCGGACAATTGTTATTTGACAGGTAGTGGTCTGTCTTTGGCTCCTTTCTGCCATTGGTAGCTACTTTTCATTCTTCACTCTAGCTTATATTGGTATGTGCATCCATCCTTGGTCTGTTAAACTGAATTGTTTGTCTCTATGTTAATTTCATTCTTTATTTGTTTTGGTTATGTGTGTGTGTATATATATATTCCTGTAGTACTCCTTCAGAATTTTGCTACTTAATCCCCTTGGTTGATTTCACAAGATTTCATGCGGTCATTTCTTATGGCAAATAGGATGGGCTACAAGCTCTGAAGCATTTTGCAATAATTTCTGACTTTTCTTGAAATCGTGCAGTTTTGCATGTTTTCTAGAATGTGCCCTTGCCAGTCATACGTGGCCATCAAAGCTTTCCACATGGATATCTAACAATTTTTTGATTAATAAAGTTGTTTTCTCTACTAATGTTCATGTGGTTCATACAAAGTTCATTCATTGATGTTTCCTTTACGTATTTGCCTTTATTTGGTGACAGGAACTCTCTTGTCCATTACAGTTCCTGCTTTGTACAGTAGATATGAAGAACGTGTGGATAAATGTTGTGGGATGATCCATAAGAAACTCTCTCAGCACTACAAGATAGTTGATGAAAATGTTATTAGCAGAATTCCACGGACTTTATCCAAGGACAAAGACACATGAGTTTGAAATTTTCATCCAGGTAACAGTTCATCAAAAATGACAAACAGAAAATCAGAAGATAACAAATCAGTCCACTTACATTGATTGCAAAATTTTGGAGCATTAGAAATTGATTTGAGGTTGTCTAAATGTCTCTTTCAGTTGCATGAGGGGCGGACTCTTTTGAAGTTTCAGTAGGTCTTTTGAAAAGGTTGTGTACTGTTTCATTTTTACTGGTCCAGAATGATTTGATTTACTAGGATATCTTCATTAAAACCTGATCAGAAAATCTCACAACTGACCCACTCTCTTCTTCATCAAATTGAGAAGACAATGTCAGCAAGTATGTTAAACATGATATTCTGAAGTTTCAGCTGGCCTGCACATCTTTTTTAACTGGTTCTTGAAGATCCTGTACCATTTTAAGTTATACTGAAAAAATTAGTGGGAGATCTTATGGAAGACAGTGTTCAATGGGGAAAGCTGCGTGAAAAGTTACTGCAAAATGAAATGAGGTGCAGGATACTGGATCATTTTGTGAGCACTTGGGTAATTAATAAGCTGGAAAAAACGATGAAACTGTTTAGTCATAGTGCATGTTCTCCTCTGAATTTGAACGTAGTTACCTAATGTTTCATTCAGTGATATGCGATCTTTTTATATTCATCTGGTCTGCATTCCTTTCAGAGATTGCTGGATAAATGGTTTACAATTCTGCTTTGTATACCGAAACATCCCAAGCAAAAGTCCAACTCCCAAAATGAGTGGGAGGTAAAGCAAAATTGTTTCAAACATTTGATTGTAACAGGAAACAAATGCCCAGAAAAGTTAAAGTACCAGAGAGATCAAGCACAGAAGTACTGCATATATAAGACTAGTTAAATATGAAGATGGTTCATTTAACAAGAGGCATACTTGATATAAATGTCTTAAGCTCTTGGGGGATTCATTTCATTTCAATACACCTAACAATACTTGATACTGGCATTAACATATTGGATCTCAAACAAAGCTCAAAAACACAACTGCATGGGTGAGTGGCCATAACATATTAGATCTCAAACAAAGCTCAAAAACACAAGTGCATGGGTGTCTCCAGCATCAACAAGGACAAATTTCAGAGTTCTTGATAACGCAGAGATGGGTACTTAATCTAGCTACTAACAAGCTATGCTTGGAGCAATTCCTTGGCCTTGTCTAACCATGTACTGTAGATATTGTCAGCGAACAGAACAAAGTGCACCTGCAAAGGGCACTCAACATAAAAGGCAGTAAGTTTTCAAAAGAGTTCATCAATCTCATTGACAATACATTCAATTATTTCATTTTGGTAAGTGGAGAAGATTGGCAGCAGGTATAGGTATGGGAATATAAGGGCCAAAAGTTGAAACATTTCGAGAATGATACGTCTTTGAACAAGAAAAAAAAATACATATATATATATATATATATGTATATATATATATATATATATATATATAATACAACAATTTAGAGCCATTGCATAACGAAACAAAATAATAGAATATGACACCTCTTTGATGCCATCTGCAAATTCTTTTACTGTAGAGATAGCAATTGCGGCAGCTTCATCGTATGGATAGCTGACAAAAATTGACAGAAGAAACGGAAAAAAGAAATTAAATATAAGTTATAGACACCTGAAGCAGAAATCAGAAAAGCAGAAATCAGAATACATTAACAGAGCATCCAGGTCATGAAAGTGATACAATTAGGGTGAAATTTGCATGATGGCCAACACCACAGATACAAAAGATTTTGTCCAATCAATCTACTTTCATACCTCATACCTCGGGAGTCAAGTCTTTCAATCTATTTTTATTTCAGAATGAGCAATGTAATCAGTGCTTTTTAAAGATTTTGTCCCTGATGTACAAATGCAGAGTTTACATGCATTTAAGGAAAAGTTTCCTGTTACTTATGTCAAGTGCTAGCTTACCCATATACACCACATGATATGGCAGGAAAAGCAATGTATTGAATATTGTTCTCTTTGGCCACTTTCAAGCTGTTCCTGTAACAAATTTGGGTGAAAAGCATATCAAACACAGAATGTAAAATCGAACTAATAGAGATATAGTTCATAAAAATCAAATATACATACTTATATGCATTTTTCAGAGAGACTTCACGGTTCCTATCAATATCATACACAGGACCAACAGTGTGAATCACATGAGATGCAGGCAATTTGAAACCTCTGCACAGTGTCAACATGTTAGTGCGATAATTATGCACAACAGTCTAATGACATAAGTGGTTAAGTCAGAATAATCTACGGGGTAATTCTAGCTTCTCCCGTAGGACAACGGACTTCAGGTCGGACTTCTGGAACTTTATGGCAAGCTTCTCGGAGTTCTGGTCCTGCAGCCCTATGTATGGCTAACGAAATCCATCTAAAGTTATTACAGTTTGTTTAAGTAAAATTATTGTCAATAAAATTATAACAGAGAGGGAAATTACCTCCATCGGCACCACCACCTCCAAGCATTCTCTCATTTGCTGGATTGACCTACAGCAACCATTCAATCAATGTATTTACCCATTTCAAAATCAACTATGCAATCAAACAATCTCTATGTTGAGGAGTTATTGATAGTCCTTGAAAATTCAAAGCCCAAATTTTAAGTTACATTGAAATTGAAGTTACAAGTCTACCATACAATACAAACCCATCAAGGAAAATTAAGGCTTAGTTTGAGACTGCTGGGCTTTTCAAAACAAAACATCTCATATTTGCATCTATATTTCGCATCTCCTTACTTCATCTTGCAGCAGATATAGCTTCAAAGCCATGACAATTCAATCCCAAACATAAGCTAAAACTACCATTAGAACGCAAGTTATGACTGGGTTTAGAGTCCACAAAATTAATTCCCAAATTTCAAACTTCATAAACAACAAAGAAAAGGAATATGAAACACACAATCACACTATCAAAACAAAAACTCTTTACAAAAAATGAAACACAGAGAATATTACAGTAAGGGACAAAGAGGACACTGACAATAGCATCAGAGGAACCGTCAACGAACCACCTAGTGATATCTCCCTTCGTGATCACGAGAGAACTCGATTCAGACAACCGGAAACGACCATCATCGCCACCTTGACCACTAGAAACCGACATCGTCAGAACTCTAACGCCAACACCACTACCCGAGACCGTCCTTCCTCTTGTTGTTGCAGTTTCTCTTGACGATGAGTGAAGTTTAGGGAAACGGTTGTTGCAAATCACAGTTCTAAATTTGGACGGATACGACGAAAAAGTAGGGCAACTTGGAATTCCCGGTACAAGAAATCGTCGTATCCTCGTTACTCCAGAAAGCATGCCTGACGTTCGATGATTTGTCTACAAGATTAAGGTTGCGAGAATTCTAGTGTTTTATGACCGTAAATCAAATGGGTTTCTTACACGTGTCCCGCAATTAGCATTCTCATTATCTATATGCTTTCTTTACTTGTAATGAATTTCAATTTTCATACTCATGTCTTTGTTTAAGATGAGGCAACTTTTTGGTTTATGAACACCCACAAGCATCTTTGTGCTTTTTTGGTGATACAAAACTATCTATCTTTTGTCTAATTATAGTTTACAAATTATTTGAATTCGTAAAGGAAAATAATATTTGTTCTGGATTAATCAAAAAATAAAAAATTATAAAATATTATTTATATTTTTAAAATTTATAAAATTTTTTAATTTAGTATACGTCGATATAAAATATTGTTGTTTCGGTATTTAAAGATATACTGAATATATCTATTCATCCTCTGCAATAACAAATAAACTTAACAAGAATCTCTCTTCAAATTGAAGTAATACATAGAGAAAGATAAGTCTAGTACAGAGAGGCACCCGCTCTCTCTTTTCAAATTGAAGTAATATATAGAGAAAGATAACTCACAATCTTTGTAGTATAGAGAGGCAATGCATAGCGGGTGATAAATAAACCAGCACCACAGCAACAAACAGGCCATATTGGCCAAGCAAGCCTCACCTAACATTGGCCACAACTGGATAAATTCCATATACAAGTAATTCACTTTCAAATCTTGAAATTTCACGGGCAAAATTCGTTCTTAAAACTGACTGCCCTCAAATGTTTGGCCGAACTGCCAGTTTCCAGGCACAACGTTGTAGCTAGTTACAGTCCTGCCATCACTTGTTGTAACCTGAAAAGAAAGACTCTGTCCATTCAAGTAAGAATTGCTCTGCCAATTTTGTCCCCAGTTTCTTGACATCGCTTGCCATCCTGTCTTTGATCCCTTGATGGATACTGAATGCACGTCTCCTGCTCCTCCGACATTTGTAATCAGCACCAAGTTGAAGTAGGAATGTCCATTGATTGTAAATCGGATTCCTCCTTTCTTCACACACGACACCCTGTTTTTGCAAACATGTCAGTCGGATAACAGATAGAACGGTGAACTTGCAATTGTCCAGTAATGTCGTTGATTTTACCTTCGGAAGGAAATTGGGACGATGCCGGCGCGGTACTGAGCAATCTGGAGGAAAGCAGGCTCAGCCATGTCGAAGTGCTGGAGGGGAGGATTGCACCAACCACCGTTGTCGTTGGACAAGGCTAAGTTAGGGGGACAAAAATTGGTGGCGGTGACGATGACGGATCCGGGGAGACACCATTTAGGATCATTGTCGCATCTCATTTCATAACACGAACCACAACTCAAACCATTGTTGAACAAAGCAGTGCTGAGTGCTGCAGTATTAGTACCATACCCTTGGCTATACAAATTGCCATAACCACAAGCTCCACCTGCAATATCAAACAGAAAGATTAATCTACAGCGAAGTAAAAGTTATTCAAAAGATGAAATATCAAATGGTTGCAAAAAACTTGCCCATTGTGCCAGAAGCATCTCCCCCGCCATAGAAAGTTGCATGGCCACTTTCCCATCCACCAGAGTCAGCAAATGTTGCCTGGAAGCAAAAACTGAGCAGAAAGAAGGGAAGGGAAAGTGCAGACAATGCTGCAATATTCTCCATTGGTGATTCTGATTTCTGACTCTTTCTGTATTTTCTGCAAAGAGGAAGAAGAGGGAGACAGAAAGAATTTGAGTTCTGAATGAAAGTGGGAAGGGAGAGTATTCTTTATATAGGAAATGAGGAGTGTCAGTAAGGTGAAGGAAAGCCAACCGCAAATACTGAAAAATAAGATATGGGAAGTCAATGTAGGTGTATGTATGCATTTACGTGGATCAAAGTGCACATGCAAATGTTCTTGTTGAGACTATGCCAACTGCTGCTGCTGCTATCTCTGTTGGCCCCTCCCCCACATGCATATTCATCGACCGTTTAGGTTAACATCCACGTATGTCTCTCATTCAGACTTGTTTCTTCTTTGGTTTTACATGGGAATGTTGAAATCTGTGGTTAAATTGCCTGAAATATCGGTAATTAGAAGAACGTTGAAGGCTTTGATTGGGGAGAGTGGGAGTAGCTAGCTTAGCTGGGGCTAATTTGTTGGGTATGAATTGGTTGACTCCGTGGAAAATGCATACTATTAGTCAGAATTACTTATCCTAAAGTTGATGGGTAGTTCAAAGAATCAAAGTTATCTTCTGAAGAAAGAAAATGCATGAGATTCGGTTGCCGACTTGCACACAAAGAGCATCTCAAATTAAAGCCCAAGTTTTATAGTGCAATGTGCTGTTTGTTTTGGCCACAGAGTTTATTATAATTAAGCTTACTTGGTATTAATTAATTAATTAATTAAGATTTCTCACTCGAGGCATTAATTAATTGATTATTAATTTATATATTTTGTAAAAAATATTTTAAGTGAAAAAGTTCTATTTGTATCGATATAACTGATGCAATAAGACTATCGATAAAATAAGAAAAATTTATTGATTAATACTGAATAAAAAAAACTTTAAATGAATTTTATTGTTTAATTAATTTGATAAAAAATTTTAAAATTTATTTAAATTATTTTTATTCATTATTGATGAACAAATTTATTCTACTTCATCAATTGGATTATTCGATTATATTGACCATATTAATACGATAGAACCTTCATATTTAATATTTTTTTTATTTTATAATAATATTTTAAATCATGAGATATAATCAATTATAGTACCAATTAACAAGGTATCACATGTGTGAACTTTGATACGACAAAGTAATAAAATAAAATAAGAGATTTAGAATACGATAATTTATAATAATTAATAACTTAATAATAAAATTGAAAGCATATGAAATTGGTTAATTAATCTAAATTCTATAGAAATTGAGAGGTGGGGAAGAGTGACCTACCATGTGTAAGCACATGCAAGTTCCGAATTTGGCGGTCCATTGTGTTGATGCATCATTTTCACATGAATTAGGATGCATTATTTTTCTAATCACAATGAAAAATTAATTATATTAAAAGGAAAATAAGAAAATTGTGATGGTGACTTCATTGACAATGAGATAACACAATGGAACACTCAACATGCTTTTTGACTTCAATTTTTGTTTCTTCTTTATCTTCTTCATTATTAATAATAAGATAAACAATGATAAGATTATGTGATTAGAGTGCTTAATCATATGGTTATGACTCTAATTATCAAGTGAATGGTATTTTTTTCCGTACAAAAGCCCCTATAGCTCAGTGGTAGAGCGTCAGTCTTGTAAACTGAAGGTCTGAAGTTTGATCCTGCATGGGGGCAATATTGTCATTTTCCTTGGGCATCTGAATTGCTTGTATTGGTTGGTCATATATGATATGTGATCCTAAAGCTTTAGAGGATAGACCAACTTGTTTTTCCAAGGGGACAAGATGACATAGACCAAACTAGTAATGACATCCACAAAAAGGCACGTGGTTTTTATCCAAAATGTTGTTGTTTATTAACAAATGAAAGTGCCCTTCACGAGGGATTGTCTGTTAGTTCCAGCTTTCTGATTCTGAGATCCCGAAACATGGAAAAAAATTGGACCATTTCCCCAATTCAAAAGCTTCTGAATGGTCACTTTCTTTCGGTAGTTAATGAAATGGTTACTTGAACTTTGCAAAATCATGCAGTTCAGAATACACCGACCATGTGCATTTCAATAGCAGATTGGTGGCGTAGGGCCAGCCATGGCTCTCTGTTAACAGACAATTTGGTTGTGTTTGATGTCATGAAGGTCTGATTTCTTCAACCTGAAAAGAAACAGTGTGTAATTTGGGCTAAAAAGACCAGCTTTCTGCAATTTTTGGCTGACAACCTTCTTTCATAGATGGGAAAAACAAAACTTTTTGAGCGGTTTTTTTAATTTTTTTTCCTCATTTTCAGATGCTGACTGCTCTTGATTTTCAATTTTCAAAGTTAAATGATAACCAAGGTTTTAGATTGAAGCCCATGTTCTTGTTCCTCTTGATTATGGCTTCAGGGCAAATTAATGCTACATACGCAAACCATTTATAACCTAAAGATCGCCGTCCATTCCAATTTAATGGTACTCCAGCATAACCAACAAAATCACATGATTGTCTGCGGCTTGTTTGAGAGGGAGGGGGGTGAGAAGCTTGAAATTCAAGTCACTGCAACTAGAAATGGTCCATGCCAATACTGAAGGTAATGTAGACATGGTTATATTTCCAGAATATCGTCATGGAACCATCTTACCGTAACAGTCATTTGTAACTGTTGCGCTTTTGGTTAATTTTTAAAGCATAAACACTTGAGATGTTTCTTAAACACCCACTTTTACTAGATTAGATAACTAGACTTGTAATCTTGAGCCCCTTTACTTCCTTGGAACTTCATTTGAGAGTAAAATTTAAGAAACAGATTCATGCAAGACTGAATACACACACTTCCACGTTATTTTTCATTCCACATAATACTACCAATGACTCTTTCCTCGTATTTTCTTAATTCATAAAGGAACAATGAACTTGACCCAGCAAAAACAAAGAAATAACTAAATGGAATTGACCTGTCAGGCCATATACAGTACAAAACGTCGTGCTGTAAAAGTTTAAACCACCGTACCAATTTGGTGATATGGGTGAAATAACAATTTTTTCTGTGACCTTACACGGAAAAAAGGGCCTCTATTCAAAAGTAAGCACCGATTCCATGTCTTGGTGGTTATGAAGCCGCTAACCAAAGACATTGGTAGCAGATAACTAACTCTCGAAGAAAATGAGAAATTGGAAAAATGAAATTTATTCTCCGGTACTAAAAGTTTAAACAATAACAAACAAACAATACAATGGGCAGCTAGCAAGAAAAGACACTTTCTAGCACTTTCTAGTCATTGAAACGTAACCTTCTATCGCCTGATTAGAGTCCCAAAGAAATGAATATTGAATTAGACAGAGAAAGAACATGTGAATATCATAAGACCCGGAGAAGCTACTGAAAACCTAAACTCCCAATCACATGAAAGAATTGAATTCAAACACAGTACCTTTTGGTGCTCAATAAGGTCAGTCTATGAACAATTCAACAAACATTGAGGGGTAAAAAAATGGCAACGTTTGCATTAGAATGTGCTGCTGCTTTCACTAGCAGAAATTGAGGGGCCTTCGGACTTCACTAGATGAGAGTTTCTGCCGTTGATATTGAGTCCCTGCAATCTGCCAAGAGGATCTTGCTGCAACATCTCTGAGTAGGCATGTGAGTTGGCTGTAGGTAGCATTGGCTGATGGTGAGTGGATGTGATGCTAGGGTGGAACGAATGGAATTGTTGCATTTGTATGTTATTGGGATCTCCCATCCCAGGTTGTGGTTGGTGTGGGTAAAACAATGATTGGTTATAAGGAATATGTTGCATTCCTAAATTGTAGGGATCTGTGGGTGTCATTATTTCTCCGGTTGCAATCTTGAGCCTTTCTACTTCCTTCTTTAGAGCTTCATTCAGAGCTGCATTTTGGAGACATTGTCATGTATAGATATATAATTTAATGATTGCCACAAAAGAAAAGCCAAAAAAAGAAAAAAAAAACAATATCAGATGATTATAAATCACCTCAGATACGGATATATATACAATCCGTAGTTATAAACAGGGCATAGGGATTAGTCTTCAGATTCTTCAGAATTTTATAATGAGGTCCTTGTAAAAAAGCTAACCAAAGCATAAGAGGGTATCAATTGTGCCTGGGCCTGGGGCAGGGTTTCAATATCCACCATTTATCAAAAATGGACAATTCAGAAGTTGTCACGCGATAAATGCATATAAATTCCCATAACCTAAGGACATTCCAAATTTCTGTGGTGAAACACCCGGGTAGACCAATGCTATAAAATGAAGTGGGCTTTAGATGCACATTAGCTACAGGCACTGCAGATTGACATTAATTTATAACTTGCTCATATAGCAAGAGGATATTTTACAGTCCTGTAGTTAGCTTGAATATCATAGTGATGGGTGGCATTGAGCAGAGCTTCAGTTTGGTTCAAGTCTTACAAAAAAAAGGCAGATATGTCCCTTTATACACCAAGTAAACATTCACAAAAAGATGCAAGGGACAGAGACTGTGATAGTAACAGTAAAACCAAGTCTCGACTAAACTTACCATCTCGTAACTGAGCTTGCTGTTCCATAGCCTGTAACCGAAGTTTAAGCTCTGTGTTTTCAGTTGACAGATCCGTTGTGTCCCTCTAACAACAAAACACAATAAATAAAATAATCAATTATTAGGTTTATAAAGAAATTCAGAATCAGCATATAATAAAGAAGAGATAAAACAAAAGGCAAAATAAATGGCCTCTTTTTCCCTTTTATTTGGAGAAGAGCTTGAAAAGATAGCCAAGGGCATAATTTTGACTACAAGAAGATGCATGAAACCTCTGAAAAACTGACATATACTTTTTTTTTCAGTCACTAAACTTTCTGTTTGCACAAATCACCAAATACACTTCTTCTCTTACAAAAATTATGGAAATTTGATGTCACTATATGAAGAGTAAAAGAATTATGGTATCCAACAAACAGGTTCCATTATCATGCAAAAGAAGCCAGTCACATTCCTGTGAGTCCCATAGTGACAATATCCCAATCAGATAAGAGTTGAAAATAAAACCTGGAATAGTGTGAGTTGTGCAGATAGAGTAGTTGCCTCTGTTTGAAGTGTCTGAACTTTCCTCTCAAGTTCAGAAATATAACGGGCCTTCCTCTCTTTCGAACGTGCAGCAGACTGCCGATTTGCAAGAATTCTGTCAAAATAAGCAATTTGTGAGAGGAAATATAAATAAAACAAATCAAAGGTTCAAGTAAATTATAATCCTTTTGTACCACATTACCAGATATTAAAATTCTTCTCATGAAGCTGCTAACACAATGTTGTTAGGTTCCATAAATATGCAAAACTACATCACATAACAAAAGATATTTGGGACAGAGGAAAACAAACTTAAAAATCTTGAAGGATTGATTGCTTAAAAGTATTAAAAAACGGAGGGTATGAGAAACCTGAGATAAGAGTCTACATTAAGCTATTATTTAAACATCAAATTCGAAGTACATGTTTGAAGCAAGATTTTCGTATAGTTGAAAAGTAAATTTCAGCAAACTGGCAGTTTTCAGGAATATAAATGTGCCATTCACTGACATATAAACAAGAAAGAACCATTAAAAAATCATTTCACGCACAGATTGGAAGTTTCAGCCAAAACCTCATTTTCTATGTCATGAAGGACCACTTAACATCATTCACCCAAGTAGCATATATAATAATCAAAAACTAGAAGAGCGTGTGCTCAGAAGCTAAAAAAGCTTAAAACTTTCGGTAATCCAATTTGCAATTCAAATGGCCACACACTTAAAAATGGTACTTAGACCATGTTCACATCCCGAAACATATAACCAAAGTAACGAAAGCAAAAATGTTCCAGCAAAGCCAAAAACATGAACCCTCTACCTAAATCAAATCCACACAGCTAAAAAACATAGCACGTCAAATTTCCTCTTTTACTCACTTCAAAGATAAAGTTTCCAACTTATTATAAGCTAACATTACCACATTCACAAAAGGGTCTGTAAATACATTCCAACAAAGCCTTAAACAACAACATCTCACCATATATCTCTTCTTCCTACACACTTCGTACGAAAATGGTTTGAACTTTATTACGCATTCACAAGAGGGTCTTTAATTACTCCTCCAAAACCGAAAACCTAATCTTTTCCTCGCATTCCCTCCTTTCTTATGACCCCGACACACATTCAACAAAATAAACATCAATGCAGCATATTTTTAAAACTGAACCAACAAACTAAAAAAGACTAAAGGATAAAAAATAAAAAAGCCTGCCTTTTGGCTCGTTTTGGATCAACAGTCCATAACTCAGCTAACTTATCAGGATCCATAGCTTTTTTCGCCTCAATTGACTCCAAAATCGACGAAGTCGAAGTTGACCCATCAACAGAATTGCTATGCCGGTGCCTCGGCCTCGCACCAGCGTTCACATTTGCATTCTCCTGTTTCGGGTCGTCTCCGGCGGGTTTGGATCCCATTTTTTCCATGTCCATATAGCTGCAAAACAGGTCGTCCTCAGATCCTCCAAACCTGTCGAATAACTGATCCGACACTAGATCCAAGTCGTCCGGAATCCGATACTGCACCTCGGATTGCGATCTTCGGTGGTACGGGCCGCGAGTCGGAGGGTTAGAGTTCGGGTTTGGCGGATCTTGGTTCTCCATTTCAGAGCTGTAGAGAGAGAGATTCAGATTTCGGAAGCGTGAGCGTGTTATGTTTTCTCTTCTGCTCCTACGTTCACGTTGAGGGGAAGCTTTTCTTGTCCCCTTTTAGTAAATAAATAAAAAAAAGTCAATGACGACGTCGTTTAAGTGATCATTCTTCTAAACTTTGCAAGAATGTTACAATAATATGCGACAATACATATAAATTCTTAAAACCCATTTTCCTTTTTAATTATTATAAATATATTCAAAGTATATGATCATTACAGCCCCACTTGTGAGATTTAAAGAAGCTAAAACAGTGATGAAAATTCTAATCATAGTTTTGATGTGATCAAAAAGTCGATGTTGATTTTTGAGATTGAATTGATGGAGAAAGGGAACATTATTGGAGGGACTAAATTTAATGGTTTGATAGCACTAATGCCTTCCATTGATCGAATTTTGAGTGGGGTATTGATGCAGGCACATTTCATGGCCACCTTACACCATTTCCTGCTACATGTCAACCATGGATGCCATTCTATTCATACACCCATCTCTGTGGGCTCATATTTTCTCAACACATCCTGCAACTCAACTATTCTAACTATGGTTGACATAATGAGAGAAATGTTGATTTTGATATGATATTTTGTTAGGAAAACCGCTCAACTCCAAGTAGAGAACAAGGGTTAGAGATAATTTGGTTAGTCGTGTTGGTTCTGAGTTGTTACTTCCTCATCTTGTTCACCTAATAAAAGCTGGCTTTTAAAGCAAAGTAGTTGAGAAAGCATGATGGAAAATGTGTGGAGTTAGTCAATGTAAGAGAGACAGGTGTTTCTCATATCTTTGATTGGATCTCTGTGTTGTGTTTTGTGGTCTAATAACTGTGACTATGATTTGACGTAGGTGGAGAGGTCAGGGCCTCCAATTTGGCCATGGAAGATTTAGCCTTCACCACATGATCTCCAATCAATGTGCTAATCTAATCCTTTCTCCAACTATCTCACTTTCATTTTATCAGGTAATTTAAATCTTATCATCGTTGCATAACTGTTGCTTGATGAAATTCCATGCGTGTCATTCAAATGTTGCAGAAAAGCTTGGCAACCTTGGCAGTACTGGGATTTTAAGATGGGTTATTGGCTGAAATGAGAAAAAAAAAAAAAAAAAAACTACTTCCGACTTAAGGGAAGAGTGGGTGAAGGATTTGGTGCTGAAGAATAAGCATTTTTTTAAGAGCTAATTGAGATTAGGTGGGATCAGGTACCATTAATCAAAATTCTCTTGTCAACATTTTCTTCTGTGCTTGATTCTAAAGTTTAACCATCTGTATGTCATTTATCTCAATGATAGTGTTCTGAAAATACACCAAACACTTATCTTACTTTCATTTGGTATCTAAATCTATCTGTACACCAGTGTCCATTGCAACATTCAGAGACCAAATTCCCTTTTAATAGACCCTCCATTATCCACCGAAAAACAATAACCATTTTCATCATCTTTCTCTTTGCATCACCAAATCTGGTCTGTTTGTCTCATCTATTACTCAGTTTCAAGCAGAAAACTTCCCAATTTCAAAACCTGGTAAGCTAAAGTCGCATGTTGTTCTCTTATCGGATTTTAAGGTTATTTTTCCATTGATTTTCATACGTTAATCTCCCTTTCCTTATCTTAGAGACTTGCCTAAATGATGATGGTGTTGCAGATTTGCATAGAAGTATTAAGATCAAAACAAAAGTGAAGCAAAAATGTGAAAGATTTGGTCAACACATAACTGTCATAAATTCCCTTCTCTCAATATCCTTCGTGGTTCGATTCGGCGAAGAAAAAGCTTCAAGCAGTGGAATCAAAAACTTGTTTGCATAAGTTAATTAAATAGGCTTATTGCAGAAAAGAGTGCAAAAGTTTTCTGAACTTTCTGATCTTTTAGTCTAGCAATGGTGACACTTCATCATCGTGCACATCGTTTACTTCTCCATACAGAATCAAGCACGCTGCGAACAAATGGAAGCAGGCCAAGAAGTTCTTACTCTAGTGAATCCAACTTTGACACAAACATGGTGATAATACTAGCAGCCTTGTTGTGTGCTTTAATTTGTGCTCTAGGCCTAAATTCAATTGTGCGTTGTGCTCTGCGTTGTAGTAGAAGGTTTTCTTTTGAGACCCCAGATGAGGCCACAGCGCGTCTAGCTGCTACAGGCCTTAAAAAGAGTGCATTGAGGCAGATTCCTGTAGCTGTTTATGGTACTGCAGGGGTAAAGATAACGGCTACAGATTGTGCAATTTGCCTTGGAGATTTTATGGATGGTGAAAAAGTTAGAGTGCTGCCAAAATGTAGCCATGGTTTTCATGTAAGGTGTGTAGATACATGGTTGATGTCACACTCGTCTTGTCCAACTTGCCGGCAGTCATTGCTGGATCAACCAACAAGTTCTGATGCTGCAGAGGTGGATTCTGGAATCCAGCACCACCCTGGATATCTACCAGCAAGGCAAGCTGCTGATGTTTCCATAGCTATGGATGAAGTTGGTTAGTATGGCTGGCATGAAAAGTGAAAATATTCCTGTAAATGAATAAGCAGAGTTCATTCATGATGCTTCTGATTTGTTATTTGCTAAGTTGAAGCATAGAGTGATATCCTTGTTGCAATTTCACTGCAAGAATTATGTGAAAAGAGCTGCTGAGGCTATTCTGTGTGTGCATATTTGGGTTAAAGATATAAAATGGTTTCAAAAGTTTGGTTTTAATACTGTGTTGACATGTCAAAAGGTATATTCATTTGATGGGCATG
Source organism: Swietenia macrophylla (assembly GCA_032401905.1). NCBI lineage: Eukaryota > Viridiplantae > Streptophyta > Magnoliopsida > Sapindales > Meliaceae > Swietenia > Swietenia macrophylla. Next base: position 7,006,804 of record CP135569.1, on the reverse strand, counting down.
CTATGTGATTCAGTCTTACTATTTCCAATCCAAATTTTTATCTTGGTAGAAAATTCATACCAAAATTTGAGAAATTTAATGGATCTTTCCAAGTGCTCCTTGTCTGTGTGTAATGAACGCTTCTCAGAGCAAATTTTAAATCAAATTTGCTCTCTCTCAACTCTCAGCTTAGGTTCTGAAGTCATTTTAGCGAACTAAATGTCAATCAAGTCAAATCATGGTACTGATTCCTTGAAAATCCAGAAGATAAAGGAAGCTTTATTTCTGTATGACTTCAGTTCTTGAAGCATCGATACAATTTGGCAATATACCCTTCTGTAAATACACCTAAGCCTCAATGCATAAAGCATTTCAGGTGTTGTCATGCTGATACCCTTACAATTCTGACCTTTTTTTTCGAATTTAATCCACCATAGCCGCTGGTAAACTTTATTTTTCTGCGTAAAGAATGAGTATAAAACAGAGTTTACTACATTGCAAACAATAGGAGTCACGTCTGCCCATGGTTTTCCTTTCAGTCAAATCACAACCTCAACACATATATAGTGTACTAAAGAAAATTATTGGATCCAATAAAGCAAGTAAAGAACCGAAAGTTACTCTATTTTCCACTGATAGCCCAAAGAATTTTTCCTTCCTATTTCTTGGTTTCGTTTGAACATAGGAGCATGGTTAATTATAGCACTAAAGAAAATACCGCAGAATGAAAAACCCCGAAGAAGTATTTATTTCTCAAAGCACTTGCACAAAAAAAGCACAATCTTATTCTGATAGAATGGAATCTAAAACTCTTTTTTCTTCCTTTCACTTCCTTATTCCTGTGAGATTTTCGTGGGCCTATTTAGCCTCCAAATAAGAAATTCAGTCATTGACTGCCTGTAGAATTTGTACAAGTAACCAGGACACTGCAGTCTGATGCAGACATTGTAGCAAGCATCACCATCACAATTGGACCATCCAGAGATTTTTTTAACAGTTTAAAGGAGTTTTCTTGTAGATGAGCAAGTGAAGGTTCAATCCTTATAACAATAATAATATTCCCACTAAGAATTTATTTTCTATAATTTATTTTAGCCGCTAAAACTACATCGTACAGGGACACACGTACAACTTTTGTACAGTACACAGTTTTGGAGCGCAGTTGTGGCTAAAAAGGGCTCGGGAGAATTTCTGTTCTTCCAGGCCTTCATCTTCAGCTAAAGGGCAATGGAATCTTAATCTTCTCAATTCGCATATTGTTGTGTTGTTGTCATTGCATTTGCATATCATTTTAACTTCTAGACATATTTTCAGGATTCTTTTTCTGATAAGAAAGAATTTTGAGCTATATTTATGTGTTCTTTGACTGAAGATATGGTTCTTGCCCTGTTGCCCATGTACTTTAATAACAACTAAATGGGAAGTTTTTACTTTTGCTTTTGGATATATATACACATATAACAGAACAATATTCATGTGTGCTTCATTGATTTGTTCTTAAATGAATTGGTAAATAACCCCAGTCATTTGTATTTGTGCCAACAATTTCAGTGTCCTGTGATTCTGGTGAGGAAGATTATCATTCATAACATTGACAAATAAACAAAGCATCACACTAAATTCATGCCACACTTGTCATACACTCTGAAAAAGGAAACACTTTCAACAATTTTATTGATATAAAAGCAAAATATGTGACAGCCATTCATATCCCACAAATTACCAATGACCCCAAAAAAAGCCAGCAGAGACAAGCCATGGAAGCACTTTTCTAGAAAGTAGAAGCTTCCTCATTTTGATAACTCAGCAGAAAGGGTATTGGCTACGGAGGATGTTGTTGTAGAAGAAACTCCCCTTGTTCCTCCCAAATACCATTTCTTGATCATCTCAACAACATTTGCATTCTCCACTTTGATTTTTGAATCCTCTTTTCCTTCGGTTGTGAAAACAATCTGCACCCGCATAATTAACAACTATACACGTGAACTTTCCCTTGATCTGAATTTTCTACAAGATTTTGTGATTAGAATTTCAATTTTTACCTCAGCAATGGGAGATGTGGCTGGGAAATGGTAAGTGATAACAGAATCCTTCTTGAAATACTTAGATTGGAAGAATTCAACAATTTTCTCCAAGGCTGATTCCTCCTCCTCTTCATAGTTGTCAGCTTCAGCTAATCTGTCCCTCACTGCACTTTCTAGCTGCACCCCATACTGTGATCCTTTGATCTCTTTGATCACTACAACTCTCAAGAATTTCTCCACTGGAGCTGTACATATTTTTCAAGGGAAAATTGAACACAGAAGAGTTATATTAATACTTTGTAATGATTCTGTGTGTCAGAGAATAGAAATAACATGCCGATTACTAGAAATTACCAGAAACAATGGCATCAAAGAAATCATCATCTTCCGCCAGTGAAGTTCCAGGTTTCCCCTTCCATTGCTGTAAATGGCTCAAAATTTCAGGATCAAAGTAAACACCAATGGCTGTGAACTTGATTTGGAGAAAGTGTATCTCAATGTCTGTAATTCCTGTTCCAGTAAAAAGAATTTCAATTTCAATACACCCTTTTCAGTATCAATTCACATTATCGTAGGAGGAGGAGGAGGCTTCATTAATTACCATGACCCAGAAGATTCAATGGCTTGGTGGTGCTGATCTGAGGAGGAAAAGGGATTTCATCCACCATTACAACTTCAGTGCCCACTGCATATTACACAAAACCATAATCGACAACACAAAATACCGAGAGTAAAAACAAGTACTTAGGGATCTGAGCATGCACTTACTGGTAATCCCTGTGGGAAAGTTGTCCGGAAATGATCAAGCAACGAAAAAGAAGAGATACAAACTGTAATGTATTAATTAATTGCAATGAAAATGAAGTGGAGAAATGATATTTATACAAGTTAGGGTCGTGCAATTGTGCTGCAATTCTATTTCTAGCTAACACTCAAATTCCTTTCAGTCTTTGACAAAGGGTGGTAGGTAGTGGATGTTAGGGAGGTGCTTGTGACTGATCTCATTTTCTTTCACCTGTCCTGGCATTCTCTTAAATTAATTTTCCCATAATTTTCATCCATCCCTGCACGCAGAAGCCCCCATGTGTTACTTTTGCTTAAAATCACACCAAGCTTGTACTTAAGATCTCGGTGGTGACATTAAAGTAGTAAATTTCTATCTAATTATTCAACGTTATTGTATGGATTTGCTTTTTTTTTTTTGGAGGAGATAGAGCTATCCACGTGTTTAGATGCCTAACGACCACTCGTTTTACCTACCAATATCATGTCATTTAAAATGGGGTTGGTGGAGTGCAGTTTTGTGAATAATCCTTGATTTGCCTTTGATTAGACCTTAATTATTGTTATTAGAACCCTTAATTAATGATCACTTTCATGCGCAAGATTATTAAACACAATCATTTTAACCAAGAGATTGTTAAATTCGTGTACTATGCTATTGCTTTCAAATTGAATGGGAAGTTATAATCAGTATTCAAGTCATTAATGTCGTTTTTTTTTCTTTATTTTCTAAAAAGGAAAAACAGTTGTTGTTTATTCGTAAACGACATGTCGTTTATCTATCACGTCATGTAACAGTAACTCACAGCCTCATGAAAGCAATAAGCCAAGAAACTCTTTCAGGTTTCCAAATAAACAGCGCTATAACTCATAAAGTTTAGAGAAGACAACGACCCAAATTCTTCTTCAATCCATTGTTATTGCTGCACAAGACAAGCAGCAAACAATCTTTCCCCTTGTACATAATTCTTATTTTCCTTTTTCAGAATCTGTTGTCTAGTAAAGATACTGTGAAGGCTCAATTTCTTTGGGGAAAAAAAAAGCTATTATCCAATTACCATTCATGATCTCGAGCTATAATATATTTGAAGAAAAACCACTGCCCTTTTTATTCAAGTAACAGCGGAGGCTCTCCTCCTTAATCTCTTAAGTCTCTATTCCGAAGCCACATTGCCATTTATGACAATTGTTTTGCTGACCCTGGTAGCCATTTTTCCTGGGCACTTGAAACTTAATAAGTTCTCAGATTTTCAGGGCAAGAAATTGATACCAGGATCATTAGGTTTTCCTCTCCGGGAGAGTCTGTAAACTTTATCAAGGCACAGAAAAAAGACAAAATTGGTAAACGGATTCAGAAAAGGATTAACAAGTATGGACAAGTATTCAAGGCCTCAATCGTGGGCTCGAGAGCTGTAGTTTTGACCGGCCAAACTAGTAATAGATTTGGGAGCGATAATGGCATTGCAGGAAACCAAGTTGTAGCTGTAGCAAAAATATCCTTGGAATGCGAAACATATTTGAGGTTTTGGGTTCACGAAAGGAGCTTGTTAGGGTGCAATAATGGCTTTCTGAAACCTGAAAACATTCAGAGATTTGTAGGTGAAATAGATTCATTCGTCCAGCAACAACTCTTTCAGGTAAATCAAAATTTGAACTCTCCTAATTAGTTTAATTATGTGTTTGATTGTGTGGAGTGGCGAGTACTTATCAGGCACAGATGTCTGCACATTTTGAAATCTAAATTTGGCTTTAAACAACCCAGTATAACCATTGAATTATATTATATAACTCTAAATTAACACTATTGGTTAACAGTTAAATAGCTATATGTAGAGTCAAATCTGAACTTATTAAAGTCCCAATGTCTGCAATTGATAATTTATAATGGAATGACTATATAGCAGGAGCTTGATGTTAGGGAATCATTACGAATGGTGGCATTTGTGAAGAAAATCACATCCATGGTGACATGCAGTCTACTATTGGGACTACAGAAGGCAAGGAGAATGACGCATTGGTTGAAGATTTCAAGTCTGCCCTTAAAGGTTTGTTGGTAATTCCATTGAACTTTACAGGGACCATATGTTATAAAGCATAACAGGCACGAGGCAGGATAGCTAAGCCGTTGTGTAAATTGACAAATAAAAGAAAGAAACAGATGGAAGAAGTGAAAATGGATACTAAAGGTGACATTATCTCAAGTCTTCTTGCTCTAAGTGATGAAAATGGTGAGCCCTTACAAGAGGAAGAGATAATCATTAACTTGATCTCTGCGGTGATTACTAGCCATGATACAGTCACAATTCTCCTCAGCCTACGGATAAGACACCATGCTAGAGATGCCAAGGTTCATAGTAAGGTGGTTCAAGGTAAGTTTAAGAATATGCTTACAGCTTACACATATTAACAAGACGGATCAGAGTAACTTTCTTGATTTAAACTTCTAATTGAGCAAATGTACGGTTTTCCAAACAAAACTACTCTAATTACTGTGATGAACTAGGCAGAACAAGAGGAAGTAATAATAGCCAGACAGAAAGCTTACTTGGAATGATACACAGATGATGAAATTTAATGGAGAGCAGCTCAATAACTCATGAGACTGACTCCTCCAGTTCTTGGGAACTTCAAATGTGCAGGGAGAGATACTAGCTTTGATTGCTTTGATTTGATATCCCAAAAGGATGGCAGGTAATTAAATCACCTGGTTTACTGTAAAGAGCCTATCAGTTCTTGGCAAACAATGTCGTATTAACTTAATTATGTTCTCAGGTTTTTTGGATGGCGTGTTGAACACTTTTGGACAAGTATATATCCGAAGATCCTGGAAAGTTTGATGCTGCAAGGTTCGAGAATTCATCGGAATTGCTCCCTGCTTGTACATATATTCCATTTGGAGCAAGCCTGAGAATCTGGGCCGAATTTGCAAGAATTGCAGTGCTGCTAGTAATCATTCCATATTTGCATGGATATCAGCCGGGCATATTTAAGATGTATTTACAAAAGAAAGAGATAATTACACTCCGGTCCTAATATTTTACATTTTTACAAATAAATGTGTTGTTGGTCCTTGGTCCTGAAACTCTTACAATTTGATGATCCTTGCCTAGCCATTTACGTCTTGCTGACATGGATACCACGTGGCAAACATGAAAAAAATGCAGTTGTTGAAGACGCGCAGCGTGTGGCCGCTTAGGCTGTGCATGCAACCTGAACGAGCAACCACGTGCTCGCGCACATTTCAATCGACGCCGCCACGTTCACCAATTTTTGCCGTCTGATCAATGTTGACGGCTTCGATTATTTATCCTGCAGGTTCCAACATTTGTTTCTCGTGGACCTCGTGACGCTCTATTTTAAACTGGCTCAAATCACCTACAACCGGTTTGAAAACATCCCATTACAATGTCTAATAATAAAACTAAAAAATTTATTCTAATATCGAAGTTATAAAATTGTATTGAATTGATTGGTTATCAGTACCGATTGCACAAAAGTAGAATGTGCATTTGTAGAGAACTAGATCTTGATTCCTTGTTCCAAACAGAAACCTTTTGCTAGTTGGAAACGGTGACGTAAAGGTAAAGTCATGAGCATTAAATAGAGGCGATATTCTACTACCTGTGGCGAAAAATCAATCGTATTTGTTCTTCAAACGCATTAGTGTCCTCCAATCACAACCCTTCCTGCCAAACTTGGCCGTCAAAATTTGTTCTTCTCTTCATTGAAAACGCTTCCGCCAGAACCAAATCCGGCGACGAGAAAAACACTTGCTTTTTGCTCCGGTTTCGGTTTCGTTATTGAACGGCTAGCAATCGCAGTTATTTCACCAATGGCATCGCTAGGTATCCGTTGCGTAGGCGGAAAGACGTGTTTAGTGGATGGCGGCGGAATGAGTCTTCGTTCTCGGTCGACTAATCGGAATGCGTCCTTGAATGTGATGATGAGCGGAGGCAGAAGAGATCTTGCAATCCCGAGTTCGATGTCGGTGTCTGGTGCGAACAATCTGGAACCAGTTAGGACGAAGCAGAAAAACGAACAGAGTATTTCTCACGAGAATGTGATAGATAAGTGGATGAAGGAGTCCGTCGTCCAGATCGTACAGAAGTTACGTGACTCGCCGCTGTTGGTCCACGTTTACTCCAATAACGGTAACAGTGACTCGCCGATATTGAAAACGGAGAAAGCGGTGCCGGAGAGCTGGCCGATACTGAAATCAAAATGGGAGGAAGGGAAGGCGCCATTACCGGAGGGCGTGATTTTCGTGGAACAGTTGAAACATGAAGAAGCAGTGGAAGAATCTGAATCCGACGCGTTGATGGATTTCGAACGAGCAAGCGAGATCACGCGCGCGTGGGGGATTGTGGTGCAAGCGAAAGGGGAAAATTGTGGGCCAGCTTGTTATTTGCTGAAAACAAGTCGGGCTGGGTCTGGTTCGGGCGTGGGCTTGTGCTGTACGCACTTCTGTCTGATGAAGGTTAAGAGTTTTAGGGAAACCGCGGAGGCCCAATTCAAGAATTGTTGGCTGTTAAACGGCCATTAATTAATTAATTTGTTCATAATTGCACAAACAAAATGCACAAATATTTATAAAATATATTTCCAATTAAAATCAATTGGATTTAGCCATTAAAAAATGAATTAACAATATTTTTTTCTAGTAAATATTAACTTATATCAAATTAACTATTAATTATGCATTTTGCTTGATTTAATTGAAATGATGTTTTTATTTTTCAAAAAATAATTTAAAATCAATGTGATTTAACAATAGGATAAATAGCTTAATTAATTAAAAAGCAATAATAAATAAATAGCATTGAATTGTTAGAATTGTGATTGTTGCAGAGTATTATTATAATTTTAAAAATATAAATAATATTTTATAATTTTAAAATTTATTATTTTTAATATTACGAGCGCGCGACGTAATAAAAATTTATTATTTATTAAAAATATAAAGAAACAACATTTTCTCCTGATTAAATAAAAATTTGAGAAAGGATGGCAAAATAACAATGTAATTACTATTAAACCCAAATCTCCCTCCAACCTCTTATTTGAATTTGAAATCTCAACACGTCTCCAAACTTCCCAAAAGAGCAAGAGATAGTAACATCCGAGTTCCTTCATTCTTACAGTTTTGAAATAAGCCGTATGTGTTTTAAAAGAGTAACAAATAGGTCCCAAACTAGAAACTATCACCGAATCGACAAAATCACTCTTGTATTGTTGATTTTGAACGATTATAGTAATGGATTATTTAACTTTACTAAAAGATGTTTAAGTTATTTTGATTTGATGAAGGTAACTAAGTAAAGAACCCATTAGTTACAAGTATACAAACGATGTCCTTATTGATGAAAATATAAAAGAATAGGGACCCAGATGTTATTACCCAAAACACGAGCAATATAAGTACGGAACTCAAAGAGGCAACCATCGAAAGCGCGCTTCTTGTTTTAATTCAAATCAAATTTAACAGATCTGCCTCGCCAACGACAACCACTTTAAAGTTCAAACCCTAATTCAATTGCTTACCCTCATTTTAAATCTGATCTTCATCATTGGAACGTCCCATTTTGGTGAACAATAAGGGTCTTTTCCCGGGAAGAACCAAAACATTCTTCACTCCTTGTCATTTCATTGATCGACCGCTTAGTGGGATTTCTTGTTTTTGAGTAAAGGGTTCGTGCATTGTCTTGAACTTGAAGTGGGTTTTTGACGCCATGGAGGATCGTGGAGATTTAGGAAGTGTTTTGGGTCAATCTTCGTTGGTACCTAGATTCGATCCAAACGTTGCTGTTTTACTTTTAATTTGTAATTGTTTCAATTTTGAGGGAATTTGTGTTTATATGTCTTTTTAATGATTTCTTTCTTTGATTCTTTTGGGTTGTTGTTTTAGGAGGCGAGCGAGAAGCGGAACAGTGATGAACTGGGGGAGAAACATGAAGTTGCTCGAAAACGAGTTAAAATGAGAGATCTTGATTCTGTGTTTCAATCTGAAGGTAATCTTACTGTCAAATTTTAAATTTCCGGTCTTGCAGATGTTAATAATGGATTAAGCATCTTCAAAAATTTGAATTTAAGTTCTCATGAGTTCTTAATTCAACTTACTGTTAGCCCTATTTGAGAGAAAATTTTCTTTATTTTCATTGATATGCAATGAATTTAAACTTTGAATTGAGATACTTGTCAACTTAGTTGTTTTAGAACTTAATTTGTATGTTGAATTCACATACAAGTCTAGGAAATTTATATGGGTTGCACGTTTGTTCTGGATTTGAAACTTTTGCTTTAGTGGTAGTGACTTGGCTTTCACCAATTGGTGTTTACAACGAGACAGTATTTGATGTGCAAATCGATTTATTTTTGAATTTATGCCACAGAAATCAATACCCAGCATTCAAAATCTTTGAAATACAAAGAAGCTAGTGATCGTTTTCAGTCGGATGGAGAAGAGATTTCCCAAGTAACTGAGGTGCCTTTAACCTTGGATTTAGAGGCTTCAGAAGTGGAAAGAACTGGAAGGAATTCATCGCAAGTTGTTGTAGATATTGCTTCTGGACCTCTTGATCCCAATTCCAATGATTGCGTAGTTAATAATTCGGCGCGTGAAGCTAGTCTCAAAAGTGTTGAAAATTCTAATCAGCAATCATCTCTGCTCATGAACCACAATGAGGAACCCGAGAATAATTGTGTGTCCTCAATTCGCATAGGCTTGGATCTTAATGCAGAAGATATTGCTAGCTCAGTTAACCAAGACCCATTTTATCCTCATAAAAATTATAATCATTTGAAAGTGAGAGATATTTCTGAGTGTGGGAGTTCCACTGGTCCAGTGGAGGAGAAAGATTCGATGAGACTTTGGAACCAGATGAAACAAAGTGGCTTCCTTTCATCTTCGCATGCAGGTATATCAGCGCAAAATAGTTTTCTCTCGTCCTCAAAAGGAGGAATACCACCAATCCCAAAGCAACGTGTGAGGAAAAGTAAAAATGACACACAAAAGAAAAAGATGGAGCTTGCAAAAAGGGAAAATGTTGACAGGTTCACCAAGATTGCTGCTCCAAGTGGATTGCTTAATGATTTGAATCCTGGGATTATTAACAACGTACGAAATAGGAAACAGGTCTATTCCATTATAGAAGCTATGGTAAAGTCTGAAAAACGTCAAAAGAGTTACTCTGGAAGCAAACAGTCAAGCTATTTGAAAAGCAGGATTAAAGATATTGGTAATTTCAAGGACCCAGAAAATATGAATGATTCGGAAATACGTCGACTTACACATTCTTATGAAGATAGGCTTTCGAATACTTTATGTGTCAGCATGCATGGAGTTGGGCACTCGATGCCACTGAACAGATCTTACCCTTTGATTTCAGAGGACAAAAGTATAGATGGTGACTCAAGCATGGTAGACTCTGAAGATGGTGCACTAGCACTGAAGTTGTCATCATCAACCAAGGAATCGGAAAATGCTTGCACGTTATCTAATGAGGAATCGTCAAACTTTCACAGTGCTTCATCTCTATCCGTGAAAGGTCAGCGTTTGAATATCTGATAGCTAGTTTCTTTTCTCTCTCTCTCTTTTTAGATGTTTACGTCCTTATTTCAATTTATCAAAGTAATTTAAAAGTTAATTATAGGAGAGCAAAGAAATTATATTAGGTCTCTGTACTTGAAGAAATAAGTAGTTGGCAATAATTGATAGGCAACGTTTGACTGACGGCCAAGTTTCTTTGTTGTTGCAGCTGCTTCGGTCGCTTCTCAGTGGTTGGAACTTCTTCATCAGGATATCCAAGGAAGGCTGTCCGGTATTGCTCTTTTATTCAAATAGTTAGTGGATTCCATTCAGAGTTGAGTGTAATCTTCTCTTGATAGAGCACTTTATTCTTTTTTGTACTTGCAGCATTGCGACGCAGCAAGAAGAGAGTCGAGGCCGTAATCAGGACAGAATTGCCTTTTTTGATTTCAAAAGAATTTTCCTCTAGTCAAGAGAATGATCCCAGTGTCATAAAAAGTCCCATTGATGTATTTTCCAACAATGCAACTGTCCATATGCATCGAGAAAGATGGAACATATTGTTTAATCAGATGGATGAAGCACTTACTGAAGAACAGAAGCAGCTTGTGAGTATAATAATAGAACCAATTGCTATTCATTTTCAATTTTAAGCAATGGTATTCGTGGTGTTTTCTTGAAGATAAAATTTATATCATTCACATCTGTGTTGTAAGGATGAGGTACAGGGAGGCAGGGCATATAATTTCACTCAACTAAATCTTTGTCCATTTGAAAGTAAGGATTTGATTTCAGTGGGTTTATTAAAGTATTTCCTATCCCATTTTTTCAGTACCACTGAAAACATTTTTTTTTTTTTTTTTACCTTAAAAAGAAGATCAAATTGCTAAAGCTATTGATTTTGACCTTGCTCTGCATTATCAATTTATCATAGTATTATACAGTCCGGTTATGGAATGAAAATTTTCTTTTGTTTCTCTGTTAAATTTCATCTGCAGTATATATCATAAAAGAGCAGAAGTTTGATCCCTCTCTTGGCTTTAAAATTTAGGAAAGCTGGCTGAACCAAGTAAAAGAAATGCAACTGCATTGTGATCAAGGCCTGCAATTACCAAGTGAAATTTACGGTTTCCATCACCCTGGAACAACATCACAACACGAGTTCAGGTAAAGCTTTCTGATCATCATGTTGATCTTCTAGTTGTTTGTACAAGTACCATACAAATTCATCACAGTTCAAATCTTCAGCACGTGTTATCTCACATGCAATCGGTTCTTACCTTTTTCTGTGCAAAAGGTGCATGGAATTCGAAAGAAATCTAATATGACTCCATGTTTGTTGTGTGGATGTTTCATCTTGGTTGTAAGCAGTCAATTGTCCCCAACAAAAGACATGTGAAAATCGTAGGATTGCATTACATTCTACTTTGTCAGTACATTCAGCTCTCTGCTTGTAAAGATGATGACATCCTTTGAGTTGCTAATTTCATTCTGCAGATCGGCAAATGTGGACGGCACAGAGAAGGAATTGGCTATTAGGGCAGCTGCAGCTTCTGTTTATTCAACATGCAATTTCCTTGCATCAAAAGAAAATGTTTCCTGTTGCTGATCTAAACAAGAGTTTGCTGTTCTCCCTATCTCTCTGATTATATTAACTTCTCCCCCCTCAGATCAACAACAGAAGTTGATTTCAAATTCATTTGCATCCTTCATTAGTGTAATAGCAGAATCTGATTGTTATAACTTCCAATGTTGCATTCAAATAGTTGTGAGAATTGTAATTTAACCAGTTTCATGTTTCTTCATCTAGTTTCTCCTGAATGCATAATGAAATCAGATTTCATTTTCAAATGTTCAGTCTCACTTCTGCATAAATGCATTGTTGTTATAAGCATGTTCTTGGGGATGAACCTTTCAATGGTATACTAAACAAGCAGAGATTACATTACATTCATATTTGTACAAATATAGCTGTTTGCTTTCTTAATTTTCTAAAACAAAATTGATTATGTACTGATAGAATGTCAAATGTCATTCTAGCTGTTAAGCTGCATTATAAAGGGCTTCTATAATTTACAAAGCATATCTTACAATAATGGTCAGAAAACATCAGTACAACAGTACCAGGAAGACTTTAGCAACGGAGTTAGGTTATGTATTCCAAACGTGGTGAATATTCAATGACATGTCTCATCCCGGTAAGATTCTCTTTACGGCAGGGTCTAAAGCCAGTTTGGTGTCATCTTGGTTGATGTTGGCTTTGAGGATGAATTATCTGAAACTTTAGCAAGTGAGCGATACTGCAATTTCACACTCTCTGCATTGTCCAATGTCTTCACTACATACCTATTAATGAGATCCATGTCAGTGAAATAACACAAAAGAGAACATACAATCGATTGGTAAGTGACTTCTGAAAAAGAAATGATGATATGACTTGGCTTGGTACTTGAAGCAAATTGATAAGCTTGATTAAATCTGAATATATATAAGATGTTGGCAAGGGGACACTATCATCATGCACAAGCATCAGAAAAGAGACCAAGTAGGGAAAAAGAAATTCAAAAAACACATTCTAGCAAACAATAGAAAACTAGGTATCCACCATATGTCAAGCCTTAACATCTGTTGTGAACAGGAAGGACAAGTAGAATACAACTAACCATCCATTTAGGCATTGGGTAGTTACAACAGCCTCGCGCCCAACAAAGCGCTGTGGTGTCCTTTTGTTCCCCTGGTCCATTATTTCTCTAATTATCAATTTCCATTAATATGAACATACATTATTAAAATGCTTGGGACTCTGCCTGGACAAACCTTTATGATTACCCGGTCAGTCACAGCAAATGGAAACTGAACACCTCTACCCCTTGGAGGATCCATGAGAGTTGAATCACCATAACCACCCTTGTCCTACACGAGAAAAATGAATGAAAGAAAACAAAAATAAACATTCAGAAAAGATTTATGCATGATACACAGCAGATGCACGGTGAATGTGTGCATTAACATCACATTAGGAAGAATTCTTCTATCGGCCACATAAGATAAAAAAGGAGAGATTTCTTAACCACCTCAAGAAAAATAAATCTAAAGGCCTGAACTATATATAATTTATTTAGTAAAATTTGAAACACACAAACCTGGTCAAACCTCTCCCTCTTCCTTTTACATGAGCGATAAAACTGTAATTCTTCCTCCCGTCGAAATGCTTGCACCGCAGCTCGCAGAGCTGTAATGTACAGCAATAAAGAGACAAACATAGTTATCAGGGCAAGTTCTGGAAGAGATGAATATCATATCCATGAATATACCAATTTCAGTCAGTGCTATATTTGGGACCTGCCCCATCTTCCAACCCCTCTAATGGGTAACTTGAACCAAAAGAATAGATATTCAAAATTTTCAGAGGAGGCTATATGATGTTCCTCAGCAACAGCAGAATATTTACTTACAGAGATTAGGAGCTATTGACTGTTCTGAAACTGGCTGCAAACAGCTGTAGCAAGCTTTCTGGTAATGCAACAGAGGACAAAAACTCTCTTAAATAGGTGAATGCAGTTGAGAATCCTTTTAAGTTAGATCATACCAAGACAGAAAAACATGGCTCAGAAAAATCATAGAAAATACACATGGAAGCAAAGAAGTGATTTTATGTTAAAAAAAATAAAGCATGCCAATCACCAAGTCACAGTAAAATTACAAGGCAGGAAGGCCGTTTAAGACAGAAGCTGGGGCCTGGGATTTGTTTCAGAGATCTTGCAAGCAACAATCATAATTGTTATGTAGTAACAAAGTTCTGCTAGCACATGCAAGAATCATAAAAAAATAATAATAATAATAATAACTAAAAACTTTCAAAAAGAATTTATGTGAACTCACCGTTCTAATAACATGCTTTACTCCACCAGCTCCAAAAGAATGCCCACAATGCAATATCATTGCATCATCCATGAGAGCACCCCTGAATTTTGCAAATTAAAGATAGGCACATGATTCTAATAAAAGCATCAAATATTTAAATGAAAAATCAAGGAAAAAAATCACACAACAGACAAATTATTTCGGTCATAGACAACAAATTCCAAGTCAGAGGAGGCAAAATTTTTGGCTCATATCCATCACCCTAAGTCCATCGTGGCAGCCAATATGCAGTCATGATTGACTTTGCTACAGCACACTGAAAACCCATCACAGCAACACAACTAACGTCTAAAACCACCATACCATGTGACTTGTTTATTTTTGCAAAATACAAATTGCACTTGAATACAATTATCAGACACTAATATATCTCAACCAGTAATAAAAACAACTAAAATAGAAACGAATTGTATTAAAGATAAAATCAAAGTGGCGGGTGGTCTTACGTGACAGGATCGGACAAAATAGCCCTTAACGAGTCTGCGGACCCACTAATCCCGCATCCATTATCCACCGCAACACACTGTTTCTGCCCTGAACCAGATGAACCTTCTATCCCTTGTTGCAAATATTGCGAGTAGTAAATGTCACCATCGGTATTCGCCACGGCAACAATTGCGTTGTTATGAATATTCAGCACTGCATTACCACTCTTTCCTAGTAAGAATGATACAAACATAACAAATTAAAACTCAACAAAATCAAGAAAAACACAAACAAAATTTCCACAATTAGATAACTCGAATGGTTCTTGCATTACTTACCAAAACTTGGTTGATTCTTCGCTTTTCCATTCCCCAATTTTTCCACTGCTGCTGCTATCAAACTACAACTCGTGTTATTATTGTTATTATTACAATTCGTGCTATTACTATTACTATTATTATGGTTGTTATTTTTGTCAGCTTCGTCGACGTCATCATCGTCTTCGTCGTCGTCAACATCGTCGTCTTCACCATCCGATTCTTCGCTACTGGGTGACGTGGCGTTGTCGTTCCAGTCACGAGCTTGCTGCGGATCCCGACGGTCAGCGTGTTCCACGTAAATGGTGTGTTGAGGTCGGAAATAACGGTCACGATCGACCGAGAACATCTTGTCATCGATGAATCCAGTGAGTTCTCTGGTCTTGGGGGCCGGATCTCCAAGCCGGTGCTGCTGGCAGTTGAACGACCGCAAGGCGTCGTCTTGGAAGACAAGCTGCGTATTTAATCCGTTCAACGAAATTTCATCCGACGACATTACTGGATTAATCGATTTCAACAATTTAATCAGTGGAATTTTTGAGTGAGAGTGGAGATTTTTAGGGTTTATACATTTGGGATGAAGTTACAGAGTCGTACGAAGAGAAGAAACGACAGCGTAGAACAGAATGGAAATGAGTGCAAGAGGGAGATTTAAAAGGGTACGACATCGTTTCTTATTGGAAAGAGACAAAAACAATTCGGAAGTTGAAGAACGAGGAATCAGCTGCGGGCCCTCGCATCTTATTGCTTTGCGAGTACGCTTAATCTGTGGCTACCACTAAATCAATCCTGCGCTCCGTCATCAATTGAATTGTCACCATACTGCGTAGTTCATACGATGGCACGTCAGAATCAGAGCGCATGGATGACTGACTGGTCATGCACTCCCACTAGAAGAAGACACGAATTGGAGAAAATACCAAAGAGACAACGGAACTTACTATGAAGGAGAACGGGAAGAACATCGTAGACTTTTACATTGACTAGGAACAAGTCATGCCACTGCCGTTGATTTCTTATTATCATGAAATTGATCTAACACTTGAGCATTTTTTATTTTCTTCACGAAAATGATTCCCGAACTGAATCTTGCAGTTATTGTTTTCTTCAGTCTGACACTAGTTTTTGATGGGTCTGCAGCGTCTTTGCTTCGAAAATTAGTAGAAGTTAAACCTTCGGAGGTATGGTATCGTTAAATATGTGGCGACTGTTTTTGTGGTTTCTGTTTCCTTTTTGGTTGAAAGCAGGTTGTGCTTTGAGTTCATAAGTTGTTTCATTACGTAGTGTTTGTGTGGTTGTAGATTTCTGCGCCGCCTTTATCCGTGCCACCAAACATTTCTCCGGCACCGGCACCAAGCGATGGGTTGGTTGATGGGAAGAAGTGTTTTAGTAGGTGCAAGGACCGCCGCAGCTTGACTGCCTGCCTTCAATTTTCACCAGCTGGTAAAATTATCTTTGATGGATTGCTTTTTACGTGTTCTTTTGAGTCATTCAATTCTCGGCGGTTGCATTCTGTTTTAATTTTTTTTCAGTATAGTCTAATGGATATGTTAATTGGAATAACATAGTATCAAGAGTGTGTCCAAGTACTTTTCTGTGAAAAAAGCAATCATTAATTGGAAAATTTGCTCTATGAATGTGTATGATTTTGAAATAAGTACTGATTCACGGTTTACCGAAATGACATGGCATCGGAATCATATGGATTGAAAAATGGGGCTCGAAAAATTGACTTTCCTCTGCTTTGTAGAGTATAAACACAATAATTTCATACCCACTACCAAATTCACTATGTTTGATCGGTGAACAAGGTACATGGTCATCTCGGGAACAATATTTTCGACACCACTTTATCATGAGTCGAAGTACTCCAAGCATTTTGCAGCATTATATGAATTTACTGTTATAGCATGTCTCAGTGATCTTGAGGAGTTAGGATGCATATCAAAGCATAAGTGGAGGAGAAATGTTAATTTACACAATGGTAATTACAAACCAAAGAAGCATGAAAAGAGTATCCGTACTGTGATTTATAAGAAGCAAGGCTTTCTTTAATAAGCCTTTTGGGTTATCAGTCATTTATTTGTTGATAGTTGCTTGTTCTCTTCACTCTTGTGGTATAGAATTTTAAGTAAACTTGGGTTATCTAAGGCTACAACTGAGCCATCGACAGACAGTGAATGGTCGGCAAGCATTCTTTGGGTGGGAGTTGTGATTAAGTTAAAATGTGTGAATTAGATCAATGAACAATAGAACTTTTGGTGTTCATGGTACACATGTTGAACGGCAGCAGAGCTAAACTTGATGGAAAAATACTGTATCTTGAACCACTTCTATGGTGAACACAAAGCTCTAAACCTTTGAGCCTCTTATTTGGCTCAGTGTTTCTCTCATTCATTGAGTAACGTATACTTCCTCCAAGAAGAGGCTGATTAATGAGTTTCCTCTCAACTCTTGTTTTTAACCTGCTTGATGATAATGTAGCACAAGTGATTGCTATATTAGTTTTCAGGTATGGAGTAGAATTCAGCTTTGATTCTTAGCTTTTTAGCAGAAAATGCTAAACTCTCTCTTCCTGTGTAGCTCCTGAAGAAGCATTTTTATTTGTCAAGAATGATGGACAGACCCCTCTGAAAGTCAATGTTACAATTTCACACCCTAAGACTACATTCTCAGATATAAAAATACCCAAACAAGGAGCCAAAAAGGTGTGTTTTCAGAACCTCTGCCCTTTATTCTCCGGCACCAACACCATACTGTTAATTTTTTAAATTTGGACAAATTGGACATGGGGTGGTCAAAAAACAATTACACACTCCTTTGAAAGAACTTGGCCTTTGTTTCGAAAGCTCTACTTTTGATCAGTTAAGTTATATTAATACTTTTGTTTCAGATCAATATTTCAGCCAGTTTTGGTGGAAGGACTTCCATAGTATTAAATGCTGGATATGGAGAATGTGTAATTCAACGGTTAATATCAAGTGACAACATTCTGAAGCAGTTTTCATTTTATGCCGCCCATGGAACTCCCATCTATGGAGCATACCTATTATTTTCAACAGTTCTGATCACTGGAGTGACATGGGCTTGCTGCAAGTCCAAGAAAAGTGAGCGGCAGGACGATGGAGTGCCGTATCAGGACCTCGAAATGGCGAGGCCAGAGTCCCTTGCAGCTGGCAATGTGGAAACAACAGAAACGTGGGATGAAGGTTGGGGAGACCCGTTGGATGAGATAAAGGAAGAGAAGTCACAGAATGCGGATGAACTGGAAAATGGATCAGAAAATGGCCCAGCTGCTGTGTCTTCTGATGGAGATGGCTGGGAAAGTTACTGGAATGATTAGATTAAGAATAGGTAGAAGTTCTTCCATTGCCTTGGAATAGCAAAACAACATACAAACAGCAGATAAAAGAAAAAAATAAAAGAGTAGATTTGCAAAGCAAAGTAGGATGGGTAGGGGACAAAAGAGAAAATGACTGTTAAATCATTCATCATACTGTAATGATGTTTAGAATTGGATCAATAAAGCAATTTTGGCGGTAATACAAGTTTGTTCTTCCTATTTTTTTAAAATTTGAAGTATAGTTTCTTTGCTGTTTTCCCACAGGTTTTTCCAAACAATCCAGTATTGTATCCTTTGATTAGCTTTAGGAGATTAGTTCTATTATGATAATGTCATTTGAAGGATGTGACTAGTAGAATAATTCAATTCTCAATAGCAATTCAGATTTGCTTTTAAATGCTTTTGCCATAAGCTTGTTTTGTCCTCCCTGGGAGGAAACACAGAGAAAACTGGATCATGCTCAGGACAGTATTCAACTTCCAAGCAGTTAAAAAGGTTTAATAAACATTCATGAAAAGTCATTTTCCTGAAGCTGCTTTTGAGAATGGTGAATATCAAATACAAGCCCCAATAATTCACTTTAAAAAAGATATGGCAAAGCTGCAAATGCACACGCAATTTTCATTAAAAAAAAAAAAATTGAAGTGGGTATCTGGAAAAAGGGTTGCATTTTCCCTCCATTTGCATTTTCCCTCCACCCACCAATCCATCATAAATATATGCTCTCAGGTATCCGCCACTGCTCCCTGCTTGCCAAAAGCAGGATGGTATAATTTTGCCTCTCAAAAAAGCAACTGAAATTTATATTCAAATTTGAAAATAACTTCCTAAGTGCTGATAACTTTTTAAAGGCAACACTTTCTCCTCACCCCAAATGATGCTTTCTTTTCTTTTCGTGTGCTATCTATTCTTTTCAAATAGTGCAGGTTGCCATGCCAATGCCATTCCTCCGGAAAATCAAGGTTCAATATCTGATTGGCCAATCTGTCCTCACTGCATTTGTGTGCATGATAATTCTTTGTATTGGGTGATGTGCTGCCATGCGTTTCGGTTTACGTTGAGGGAGAGATTCAGTAACATTGTTATAATTATCTTTAATGTTATTAATATAATAAAATTATTTAATAAATAAAATAAAAAATATATATTCATTAATAATTGATAAAAAAAATTAATAAAAAATTTTATAAATTTTTTTATTATATTAATTAAATAATAAATTTTTTTATTTATCGTCAATAAAATATATATTTTTTATTTTATTTATTAAATAATCTCAATATATTAACAGTGTTAATATAATAAAATTGTTTCATTTAAAACTACCTTTTATATTTATTTTTATAAAATTGATACTAATCTTTTGACAATGTTGTGGCGGGAGCAGAAGGACAAGGAATAGATAATGTGGTCAAGCACTTACAATTATAATTCAAAAGGAAAGTAGGTATGTTCTCTGTCAATTCCAGTAATCAAAGAAGAGCTTGATAGTCCTCACCCTTAAAAAAACAAAATGAAGATTATGAAGTAGCCCCATGTGATTGTTAATAGACAAAGTAGCTAATCTGTTATTAGATTCTCTTGGGCCAAACACCTTCTTAATAAACTCCACTAGGGACAACTCATTTCTTGTTATCCATGCACATGTTTTTGCAAATTTGAAAATCTAAAATCTTTGACTCAGGATGTCTATCATGGACTCAGGATACGTAGTCTTGTAGGTAAATTTCACTGAAATGGATTTCTGGGTTTATAGAGTAGGCAAGGACCTAACTGACAAAAGAAAAAGGTTTAACCCATGTGATTGATCTGTGTAAACCAGTGGAATAAGGAACAAGGAGGAAAGTTACAAATGAAAGAAACAAGGAATGCATTTAAGAAAAAGTTGATGATTAGAACTTAAAGAGATGGGTAGATATTAATTGCAAAAAAAAAAAAAAAAAAAAAAGAGTGGTGTCTATTCCGACAGCATTATGTTGTATAATATTCTAATTCCATACCTTCACAGACTTTATCTTAAAGGCCATGAATTAGCTCTCTCTTTATGTCTGTTGTTTACCCCACACATTTCCCTTTTCTCCACTGTTTTCTAGTTGCTTTTCATTATTCCATTGAGCAACGATGGAGATTACTTGCTTGGAAGTGGATGCTAAGAATCTTTGAGAGTCTTCATGTTCCTGAGAGTCGCTTTTGACTCGTAAAATTGTTTATTTGCTTGGAAGTGGATGCTAAGAATCTTTGAGAGTCTTCATGTTCCTGAGAGTCGTTTTTGACTTGTAAAATTATTTATTTTAATGCTTTCTCCATTGCTATCATTGGAAACAATGATTTTGATAGTTGGAAAATCTTTCTTTATTGTTAATTAGACGAGTTAAAAAGTCAAATTTGCCCCCGAAAGAACAAATTGCACAAGAAACCATTGATCGTCTGTTTGATCACATTGCACTTCTACTTCTGCGAGAAGATGAGTAACTACCATTACATTAATGGAGATGAGTCCATTCGCTTGGTGAAATCAGACAAAATATTGCCCTGCTCAATTTGCCTTCTATCAGAAGTTAGTGCTACATTTACAATACGAAAAGGAAGAAGCGGTAGACTGAAGATCTGTGATCTAGGTAACAATATCATAAAGGTTCCCAAATTGGAACCCGGTGAAAAGGAATCCGGTAACCTAACTATAACATAGAGAAGAAATTACAAACATGAAATATAAGCAGACAGGAAGAAGAAACAATACAACAAGGATGGCAAAAACATTATAACAATCAATTTTCTTCCCTCTAAGCTAATGAACAAACCGGATTCCTCTTCGCCGGATAAACCATTACAAATCCTTTCTCAGAATTCCTGAAAACATTAAGTACAACTCATATTAACTCCTCTTGGCCTTCTGAAGGGCATCTGATCAGTTCCAATATGTTGACTACCTCTCCCATGTCTGGCCGATTGGATGGCACTTGTGACGTGCAAATCAAACCTAATTTCATAACTGGAATTGCTTCCTCAGCTGGGAACTTCCCTTGCAACCTCTCATCAACACATTCCTCCACTCTGCCTTCTTCCAATGCTCCTCTAACCATGTCACAAAGCACCACCACATCATCTTCCATGTACTCGACAGGCCTCTTCCCAGTAACAACTTCCAGAACCAAAACACCGAAGCCATATACATCACATTTCTCAGTGATCTTCACTGTTCTGCAGGAAAATTCTGGTGCCATGTAGCCAAGTGCACTCTGGATCTTGCTGCTTAAAACATATCGGTCTAACATTGGCAATAACTTTGCTAAGCCATAATCTCCCACTTTAGGTTCACGTGAGCTGTCTATTAAGACATTGCTTGATTTTATGTTATAGTGAATAATGTTAGATTGGTGCAAGTGAGCCAGGCTTTTAGCTGTCCCCAGAATTATGTTGAACCTCTCATTCCAAGAAAGAAAATTCCCACCACATCCATCGTGGAGATGCTTATACAAACTTCCACCAGAGACAAATTCGTAAATTAGGAGCTGTAATGATTGAGTCCAGTAATAACCTTCAAGAGCCACAAGATTAGGGTGCCTGACTTTTCCCAGTTTCTTAACTTCCCTTTCAAAATCCTCTTGGGACTTAACAAGACTGGAGACAGTGAGCTTTTTTATTGCAACAGGATGCCCATCTCGCAAGACTGTACGGTATACAGCTCCAAACCCACCACGCCCGAGCTCACAGTCCTTGTTGAGCAGCGCATGAGTTCCTGTGCTAAAGTCAGGTTCCCCAGAAAACATGACAAGCTTGCCAGAGTTGGCATCTGTGGTGGGGGAATGACTGAAGTCATCCCCGGCTGATAATGTGAGGGCTGCAGCGGATCGAGATGTTGATGAGCGAACACGAAGATTGAGGACAGTGATAGCAATCACACCAATAACAATGAAAGCAGCTGCACCAATGGCAATGAGAGCAGATATGCTGAGGATGATTCTTTTGTGGCCAAGGTTTGGAGGCACTGAACTACTAGTGGAGTCTGAGGAAGAGTTTGGATTAAGGACAATAGGTTTGGGAAGGACTGCTGGGCAAGACTTATTGACGGCTGAGCCACAAAGAGATGGATTACCCAAGACTGAGGAAGGTTCTATGGTGTTAAAAAACCCACCAGCAGGCAGTTCACCTTGTAGATGGTTGTGCGAAATGTTAAAGGATAAAAGGAGGACAAGATTTGCCAACTGTTTGGGCAGGCCTCCAGTGAGGCTGTTAAAAGACATGTCAACATTTTGTAGGTTTGTGAGTTTTGCTATTGCTGCCGGGATTGGGCCAGTCAGGTTGTTCTTCGACAGTATCCTATTAAATCCAACCAAAAGAGGAATAACAAACAAGAAAATAGAAGTCTGTCAATAGAATGAAATGTAACTAATTTAGGTATGCTGAGATATAGAACTCTGTCCATTAAACTAAATGCAATCCAACCGGGCCTATGTTCTTATATGCAAAATAATTCCAAAAAGAAAATAACAAGAAAGCTTAACCTAAATGTAAGGCAGAGCGAAAATAACTTACAAAGATGCAAGAGAAGAGCAGTTCTCCATGGAAGTTGGAATTTTCCCAACTAGCAAATTCCTCTCCAGCCTTAATTCCTTTAAAGAATAAGCCCCCCCAATTTCCATGGGAATGCTTCCATTTAACAAATTCTCACTCAAGTCAAGAATATTCAGGGCCTTCAATTCTCCAATGCTCACTGGAATAGGACCTACAAGTGAGTTCCTTGACAGATTCAACAACTGCAAGCTGCTTAAAACCCCGACGGTTGAAGCAATTTCACCAGAAAACTCATTATTTGATAAATCCAAGACTTGTAGCTTTTCAAATGAGCTCCATGCCGAAGAAGCAGAAGGACCATTCATCTCTTCACTAATGTTCTTCTCCGAGAGAGAAATTTTATTTAAACCTGTGCTAAAAATCCATTGAGGTAGAGCACCCTTCATTGAATTCTGGCTAAAATCTAAGGCCACAAGGTTCACACAGTTCCCTATAGTCTCAGGCAAGCTCCCAGTTAAACCATTTGCAGAAAAATTTAACACCTTTAGCCACTGAAGGTTACCAATTGAAACAGGCAATTCACCCGAAAATTTATTTGCTGAAAGATCCAAAGTCACAAGACTCTTCATTTCTCCAACCCACACAGGAACCTCACCAGAAAACAAATTTTTCCTAAAACTCATAAAATTACACAAGCTAAGCTTGTGCATTGCCTCTGGAAGGTTCCCAGAAAGTGAATTCTCACTAAAATCAATAGTCCTCAACAACAAACAGCTCCCAATCCCATCAGGAACCGACCCGGAAAACCTATTCTTACTCAAGTTAATCACTCTCAAATTGTTTAATCCTTCAACACCTTTTGGAATCTCACCCTCTAACAAATTATCCGATAAATCAAGTGTTCTTAGTGCACTCAAACCCCAAATCCCGGATGGTAAAGGCCCTGAAAACTGATTACATGCCAAGTTAATAGTGGCAAGAGTTGAACATGAACTCAAACTACTCGGTATCTGCCCCGAAAACTTATTTTGAGCCAAAGATATCTCTCTCAATGACCCACATTGTTTGAAGAAGTCATCTGGGATTGACCCAGATAGACCATTCCCACTTAAATCAATGACTCTTAAATTTTGAAGCTTTGCGAGATTAGGGCTAATGTTTCCAGTAAGATTGTTACTTGAGAGAGAGAGCTTTCTCAGGAATTGCAGCTGTAAAAGGCCACGACCGATCCGACCCGAAATAGAGAACCCGTCGAGGGTGAGCTCAATGACCCGGTTGGATCTCGGGTTGCATTTGACGCCGACCCAGTTGCAGGGAGTGTCGTCGTCCTCGTTCCAAGATGCGAGCTTTCCATTGGAATCTTGAATGTCTGCCTTGAATACTATCAGCCCCAAAATGTCGTCGTTGAGAGAGGGGTTTACAGATCTTGTTAAAACCGGAGACAGAACAAGAAATGCGAGTAAACTGAGCACGCTTTTCACCTTCAACATTGCTCGCATTGTTTGCTTCTCAAAACACCAGAAGTACAGAACCAAAAGCACACTACGAAGCCATGCGAAATTACAGCTCAAAAAACACTGTTTAAAACAATTCTTAGAATTAAAAAAAAGATTTAACGGCTAGATTTGGAACTGAAAAGTGAAAAACGAGTCTAAGAAGAGACTTTAAGAGACTGAAAAAGAGGCAACGAGAAACCGCAAGCACCAAAAATTTAGCCGAAATGGCAAGGAAATGAAACGTGTCTTCTTTTTTTTTTTTTAATAAATGAGCAGACACTCTAGAATTCCCTTGTCAAGCAAAGACTTTGAACTTCAAATGTCAGGCTTTCAGCAAACCTCAAGAGAACACTGAACAAGAGACATTCTCCCAAGAGTTTTGATCTGAGAACTCTGGAATGCTAAAAAGGTTTGTCATTTCACTGTTTCAAGCCACTCCGTAAACTTCAGCGATTCCGCGGGAAGTTTAGGGTTCCGGCTAGCACCGCCGGCAGTCGAGAGACAGATTGACCGCGAGTTCTGTTTGCGAGAAGAAGAAGAGAGAGGGGGGGAGAGGAAAACGTTGTTAAAGTTGGAGTTTTTATTAACGGGAAAAAAAAAAAGCGGGCCAGGAAAGTGGGTGGGGGTCAGTTTATGAGTTCGTGGACACGTGGACAATTGTGTTAGGTTGAAGATATTCCAGCGGAGCATACACGTTGTCTATCTAACTCGTGCATCTCCTTTTTCAGCTAAGCATGGAATGTAACTTGGAAAAAGGTCTTGTATTTGGCACGATATTACTAATATGGCCTCTTTAAGACTTCAACTTTAGTTGCTTAATCTCTTCATTTGTTATAGGACAAAATGGTATCTTCCCAATGGTATAGACCACCAAATCAAAATAGTAGGAATGTGTTGGAAGCGGGGGAATTGGGCAATTTGACGGAAAAGAGAAGGGCAAGGGTACAAATTGAGAGTTTGAGAAGGCAAAATTAAAGTGGGGGGAAATTAGGACAGACAGAAGAAAGTGACAAGGCAACCTGCAAGGGCAAACACAGCAATAAAGGCAAGTAGGTGGAGATGGTGGGTGGTGTGTGTTAAAGAAAAAGGGAGTGAGTGAGTGAATTTGCAGATTGCAGGCAGGAAGGCAGGGCGATGAGAGAGACTCATGACCCTTTGCTTTTAAGCTTTTCCCCACTTTAAATTCCCTTTCAACAAACACAAAAAGGTAATAACATCAGGCTTCCTAAGTTTTTACATAGTTACAAATAAGGAAAGAATTTGTTTATCTGAAAATTTGTTTTCAAAATAACTAGAATACCCTTTAGTATGAAGTTATGCACTGTTCTGAATTTGAAGGTATTTTTGTCATTTTCATATGGGTTGCGGACTTATTTGTTATACATGAAAAAGTATGTATTTATTTTGTGAAAACGTAGAGATTAAGGGGGATCCTATGTTAGTAGCCCGGCAACAAAAGGAGGGTCCCCCACTCCTCTTCCTTTCTCCTCCCCGCTTCCTGCATTTTCTTAAATGCATTAATTGCTTGAGTTTTCATTGACTAATTGTGCCACTACTTGGACAAAAAAGACCTAGTTTTTTAGTCGTCGTCTTCATTCATCAATGCATGTATCAGAAACTTCTCTTCTGTGTTCTTACATTGCATCCATCATTACCCCCATCATCCATCATCCATTTGTCATCAAAACACACTTTTGGTTTAGTGTCAGCATGCATACGCTGCCATTTAGTAATCGGATCCAAACTAGTACTAACCCAGAATGAATGTAAAGATACTTAGATAATACGTAGACTGTTATTAGAGAAAGTATACACATATTTATACAGTATTTTTGAAATGGCTATACATGTTTTGAGTGGATAGGATTTTGAGGAAGCAAATTGCAATCTAGTTCATTGCAAGTTATTGGTAGCTCGTGAAGTTTCCAGGCGGCTTTGTCTTTATCCAAATCATCTTGTCTGCCTGAAAACTTTAATCCATGTATCTGGTTCACCCTTTCTGCAGCTTCCTTAATACATTCAATACAAGGAATCATACCAGTCTTCCATTATTATTCATTACAGAATACTATACATAAACTTGTTGCGGAAATGCCAAAAACATACAGGCAACAATCTGCTGCCAAGAAAATGTAAAAATGAATGGAAGCATTTTTACTGCGAGTAAGTGCTACCAAGTGGAGTTAATATTAACGCGAGATAACGGCAAAACTTGCTTTCATTTTCTTGCCGTTAGGGTTTTCTTGTTGGTTCTCTCAAGTGTGTTGCAAATTTCGAAGAGAATCCCACGCCATTCCAGCAGTGAGCAGTGCAGACAGAGCCAAATGGGTTGGATACCTGGATCTTCTGTCTTCACTTCTCCCCAGGTAATCAAAATAAAGCCAGATGGTTAAATCAGTTAATTCAGTAGAATAAATTGACTGGGACCATTTTATGATCGCCGTTCGCATTGTTCTTTTAACTTATTGACCTTTTTGGTAATTGTATCTGTCCAAACTCCAATTTAAATATGGGATTATTTTAGACACAGATTTTTGAAAACTAACCTTTACTGCCTTGCGTGGGCTTTGGTTAATTTGGATAAATCTAAAGGGTATTTCGTCTTTTCATTGAAGAACTGCAGTAGAATTGCAAATACGTTAACTGTATTAAATTTCTAAATTGCCCCACACTTCGTGCCATTTAGTCAAAATTACCCTTCCGCTAATCTCTGGAAGGTCTAAAACGAAGCGTTTGAAGAGAAAACAAGGGGGACTAGGAGCTGGAAAACGAAGCCATGGCCGCAATTGAAAGTAGGAACCTCACAAAGAAGCAGCTGATAGCATCATCTCTCTGCGAACACTTCTCGTTAGATCCTGTAAGCAAAAATGATGCCTTTTTTTCATTGCTTTCAGCACCGTTCTCAGTATTTGAATGGTTTATTTAATGTTTTCTTGTGATTTAATTTGTTCTTTTAAGTGGGTTCTCAATCATTTACTTACTTAGTTCATCTTAGCTTTGACTATTGAACGGATATGTGTTATATTTGGTGCTTTTCCGGTAACTATTTTGCTGAGGTTGGCTTTTTGAGGGAGACTAATTAGTGGGAATAGTAGCATTTTCGACACCATTGTTTTTTAAGTCACTTGTATTTGCTTTCAATTTACTTTACGAAATTTTCATCCATAATTGATGAAGTAATAGCTAATTTGATGGTTTATGTATGGATTTGTGATAGATATTTTATGGATGATCGGATTGCTTTTAAATTGAATACGGGGATCGATGGATTATTTTGCGCTGTATTAAGTGCTATTTTGCAAATTTTACTTGCTGAATTCAGAATTTATTGATGCAGAAAGAGTTTTTGAGCAATGCTGCAGAGAATGATATTATGTCTTTGTATTTAAACATTTTGAAGTCATCAGGAAAGGGTTCCTCCCCCGCATATAATGATGAGGTAAATTTGAGTTGAGTTGGAGAACTTAGAGTTGAATTGGATTACTTGACAAAGAGCGAGTGTGTACTTAGCTTTATACGTCTTGCTTGCCCTTGATTGTTGTTGTCAATGTCAGTATCGACCCCTGATCTGTGAAATCAACTTTTGGTTTAGGTGATGAAATGGATAGAATTTGCAGATAGCTTTCGTACTGATTCTGAGGCATGCTTTGATGTTCTTATCAAGTTAAATGAAGAGTTAGCTCAAAAATCCGTGCTGTTGGGCAATGGATTTAGAATCTCTGAAGCAGATGTTATTGTGTTTTCCACACTACATTCTTTTGTGGTATGCGTTTCTCTTCTTATTCTACAATTTTTTTTCATTTGTACTTGTGTACTTTTCGTGCATTGATAGAAGTCTTGTTAAGACAATAGCTTTCTCTAGTTTTTTTTTTTTTTTTTTTTATAATGCTGGGAAGAAGGTATATATTGGATATACAACTTATTTCATAAAAGGGCCTTTTTCATCCCTTAAATGTGAAGGAAGAAGGGAAAAATTTCTGTTCTCAGTTAGAAATATATTTCAAATGCTAATTTCTTTATGTGGTACTTGTTTCAGATTGGCCTCCCAAATTCAGACTTGGAAAAATTGCCACATGTGATGAGATGGATGGATTACATCCAGGTGGGGACACTTCCTGATTATTTTCTGTTATCTATAATACATTACATGTGGTGATTGGCATCCTTTGTAAGAAACCTATTTGGAGGAGTGTGTCTGCATACCATTGCATTAGGAGGTGGTCCCTTTCCAAATCAAAAAATTTTAATTAACTTGTGTTTGTAAATGTCTTTTCACTCATTGTAACAGAGTAAGCAAGATTTGGGGAAATTATTTGGAAAGATATTAGTAGAGAAGGCCGAATTTGATCCACTGGTGAGTTATTTTCCATTTTTACTTAGTGTCCATTGCTGTGTTCTACACTAGTCATGTGAATAGAGAAAAAAAGGTTAACTGATAAAGTAAAGAGGAAACGTCATATGCAAGTTTTGATGAATATGATATCACATTTGTTACAAAGGTGTTGTTTGGATGTTTGAACTTAAAACATACGGTAAACGGTTTCTTCTGTAGTAATGATCCTTTGTTTCCTGCTTCCCTGAACTATTTTATGTTCCAATCCCACTGCCAAGGAAAGAAAAAAGAAAGAAAGAATGAATGAATGAAAAGTCACAAGTTATTTGACTGCTTATAGAATATGTTTTCATTCTCAATTTCAGTTGCATGGAGCAAAAAGTGCATCTAAGGTGGAAGCAGATTCAAATGCCAAAAAGACTGTGCAAAGCACAAAAAATGCGGACAAGTCAGAAGCAGACTCGAATATAAGGGCTAGAGATGCTAAGGTATTTGTTTTTCCTACTTATTCTTATACGTACTTGGTGTTTTTGTCATGCATGTCTGAGTGGTTTTGTGTGGTCAAACTTTGAAAATGTCATTCAATGCCTTTGAAAATATTCATTTTGGTGAAATTCTTATAACATGTCTGCATTGTTTTTTGAGAATTTAAAGAATGCAGATATTGGGGAAAGGGGAACTACTCAAGAAAATAAGAAATCAGCAGAAACACAAGCAGTTGAGAAAGACAAGAAGAAAAAATCTACAGGAGATAAGGAGGCTAGTCAAGAAAAGAAGAAATCATCAGAAACTGAAGCAGGAGAGAAGGATAAAGAACTTAGTGTCTGTTTACTGAATATACAGGTTGGGCTCATTCGCAAAGCTTGGAAGCATGCATCTGCCGACAGGTATTGCTTATGAGCTCTACTCTTTTTTTCTTCCAAAACCTAAATTTATTCACTCAAAAACAATCTATAGATCTCATGTGCATTTGGTTGCCTTAACTTTCCAATTGTCTGAATGTGCCATATGATTGTGCAGATTCAAATCAGCCATAATTTTTATTTCGTTTCATGAATTGCAGTTTACTGGTTGAGGAGATAGATGTTGGAGAGGCCAAACTGCGGCAGGTTGTCAGTGGTTTGGCAAAATATTGCAATCCGGATGAGTTGACGGTATAATTAGTTGTTGAGTTTGCTACTTAATCTATTACATGCATCTTTATTCTTGGTTTTTGAACTATTGATTTCTAAATCTTACTTTCTTGCGGTGTTCTTTGGTGTTTGCATGTACTTTGAAGAATCGCCGTGTTGTGCTGATCACAAATGTAAAACCTGGAAAGCTACGGGATGTGATGTCAGAAGGATTGGTAATGTCATGGCATTTTCATCATATGTGTTTGTCAAATTTGTTTGAATGAGGCTTATGACTTTGAAGAGTGCAGTTTTGTGAGGCAGCTTTTGTTTACAAATGTTACCTCATTTTTTTAAATAATTCTAAAGCGATGAGGTTGATTTGTGTTCATATTTGCGATTTATATCTCATTAGGTTCTTTGTGCTTCAAATGAAGATCACACTGTTGTAGAGCCTTTACTCCCTCCAGAAAGTGCCAAAATTGGGGAGCGTGTTTCATTTTCTGGGTAAGCATGCTAAAGTTATATCAAAATAAAGACTTGCATGTATTGGCAGAAGACCTTTTGCCCATGTTTAGTTTGTTGAAGTTCACAACCACAGTATACCTCAGCATGGTCCTAAGGATTACATCCATCTTTTGGCTTGAAAGATCATTTGAAGTGCCAAATACTCATTTGATTTTTAGTGAAATGACAGCCAACAAGTGTGCATCTAAGATAAAGGAAAAACTAGGATTATACAAAATGTGAAGTGGAAATGACCCATGCTAGTAAATGTCAGCTTAACAATAATATTGAACTCCTTTATTCATTCAAACAAAATTTTTCATCATCCCATTTATTAGGATTGTGCTTTATTATGTTTAGGGCAAATTTTGTTTTCTCCCTGGTATCAGCCGTATCTTACATAGAATGGTTCCCATGTTGTATAGGATTGATGGAAAACCAGAAGATGTCCTAAATCCCAAAAAGAAGCAATTGGAGAAGATTACACCAGTATGTGTTCCTCTTTTCTTGGCTTGTAAATACATCAATACTACCTTTTAATTGTTCCCCATACGTATCCAAACTGTTCATGACCTTCCACTCTAATAAATTTTGGAAACTGAATGTTCAATCATTTACTAAGATAGCAATTAAATGCTATGTATAATCGTGGAATTTTTCATGTTTGACAGAATCTGTTCACCGATGAGAAGGGTGTGGCAACATTTAAGGGTATACCATTCATGACATCTGCTGGACCATGCACGTCATCCATTCCTAAGGCTAGCATCAAATGATGAAAAACTACATATCAGGCTGGCCATAAAAATAAACTAAAAGCGCATGTTTCAGATTATTTTGTTTAAGATTTAAGCTTTAAGTTTTACATGTCAGTGTTACAAACAGGCAGTCATGTTTTATTTTTGTTATAAGAGTAGTCATGTTAAATGGCTTACCATACCATGAATCCGAATGTGATGATACAGAGGGCTGTGAAATGTTTTTGAATTAGCTACTTGGTGACCGATAAATTTTCTATTGTAGAAGTTTTTGAAATGTTCCTGAGAGCATATGAGCAATTAAAAATTGTATCATGTGTGCAGTTTTTAAAGCTTTTTGTCATTGCATATTCTCGTAGTGCAAAAGATAAGTCGATTTCCGCTTATTTGAGATGAGCAGCAAGTTTCACCTGGTGAAATATAAAGGACGACAAGTCGTTCGGTAGCTTTGGAGACCAAAGACAAGTCGACCTACCAAATATATTTAAGATCTCTAAAGTCACATGTAATCTCAAACGTCGGGCTCAGTATGATAATTTGACGGGGCAATAACATCTGGGTCTCTGCTTTTCATATTTTTGAAACAAGGGTATAAGTTTTCCATTTGTATCAAATAAGTCCTTGAGCCATATTGAACGGATAAAACACCCTTTAGTTTTAAGCTAAATGCTTATACATCATACTGTCAAAATTCACTATTATAAAAATAATTTGATTTTTAAAACAGGGAGCCGTAACAAAAAAACAACACATGTCTGTCTGTTATGCTGCTTTGTGAGACTGGAAAGTCAGATCTTCCCTCGCAGAAGATTAACGAGTTTTGAACCACTTCATGTCACATCATTATCAAATCTTGCAATCGTATCCTCATTGTAATCTTGCTGGTACGATATAACTGGTATTGATATGGTAGCCAACGGAATTCTATGGTGTTATTCATCACAAATGAATGATTTTTGACTAACCATCGGACTCTGCGAGTAAAATTGTTGACATGGAAATATAGCCAAAGAAAAAGAGCAAACAAAATCACGTTTTTCTTTTGATTCCTGTGCAAAATCTGGGAGAATCTAGAAGTAGCTTTGATTATACGGAAAAAGCCTGAAATTAAGCAGAATATTATGTAAATTTAGAGGAAGAGAATTCGCAGACGTGATTTACTACTGTGATATTATGTGGTCCAAAATCCATATTGCGTATTGGTTTCTGCCCGCTCTGCATGAAGATCTCTCAGACTGATACTTGCATATATTGAGAGAGAGAGAGAGAGAGAGAGAGAAGGGAATTGAGACCGAATCAAATCAAAAAAATGGGAAAGCCAATGAAGATCACAAAATATACGTGATCTCCGTATGATATGTCAAATATTGATGTGATCATAATTCAATCTCAAATCAGAATTCCCACCAACTTTCTATCGTTCAATTCATTCGTTCATTCTGGCTTCGCCATAAATTCCCAGCTCTATTTCTTTCATGCATTTCCTGTGAGTTTAATTTTGCTTTGTTTGTGTCAGAGAATCGCCTGTTTTTTATACTGAATTTATTGCAGCATTTCCTGTTCTTCTGTTGCTTAAAGAGAGCTGCTTCTGTGTTTTTTATTGGTGGGATGTTGGTTGGTTTTCAGCAGATTTAAAGGTCATGATGAACGGCAGTGGTGTTTCTTCTTCTTCTGTTTCTTCAAAGCCGCATGTTTTAGCTGTTGATGATAATCTTGTTGATCGGAAAATGGTCGAGACATTGCTCAAGAATTCCTCTTGTGAAGGTACATAACCTCAAAAACTTGTCACCTTGTTGGTTTTGTTGTGGGCTTATTGGTTAAATTTGATGTGGCAGTCACAACTGCAGAAAATGGGATGAGGGCATTGGAGTTTCTGGGTTTGGTTGATGAACAACATAATTCCCTCAACACTACTGTAAGTCTACATCAATTTGTGTGGAAAATTTGCTAAGATTGGAGAAATTGAAACCTTTTAAGACTTGTTTCATGTTTGTTTGCAGGATTCAAAGGTAAATTTAGTGATTACGGATTACTGCATGCCAGGAATGACTGGCTATGAACTTCTTAAGAAAATCAAGGTGCTGTACACTTTCAGGATTCCAGCAACTTTCTAAGATAAATCCCATTATGTAAGTTTATTATTTACATGCCCTCTGTAAACAGGAATCATCTGTTATGAAGGAAATTCCAGTTGTGGTTATGTCATCAGAGAACATTCCAACTCGAATTAATGAGTAATTATTTGCCAATCCTCACAGTCTATTAATTTTTTCAGCCAAACTGTTTTTTGCTCATCTTTTGTGTTTGTGTATGAACAGGTGCTTGGAGGAAGGAGCTCAGATGTTCATGCTGAAACCACTCAAGCTATCAGATGTGAAGAAATTGACTGGTCATTTGATGAATTGAAATGCCAGTAAGAGAACACATAAAGATGTTAAATTCATGGAAATACACAATTACTCCATACCAGGATGTTCCACACGTTAGATTGCTAATTTGCTTCAGTTGCAAATTGATTTTTTTTTTTAAAAGAAGAAATTTTGCTCAAACTGTAAGCCTTTACAACATATTGTATGAGATTAACCCATTGTTTCAGTAAAAATGTTTCCATTTCCTTTCTGTTTATTTGATGAGCAGAGCGGAGCACAAACCCACAACAAAAACAAGAACATGAACACCTACGGGAAGAAAATGAACATATATTTACATCATACACTAACATTTAACAGTCCCACCCAAATTTCTGCAGAAATAAATAACAAGTAATGAAATCAATGAAAATGCTTGTGTAGATGATGCTCATGTCTGCAATCATCCAATCCACAGCATCTTATAAAAGGATAACAACTAACAAAAATGCATCTTCCAACTCCTCTAAAAGCAGAGGAAAGTGCATAACAGCAACCACCGTGCTTTTTCTTCCTTCCTCCCTGCTGGTTTCGCTGCGCGCTTTGCTGATGCTGCTATCTCATGGCTGCACAGAACTCTCGAAATGGGTACCTTGAATTTTCCGGCCAGGGAAAAGATAATTATTTTGTTTGTGATACGAAGACAGCTGATAGGGCGTTTGTCGATGAAAACAGAGAACACAGTTCATCTGATTCAGCAAGCAAAATACAGGAGAAACTAAGCCAAGCTCAAAGCACGTAGACAGCGTGCTTACGTAATGGGTGATAATTTCTAGACCCCTGATTTTTTAACTTTTCATAAACGAGGATAAATTTTATTCACTTATGACAGATGCATCCTCAACTCTCGTTGAAATAACCAAAATATCCTTGGGCGTAGGTTAAAATTTAGAGAGTATTGAATGTGATTGTTCCACCACATCATCATGCTTGGTGAGATTGTCCCGCCGAATGCTCTCTTTAAATTTTATCATTTTGACTTCAAAAAATAAGGATCTATTTGTTATAAACAAGAAAATAATATTCTTATTTGTAAAACTAAAAAAATTGGAAGCTAGAGCTTAATTAACTAGTGAAGAAGTAACTAATTCCAGGGTATAATTTAATAAATATTATTTAATTAACGTACTTAATTAAATCATTAATCTTATACTAATGATTTGGATTATGGGAATACGTTCATAGCTTCTTTATTTTGCTTTCAGTGAATTATGAGGGTGTACTTAGTAAAATATCCCGGTGTACTTGTAATCACCCCTCATATACTGAAATATGAGGCCCAAGGTCAATTGTGAGAAGCCCAAACCACGAACGGAACGAGGATTGAAGAAGAGATAAACAAAGCGACAGTTTTCTCTGTGTCAGTGTTTCTGCAACAAATGGCAGCATTTTTAGAGCCACAGTTGTTATTCTTGAATCCAATCTTCGCTTCAAAAACATGCAACACAACAAACCCGCATCACATTCACAATCTTAAACGCAAGCTCCCAAATTTTTCCTCGAAAAATTCGACGGTTGTTTTCCCTCTCAAATCTTCTGCTTCGTTAATGATCACCCCTTGCTGTGTTGCCAGTAATCCTTCTCCTTCTCTGCCTCCTGATGACCAGGACCCAAGTCCGAACCCTGTTTCTGTTAATGCTCCGGAAAGGACCCGGGAGGGCCGGGACCGTCGGAAAATTGTTAAGGTCGCGTGGGAAAGGTTGGTCAGGTGGTCTCGCTCTTGGCGCTCCAAGGCCAGGACTGACATCCTCGAACGTACTAACAAGGTTCAGTCGGGAAACAATCAAAGTTTAATTTTGCATGAAAAATGTGTTTATGTGAAATCTTAAGTTCTGTTTCATGTTGGGTTTGTACTTGTAGGTGGTGGTCCTTGGAGGAGGGTCGTTTGGTACAGCAATGGCAACTCATGTTGCCAATAGGAAAGCTCAACTGGAAGTTTACATGCTTGTGCGCGATCCTGTTGTTTGTCAATCTATCAATGAAGAACACTGTAATTGGTGAGGATTATGTTTATTATATCCTTCCTTGGTTTAGTAATTTATGTGATGATTACATTATAATGCTTAAATTGAGGGTGTCCGTGTTCTGTTATCAGTCGGTACTTCCCGCAACACAAGTTACCCGAAAATGTGATAGCCACAACAGATGCCAAAACTGCCTTACTTGATGCTGACTATTGCCTTCATGCTGTGCCCGTGCAGGTATCTCACATATATGCATTCTTTAAGTGCTTCCTGTATTTTCTTTGTATTGTATACTATTAATTCTAACTGAAAAGGAAGAAAAGAAAAGAAAATCCTCATTTTATAGCGCTTAGATCATGTATGAAGCAGGGGGTAGTTGCCTGAATTTTGTCCGTATTAATGCAGTTCAGTGCGACTTTTCTTGAGGGCATCATGGATTATGTTGATCCTGGCTTGCCTTTCATATCCTTAAGTAAAGGCTTAGAAC
This sequence comes from Swietenia macrophylla, assembly GCA_032401905.1. Classification (NCBI taxonomy): domain Eukaryota; kingdom Viridiplantae; phylum Streptophyta; class Magnoliopsida; order Sapindales; family Meliaceae; genus Swietenia; species Swietenia macrophylla. The sequence continues at coordinate 6,970,903 of CP135569.1, read as the reverse complement.
TAAACACGTTGAGGATGATGTCTCAGATTATTCCCCAATCATTGAGGAACCATCGTCAGCCTTTTGTTGCATTATCAGGCCCTTCATTTGCACTAGAATTGATGAATAAATTACCAACAGGTGACTTACACGTATTGAGAATGTTACGCCATTGTGGAGAGTAGAAATCATAATTTCATGTTGTTAATGTTTTAGTACTGAGTTGTGGCATTGATTTCTGCTTTTGCAGCAATGGTGGTGGCATCAAAAGACAAAAAATTGGCAAATGCTGTTCAGCAGCTGCTTGCTTCTAATCATTTAAGAATCAGCACTTCAAGGTAGAGCATCTTCCATAAATCTGCATAATTAAGTGAAAAAAAAGAAAATTTCTTTTCATTGTTGCGCACACACTTTGTGGACATTCTACATTTACTTCCATTTGTATATTGTGTATTCAGAAATCCCACCTTCTTTACCTTCAAGTATTATGCATTTCCAATCTGCTTTATTATACATGGGTTCTAGTGTTCTTTTTTGGTAAGTCAAGTAATGTGGTCCATATGCATAATTAAGTTTTATGCGCAGCTTGTAACCCTTATAACTCCAGTGATGTTACAGGGGTGGAAATTGCAGGTGCACTCAAGAATGTACTTGCAATAGCAGCAGGGATTGTCGAAGGGATGGATCTTGGCCATAATTCTATGGCAGCTCTTGTTGCACAAGGTTGCTCTGAGATACGATGGTTAGCAACAAAGGTATATCATATTCACTATACTTAGACATTTTTTGTACCATAGTTTGAAATGAGTTCTCATATTAGAATTTAGTTCTTTTATGCTGGTTGCAACAAACAAATATTGTTTTCCCATAATTGCTATTATCTCACAAGATTTTGTTCATTCAATTTCTTAAAGATGGGTGCTAAGCCAACGACAATTACTGGTCTATCAGGGACTGGGGACATCATGCTTACATGTTTTGTGAATCTTTCAAGAAATAGGACAGTTGGAGTCCGTCTTGGATCAGGAGAGAAGCTCGATGATATACTAAGTTCCATGAATCAGGTACTTTGCAAATCATTCTCTGCAGTTGCGCTAGTTGAAATTTGCTAATTGGCGTGTTTATTTGATGACTATGTCTTGTAGGTAGCTGAGGGTGTATCGACTGCTGGGGCTGTGATTGCACTGGCCCAGAAATATAATGTTAAGATGCCGGTTTTGACAGCAGTTGCTCGGATCATAGACAATGAGTTGACCCCAAAGAAAGCTGTTCTTGAGTTGATGAGTCTCCCTCAGGTCATTTGAACTATCAGTAATGTTCAATAAGCAAGAAAATGTTCATTACCTTTGACTTCATTTTATTGCTGAGATTTTGGTTTTAAGATTCTCATGGTGATGCCCCGCCTTTCTTCTCTGTTATAAATCCACTAATTGCTAAACCCTTAATTTCTATATTGTAGGTTGAAGAAGTTTGAAACTTATGGGATTGTGCAGCATTCTGTTGCTCCAAGAGTGAAAGCATTATAATTAGCCCGCAAACGATATCAAGAAAAAAATTTTGTCATACACGGTCAAAAATTACTTCTATACTTGTTGATGAAGGAAGATTGCTTCATCCAGAGTTTGTTCATGGAATAATTTCACAAATTGTGACAATGCGGTGCAGAGAAATTAAACAGGGTCTTGCATTTTCTTGAATGAGAATTCTTCTTAGCTTTCAATGAGCCTGTAGGCTTGAAACGATATGAAACATTATTGATTGAACGAAAGAGTAGATTAATTGCTATTTTGGGTGTTCATGTGGCATATATGTATGTCTATGAAAGCAGCAGTACGCAGTTGCATCTTATCACGTAGATGGAAATGAATTTGGAAGTGTTTCAGTGGTTGTTTGGATTTTGATGATCCACTAACAATGGCAGGCTTGAGATTGCAATTGTATTTGGGAATTTGATGATTCATCATGTGGAAAGGACTAAGTTAAGTAGTTGGGTTAATTAATTTTTGAGATTTCTTCAACCCCCAACTATGGAGGAACTGAGAGTGTGTTTTGATGATGTCTCCAACGGCAACAGAAGAGAAGGCAAAGCCTGATTTAACGTCGTTGCTTTTATTCTAATCAGTTGATACGGTGATTAATGGGTATTTGGATAAACTCTGTTGGCTGTTCTAAATCTTATTATGTATCATAATTAGTTTATTTAGAAAGGGTGATGTGTCGTTTTAATGATTTCAGATGGTAACTTGCTTTCGAATATGTTTGCATGACTTGTCGTTTCTACAACGCATTTTATTGGCGAGCGTACCGCTGTCGTTTTTTTGGGATTGAGTAGTTCTGATAAACCCTGAGCGAAAGCAGCGCTTTTTCAAAACCCTAACTTCACCCAAAAAAGAAAGAAAGAAAGAAAGATGAATAAGAAGAAAGAAACGGGAAATGAAGAAGTATTCGCGTCGTGTTCCTTCTCTAGCCTCGGCCTCCACTCTAAATTATGCGACCAGCTCCATGGTTGTTTCTCTCTTCCTCTCTAAATCAGTTTATCTGTAATAAAAAATTTTTTTGTTTATTTAACGTTAAATAAAATCCGTGATTTGTTTACAGGAAGACTTGGATTCGAAACTCCAACAAAAGTTCAGGCTCAAGCAATTCCTGTTATTCTCTCCGGCAGTCACGTGTAATCATCTTCTCTTTTCTTCTTCTTCTTCTCAATTATTATTATTATTATTATTATTTAATGATAATGTGTTTTGATTTGTGAAAAATCTAGACTTGTTAATGCGGTTACTGGGACTGGCAAGACGGTGGCTTATTTAGCTCCGATCATTAATCAGTTGCAGAGTTACACTCCTCGAATCGATCGCTCAAGTGGAACTTTTGGTAAAGACGAGTTTTTTAATTGCTTTTTTTTTTTTGTTGTTTATATTGATATATCGTAATTGGACTAATGTATTGGCTGGCAGCATTGGTTCTTGTACCAACACACGAGTTATGCATGCAGGTTTATGAGATTTTGCAGAAGTTATTGCATCGTTTTCATTGGATTGTGCCTGGATATATTATGGGAGGGGAGAACAGGTCAAAGGAGAAAGCTAGGTTGCGCAAAGGTACAGTCGTTCTATAATTCTTTTGCATTTTTATTGACATGGTCTGACAGGTCTGGTTTATATTGCAATGTTTATATCTCCAGGATTAAGCTAGTAGTAACATTTGTAAAACATTGGTTGAAATAGCCTTCTTCTGTTGTTAAATTGATTAATTGCTTAAAGGAATGCTTCGTATGGCCTTTTTTCAGGCATATCTATTCTTGTTGCAACTCCTGGACGTCTTCTGGACCATTTAAAGAATACATCGTCATTCTTGCATACAAATTTAAATTGGATAATATTTGATGAAGCAGATAGGTATGTTTTATCGTTAGAGTTACTGTCTTTTAACATATTGTCATTTTTTATAACCGTTTCATTTGCTTTCTGGCAGAATTTTGGAATTAGGATATGGGAAAGAAATTGAGGAGATACTGGATTTTTTGGGTTCTAGGTCTCCTGGATCTATTGACAAGGGAAAAGAAGCCTCTAATATTAAGAGGCAGAATTTACTGTTTTCAGCAACATTAAATGAAAAGGTAAACCATCTTGCAAGAATTAGTCTAGAAAATCCAGTTATGATTGGTCTTGATGAAAAGAAGATGCAACCTTATCCATCACATGAACGGTTTGGATCTCTGGAATCTGATGTGAATGAAGAATTAGAACATCCAAGCACAACGCTGAGCTCTTCCAATGGAGAGTACAAGCTTCCAGCTCAATTGGTTCAGAGATATGTGAAAGGTATATCTTGACTGAAAGTTTATCTTGGTTAACCTTCACATTTCATAGAGTGATATAAAAGTTTCTGATGAAATTTTATGCAGTGCCCTGTGGTTCTCGGCTTGTGGTACTTATCTCTATTTTAAAACATCTTTTTGAAAGAGAAGCTTCCCATAAGGTAATGCTGTAATTCAATTTGGCGATCACTTAATTCTATTTGTGATGCACGTGGTTTTATTTTTTGAGATGCCTTGCATAGCTTTAAAGTCGGCTAATATGAGTCTTCATTTGAGCTGATAAAAAACCCTTTATGTTGACTATATTTCCCATAACCAATTGAGTTACCATCAACATTTTCTACTTCTGTAAAGTGTTTATCACCACATAATAATAGATCATCAGACCATTGTTGAACTCTTTATGCTTCCCATATTTTAGTGGATTAATTGATTAAATACTGCTAACAAAATTCTTTTTAAATAGCCCTTTTATGATAAGATAGTTGACTATTTTTATTGTCTGATTTGGGACTAATTTTTTAAGTTCACACGCATGCTCCTTCAATAGGTTGTGGTGTTCTTTTCGACATGTGATGCAGTTGATTTTCACTATTCTCTATTGAGTGAATTCCAGTGGTCCCCTTATTCACAACCTGATACGGAACTCAAACAGCAGTTTTTGAGGTGCAAAACTTTTAGGTTACATGGAAATATGAAGCAAGAGGATAGAAGAACCACATTTGGGGCCTTTAAAACGGAAAAGTTGGCGCTTCTACTGTCCACTGATGTTGCTGCTAGAGGTCTGGATTTTCCGAAAGTGAAATGTATCATACAGTATGATTCTCCTGGGGAGGCTACTGAATATGTGCATAGGTATTTTGAGACATCCATTCTGTTGGGAAATTTTATCTTTTATTTTTCATTTGGCTTGTTTTATTTTCTTTTTGAGGACTCTTGTTGCTGCAAACTGATGAGTGACACCATTCTTTCTGAATGAACTATTGACGATCATCTTAAATTTACTTCCAATTTGGTTATTTAATTGTACACCCTTAATTCTCTCTCTCTCTCTCTCTCTCTCTCTCTCTCTCGGTCGTTTTCTTCCAAGCTGAGATTCGGGAATTTATTAATGTCCTGTAATTGATTGATGGTACCTTTTAATCCATGATGCAGGGTTGGTAGGACAGCTAGGTTAGGTGAAAGAGGAGATTCCTTGTTATTTTTACAGCCAATTGAAGCAGATTATTTACGAGAACTGGAGAAACATGGCGTATCACTGACAGAGTACCCACTCCTTAAAGTGTTGGATGGTTTTCCGTTGGATGGTCAGGTGTCCCGGTTGAGGAAGTTTGTTTCCATAGATTCGCATCCTTGGGTCCTGTATCTGCAGAAAGCACTGGAATCTTTCATCTTCACTGAGGTACTACTTTGGACACTTCCTTGCGAGGCATGTAAATTTCTCCAGAGGGTGTTCCTTCCTTTTTATGTCTCTCTTTCTGGTCATCCTTATCCGATCTAACGAGACTAAGACCTAATGATTCTAATTTGCATTGTTATCTGCATTGATTAATACACCACCTTTGAAATCTTTCTGCAGCCAAAGATGAAGAAAATGGCCCAAAATGCATTTTGTTCCTGGGTACGCGCATACACTGCTCATCGTGGTGAGCTAAAAAGAATTTTTATGCTGAAGAGACTTCACCTAGGGCATGTTGCTAAAAGCTTTGCATTGAAAGAACAACCGTCCTTGGTCGGGAAGTCATTTCAAACACAATCCAAGAAGAGGAAGAGGGATCAAAAGCAGAAGGGACAATCTAAAAAAAGGAAAATTGCCCATAAAAAGTGAGTGCAAAATGAGGGCACTGAACTGATTATGAAGATTGGCCAGTAAAAATGGAAATTGCCATTTCCAGCAGTTACACGGCAAGTGAAAATAGCAGAACAGATTTGCTGCCTTTCACTGTTTCCCATGACCTGGTGATATTTGGCTAGAGCAAGTACAAACTAATGATGGAGTGTTTGATGTGCAATTTCTTAGCCTTCTTTTTGGTTCATCTACACAAAGAGGCTGTTCAGGCAGAGTTTGTAACCGTATAGGATACTTTGCCTCTCTGCGGAGAGATTGTGCTAAAAATTTTGAGGGATACTTATTATAATACATTAGTTATATCTGAATATAAATCAAGAGGTCCTTTTCGAGACTGGAGTCACTAATCTATGAAAGGCTAGCTATCTTCTGGCGTCAAGAGCACTGCAAATAAATTGACAGCAAGAGAAGACACTCGTGTTATTCATCTTGTCAGATGATTGTAACCATCAGAGATGACACTAGTAATCTAGTGATAAATTTCAGGGATACCGATATGATTCACAAGATGTTAAACATTGAGTACTTGCAACAAAGCAGAATCTCATAGGTTTTTTCGTTATATCCTTGGCTCTACTCAAGGCATAAGATGATAGGATAATAGGGGTATGCTTGGCATGGAGGTGGGAAGTCTCAGTTTCCGTGAGATTGAAGACTTGGTGAAAAAAACAAATAATCAAGTAGTACCAAATACAACTTATCCTTTGAGGATTCACATGCAAACAGATGCCGTAAAATTTTCAAGGCTACAATCTCACCTCATGCTTTCATCATCAGAACACCATGTTGCATGCTATTCGTGCTTCTATTATTTTTCTACGATCAAGTAATCAAAGAAGACTAAATTGCGAAAGCATTCTACATCGAAGTGCAAAAATGGGGTTTGGATTCTAACTTCTTTGCCCTTAATAGCCCCTTAATTCTAAACGTAATGCAGTCCCACCAACACACAGAAGACAGAACCCTTTTAGTGTGTTGAGATAACTTGAACTTCTAACTGCCATTCCAGAACTTAACAGATATGACTATTTAGATTTTGGGAGGAGACTCCTGAGTACAGCTGCTATTTTTACCTTTGAGTACGATTGCAATGCAGGAGAAAAAGGAGCCAACTATTCTCGTTTGTCTTCTTCAATATCTTCTCCTAGTCCAAACACGTGAGGTTCTGCTCCAATTGACGCATTCCTTTCCTTTCTTTCCATTTTGGTTGCCAAATCTCCAGCCACGATAACTCCACTGCCAGAGAGCGGGATGCCTTCCTCTTTGAGATCATTCCCCGTCTCCTCGAAATATGCATATCTGCACCACCAAGAACCAAATCAACTATCATTTCTAACAAGAAAAAGAAAAACTGCCTCTAAAGCAGGCAATGCTTCAAAATCCTTAAAACGTCCATCTAGGAATCAATAATGTTGGCAATCAATTTCAGAATCTTAGACAAATGATTCTACAAGTCTTGACAGGATTAAATACAGGAAAGAACATCCAAGCTCCTACATAGGATGAGAATCCCGAATTCGCTCAGTATGCAAGTGATATTGATCAGAAGGAGGTTAATGTTGAAGGGATATCTTCATGAAAGTGCTTATGGTGGGATTCTGGATAAGGAGAATGCTCCATAATAAATGTAAACTCCATCCATTAAATATCAGTCTACAAAAGAAAGTGGATAGGTTTCAATGAGTACCTAGTTGGGTTATGTGACGGGGCCCAGAGAATGCATATCACCACCAAGATTATATATGCAAGCAAAGTCCAGAAAGCTGGAATTATCCAAGCTCTTCGCCACAGTTCACTCAATGGATCAGCTGCATTTAAAGTATAACTGAACAAATACAAATCAGGTTTGATGACAAGTCTAGAACTGGAATCTTTGTAGCATAATTTATGGTCATTTCAGCCAAGAAGCAAATCTCAATATGCTACTGAACTTCGTTAAGATAGCACATTCTTATGAGAATTTTGATGAAGGGCTTTTGGCCATTGTCTAATTGTTAGTTAGAAGCAAGGTGAGAAAGAATAAATAAAAAATGAAAAAGAAAAGAGAAAAAAATTGGACAACCTCGTAACTGATCCCAGCAACAGAAAGCAGCAATGATACTGCCAGGGCGTTGGTAAACTTCTTATACAGGCAAATTTGGCCGTGCCCTTTTTAATCTGTGTAAAACAGAGGAAATGACAGAATCATTGTGCAATTTTAGTGTTGCGTGAAGCTTCTCCAAAGTCTGGGATAAAGAAGAAAAGATCCAGACAATAAAGCATGCATCCAATAGAGAAACAGGTAGCACCAGGATTAACCTTGTTTTTCCAGTAAAGTCATTGATATTCACCAATTGTTCAACAAGCCCAAGCGTTTCTGAAAAACCAAAATATGTTACACCAAGCAGGATTACTTTCGGCGTTACACCACCAAGGGTTGACGGCACAACACCGTAGACCATAGAAACCACTAAAAGTAGTAAACGCGACACGGTCTTCTTAACAGCACTGAAGGTAAAGCCCCAAAAGGGTGATGCCCATTGGTCTGCTCCCGGTTGAAATGAAGTTTGCATTCCCAAATTACCATAGAGCCATTTCACACGTTCCCAGACTAATCACAGCTCTGAAGCAGGAGAGAGGTTTAGACAAAAAAAAAAAATTATGTAATCATATTTATTGATAATAAATAAAAATTAATATAAATTTTTTATTATATTATTTAAATAATAAAATAATTTATTAATTATTAATAATTATATTATTATTATTTTATTAATTAAATAATTTTATTATATTAATAATATTAATATAATAATATTATTTTCCTTAAGACCCTATCCCCTGTGATAGTGCATTAAACTTGAAAGAAATGTAGTGTAACAGTGCATTATATATTTTCAACATTGCACAAACCGCACAAACCGGACAAGACCAAGCGCAAGGTAGGTGAAAGACATGAAACCAGAAAATATCATCAGTGGTGCCGTCTTTCCCAGAAGATAACCTTCTGGGTTCCTCCAAACTGTTCTTCCACTGACTACTAAACCCCGGAGTTCTGGATCACAACACATAAAATACATTTAGTACATGTCAGCACTGTTAATCTCGAGTGTTTCATGGCCCATGCTTGCCTCTTCACTTTGCCCTTAAAAGAAAGTCTGAACTCGTTTCGACCCATCAAGGTTATGAGGATCTTGATGGGAAATCACCTCTCCTACCTTGCATGATCCATCCTTGGAAAGATCTGGAGTGCAGCGCATAGCATCAGAATTCAAAAAAGAGCCCCCAATCTTATCTCTGCTTTGACCCCAACAGTTATAGCTTCAACCAATCCAGTCTTTTGCTGCATCTCATTATTCTCTTCAGCAGACTCTTTTGTTCTTCGGAAAGTGATGGACTCAAACCTGAAAATAAAGTTCATAACAAAGATAAATTCTACTAATTGTTTCTAGTATCTCTGAGCATAATAAAACATATTTCAAGTATGGCAATTTTAGGTCACAAAATGACAGACACTAGTTCAAGGAAATAACCTGCTTAATTTACTTCTATATATTTGCAGGAATAAATTGACAGGATGGTAATAATCTGTTAATTAAAAAAATAAAATAAAATTCCTCCTATACAACGCGCTGGAACAAGATGGACAGGAATGATCATGTGTCAATGTTTCAACTTCTCCGAGAAGATAGCAAATTGGGTGGGTAAAAGAGTTCAACTTTTACAAGAACTAAAAACACAATCACATAGGGTTTCACCAGACAAAGGGATCACTCACATCATCAAAACATAATGAAGCATAAACATTGAAACATAAATGAGAAGAAGATCATCTGTAACAATATAATGAACTGAAACAAGACACAAATAATGAAAGCTGGGGAGCCAAAGAGCACATAGTTGAATCTAGCATTCAGACAAAAAACAGAAAAGGAACACTGGAAATGTCAGCTATCTCTAACAAACCAAAGCCAAAATTCTTTGCAAGATTTTAACAAATCAAACAAAATGACGCTTGTTAGACCTTTTAATAGATACTACATTTCTCTTAATTTCCCAAAATATTCAAGCACCTTATCATCCGCACTTCTTCATTTGACAAATTATCTCCATTAAACGATTAAAAAACAATCTTTCAACCCAAAAATAACTCATTCACTTCAAAATAATAATAATAATAGTAACAACATTATCACAGCAACTAGACACTGTCGAAAATTTCCCCGGAGAACAAACGGATCAAACATTCAGACAAAGCACATTAACTTACCTGATGAGGGACTTGCCATTGACAGACTTGTCTTCATTAGTAATGGGTTTTTCAGCATCAATGCGAACCTTAGAAGCGTAAAGGCCTTCACTGCCGCCATGGAAGAAATACGAATTGGAGCGAGGAATGAAAGCTTCGTTGTGGTACTCAGGGATCGAAGCATTCACTTTGATAACCAAAAAACAGCTCAAATATATTACTACTCCACTTGCAACATACCCATTTGACAATGGATCAGAAACACCGCTGCAGTTTCTGTAACGCATTCTCTCTCCCTCTCTCTCTCTCTCGAATCTGAATGTCTTTCTTTATTTTTGGCAAACAGTTTACTCTCAAGACGAAAGGAAAAAATATACGTAGTGGTACGCATAAGCTTATTATATCATGTTCGTAGTCAGAGGTAACAAACATTTTAATACTGTTAATGTCTACCCCTCTTGGTATTTTAATGGCTAGACAGGCAAAATTAGGATCTAAAATGACCATTAATTTCTATTAACTTGCAATACGTTACATCGCAAGAACTATCAAAGCAGAAAAGCTATTTGGTTGGAAAGAATGATATTACAAATCAAATAATATGACAGAACAGATATTGTTAGCCAAATACAAGCTCATGGTAACCTGGATTCTTTGTATTTTGGATGAGATATCCGGTCACCCAAATGAAAGTTAAAAAAAAAAAAAAAGAGAAGTAAAATTTACAGAACACCTGAGATTCCTCCTCGCATTTAACGTCGCCTTTGTTGGATAATTTTACATCCCCGATGAGGATGTCCGGTTGATCCTTTGCGCACCCAGTTTAGGCGCGGCCGGTTTAGCTGCTCTGCCTCTGCTTGCTGCCAAAGGCTTGGCCCGGGTTGTAGGTGCCGGAGCAGCAATGGCAGCCCAGGGGTCGTCGTCATCAAGTGATGATGCTGATTTCACATTCAATGGTTTCTTTGTCGTTTTTGGAGCAGGCGCTGCGATGGAACCCCATAAATCATCATCTTCATCTTTCACTGCATTCACTGTACTCAATGCTGTCTTTGGTCGCAAACTTGGAGCTGACAAAAAAGAAAGAAAAAGAAATTACACATATATACCATCATGTTTCTCAAGCAAGTAAAAATTCATATATAAGTGCATGTACACCCATGTATGAATAATGCATATTCATACGCTGATTAAATATTCAGTACAAAAACTAATACCTGGAGTACACAAATACAAGTTAATAGGGGAATAGGAAAATTACTACCTGGTGGTTTTTGCTGTGAAACTGGTCTTTTTTGAGCCTCTTGGATGTTGGAGAGGGCAAGAGATGGCTTAGGCTCTTCAAGAGGTTCAATATCATCCCACCCATCTTTGTCACTGTCATGATCTTCATGAATTCCATTTTCAATTTCTCCCCAGCCATCTGTTGAAGTAGGAGACACAGGTACTGGTTGATCTGCTAAATCTGTGCCCGAACTTACATGACGGATTGGTGTTGTACTTGGAGTTTCTATTACTAAAATTACCATAGAAAACTGACATCAACAATCGAACTGAAGAATGAATGCATCCACATAAAAGGTGAAACCACATTTAAACAACAACTTATTTTACATCCATGCCTTTGTTCTATTCCAAAAAGCAGCATTTATGACCACATCCACACAATGCTCATGCAAATCAGAATAAGACCAATTTGCCTAATAGATTGACCCATAGAGTCAAATTATTCTAGCTACTAATAGTGGTTGCTATAGTCACTCCAGAATTACAGTAACCTTTCCCAAACATTCCCCTTTGTATTCTTATCTTTCCATTCAGTCCCCGGCATTTTGGCACACCCTTAACACTTTGCAAAAACAGAAAAAATCAGGGATTATCCAAAATTGGTCCAAGAATTATATACCAATGTTTATATTTACCACTCCCTGATTAGAAGTGCTGATACACCAGACTTTTTTTTTCTCTTCATTTAGTAACCATGATGCATCCTTCAACCAATCAATTCTTCAGCATTTAACACTGTTAAAGCAGTTTGATCAATCCATACAAGTCCTTAAATATTCAATTCCCAAAGATAGGATGGATGACAAAAAACTATATGTGCATTTTGCAATAAACATAACTCATTTAAAAACACTAATCATTAATCAAGATACCAACCTGAGCTGGCACTGGAGTTCGCCGAGGTTAGAGATGTACCAGAATTTGCAGAAGTAACTGTTGCTTGCTCAGAAGGTTTACCTTTAAGTGTCAAGGAGCTCATGGCCCATCTGCATAGTAATGATAATTAAGTCAATAGCAAATTCAAGGATAAAAAGATCTTAAATCCTACATTTTTCAGATCATAGTTCAAAATAAGCAGAAGGGGGAAAGATAAAACAATCATACCCACAAAAAAGAGTATTGAATATAATGCTCACATTCCCATAAAAAATTTCTAAATCACTTACCCAAGCAAACCGACATTTCCTGGCATTGACGAGATTCCTACACTTGCAGCTCCAGTGGAATCTCCCGTATTTGTCTACACCAAACACATAGAAACTATCAGTATAACAAAATATGACCAGCAATAAGCTAATCAAACATCACATAGAAAATAAAGAAAAAAGGCAATAAGGCACCAAAAAAAAAAAAAGCATGCACACACACCTTATCATGGTATTGCTTTAGAATCTGCAAAAACTGATCAACTGCTTTAAATGCTTTTGATCTGACGTCACTGTTCAAGAGAAAGGGAACAAACATGTTTACATAGATTATGAAAAACATTTAGAAAATAGAAAATAACAAACCATCTAAGCCGATACCTGTCAGGATCAATTGTAAGAACAACCACGCTTGGAAGAATCCGAGTTGCAACCTCGTTGATGTCATAATAAGCACTGGTTGCACATAAAGCCATAACTCCTGCATAGAATAATTTTATACTGGTCAGCATACTTCAATTCTGGGAGCTAAAAGAGTTTGTAAACACCAAGAAAGTCAATTAATATTTTACAAAATTAAAGTCATTCCATGTCCACAGCTACAGAATAGGATAAGCAACTTGAAGTATGAGAAAAATAATCACAACCAAAATTTTCAGAAAAATGCTAATGGATACACTAAGAAAAACATTATAATTAGATTCCTTACCAGCTCCTCGGGCAGGAGAGAAAGTATCCCGCAATGCACGGACTGTAAAAGCATTAATCAATACTCTCTTCCTAGTCTGCATTGCACATTCAAACACATCAGTTGATGTTTTCATAAAAGAACAAATGTAATCAATCTCTATTTCCAATGATCAACATACTACCAGAGATTGGCCTATTTCCAACAGAAATATCAAATCCAATGATGCCTAGTGAAAAAGGAAAACAAGAGAGAAAGAAAAAACGTGCAGTTACCCCATCATTTAGGTAGCTTGCAATATTCCCAAGTAATATTGTAGTATTTGTTCTAATTGCAGGCTCTTCATCAACCTACAGAGGTTACAAATATTGAAAAAAATAAAATACAAGACATACAGAGGCAAAAATTTAATTTCTGTTAACAAACAAAACTAGATCCCAACACTTTAGTGTGAATATCAGAAAAAAGAAAAAGGATGTCTGATTTCTAACAAAAGAGAAATCTGAATTGAGTTCATTTCTATCAACAAACAGATCATGTACCTGTAGCTTTGAAAGATACTTCAACAAAGACCCTGATATGGTGCGTTGTGAAAGCTGCAACAAATTGAAGGAAAACAACATTCACAAAGAGCTCAGAAACCACAATTCAATATCAACCATTGGTATAATTAACTATTTAAAGGATCTCTAAGCCCAAAGATGAAACAATCACAGCATGGATGAAGGGTCTGTAATGTAATGTAAGATAGAGAAGCAAATTTGATCTATCAGAAGTAGTGCTGCATTAAAATGTTGACTATAGCAAGCATCAACTTAACAGAACCAACATTTGTGTCCTCTTTGTATGACCAATTATAGAGGTCAACCAAGATTCACATTTACTTTTTGTACAGCCAATTATAGAGGTCATCTCTTGCATTTTATCTACTCAGGGCCATATCCTCCATCAATCAGAGGGCATCAAGCATTCCTGGAAGTCATGATATTCTTCCCACAACACAAATTTTAACATAGCTACTATGCACCTTTTTATATCAAAAGGTTCCAACTACAACATAGTAGTTTTCATCACCAAGTATGTTACTGAAAAATCAACATGAACTGAGGATAGTGCAGCCAAAAAACAAAGATACACGCACCTTAGGGGCCAGAACAAGCATGGATTTTAGAGTCAATTCACGAAGAAAAGCAGATGTATCAGAAAACCCCGTAGCAACATGCGGGTACACCTAGTCAAAAATATTCCAAATTGAAGCCAAAAATCAGTCTTCAGGACTTTCATCCAAACAATGGTACCATCTAAGATTTGCAAGAATCAAAAACATAAAGAGCAATTCATCATTAGCTGCATACTTGCTCATCGGCAACTTGTGCTGATAATGACTCTCCGTATTGATCAATATGCTGCAGGAGAGCAACTCGAATTGCTCGGTCATTGGAAGCATATAGTTTTACAATTGTTGGCAGTACCTGCAAATCACATCAAGAAACTTACACTAGTTAAACAGGAGTAAAATAATTATGAAAATATCCATATAACAAGTGATTGGATGAAAAAGCAAAAAGGTAAATCAAAACATATGTAAAGATATACTGAAGGAGTATGACCTTGGTACTAAATTCTTCAGCTGAAAGCCAAGAACCCATTTTCAACAATGCAGTCAATGCAGGGGCAGCAGCTGAACCAAATTCAAGGGCAGAAGCTAATAAAGGAAGCAACTGTAGGAAGCAGAAGATAAAATCATGATTAAAAGCACAAATTCACAATGAAGTATGCAAGTCACATTTGAATTTTAAACCCAAACCTTCTTCAGCACAATTTGGCGAGGGAGTTGCTCTGCTAAATTTGGAAGTTTGCGGAAGAAGGTATCCTTTTCAATACTGTCTTTTAAATTCAGGATTTCCATAAAATGTATTGTGTCCACCAACTTATTTTGGAAATATTCTGTCCATCCAGAAGTTTCCAAATTCATTAACACAAAGAAAAGAATGGCCAAGCAAAACAAATTTTAGAAACAAACACAACGAAGGCAGAAATACAAGAGGCCTCAAAAGAATCATAACAATCTACAGTTACTTCATGACTATACTACACAAATGCAGAACAGTCCAAATAAAACCAATCCGTATATACAATTAAGGGGGATAGCCCCTTCATAGAGCAAACAGCAAGTAGTAACCTTAGAAACATAACAATTTTCAAAGTAATACACTAAATATGACTGCGATTTTGAGTGGAAAACTCACCACTATTTTCTATAAGCTTCGATGAATTCAACCTGCGAGAAGGTGTGGAACTCAAGAGCCGCTGATAATCTGGAAGCAGAGACTGTGAGGAAAAAAAAAGAGAGAGAGAGGCAGATGCAAATGAAAATGAATTCAAAGTTTTCAAAATTTACACAACCAAGAATTGGGTGTACAGAAAGACATGCAAGACATTCATTGGCACAAGACACCAAGAAACATCAACTGTTTTTAAGGTACTAAAATGAATGCTATTACTTCAACGGGTCAACATGAAAAGGAAAAAATAACTCAATGAGAAGATAATCAGTCATCTGCGGTTATCCCCAACAATGAAGGCAAACCTTTGGAATGGAAGCAGTATTTCGCAGCTCCTCTGTTTTGCCCAACCTCATACTGGAGAAGATTTCATAAATGAAACATCCTATCAACCAAAAGAAGCAAGTCGATTACACAGGGAAATGTAAAACAAGAAAGCCATCTGACAAGAAAAAATAATTGCCATAATTAAGCCAAAACATATGAAATAGTCTACATAAAAAAAAAATCCTCATTCATTTGCTTGTTTTGAGCTTACACCACATGAACCTCCAAGCAAGGATTTTTCAGTAAACATACATCTATTAAATAGAAAAAGAAACTATTTCTTCAGAGAACATAGGGATCATAGCTAGTTCCACTTTTAATGTGATAGCCTTCTCAAGAAACTTCATTTGAGGAAATATGTTCAAATCAAATGTAACGTAATCACATCTGAACCCCTCCAAGATGGAGAGGTGATAAGAAGAAAAAGACAGTGTAGCCAGCATGTACAAGTCCACAATATAAGATACTCACCCAAACCCCAAGAATCAATTGCCCATGGGGGTGATTTTCTGATAGAAACCCAATCGGATTTTGCCAACTCCATAGGTTTATATTGAGCTCCAATAAGCCATGCATATTGCTGAAGAGAAAAGGAAAAAAGAAATCAAACGATATGCCAGAAACCAAACCCAGCTTTAACAATGGCAAAAATCGGTCTTGAAAAGAAATTAACTGAAACATGAGAAACCCAAATATAATCACGGCAATTGCAAGGCCCAAGTCCATCAGTCACTAAAATAAGAAAATATAGTTGATTTTTTATAATAAAATGCAGGAAAAAGCTATAGTTGAGAAAAGAAAGAAATATTTAAGAATTGAGTTAACTTTTTATCCAAATTTTTAACAGGCTAAAAAGAGAGAAACAATAAATTAGAACCTCAAAGTTAATCAATGCAAAAAATTTTCATGAAAAATCAGATCTCTAATACAAATCAATTGGCAGGAATTAATTTAAACTATAGTAACACAACATAGTTCCATTACTAGCCATTTGACAAGATACATGATTTGTCCCAATTACACATGCTGCTTGAGTTTGAATTTAAAAAAATAAAAAGGAAAGAAAAGATGCTTATATGCAACTGCAAGTAGTTTCCCACACCAAATAAAAAGATTACCAGCATTGGTCCACTTGCAGCTTCATTAGTGCCATCAAATTCTGACAAAACATCAAAAGCATGCAGCTTCCAGTCCAAAGTTTGTGTGACAACAACACTGACCAGGCAAACATTACCATGAACCTGTGGTACCCAAGCGTAGTCAATAAGTGAAACAGCGGAATAAGAAAAAGAAAAAAAAAAAGAAAAAGCAAGAAGGGGGGGGGGGGGTTTGGTTTTTGGGGAAGGGTGGGGTGGATTATAATAATAATTAAAAAAAAAGTCATAAACTAATGTCTCAGTAACAAGATCCCACAAACTTTGGGCAGATCAATCATACAATTATAAACAAGACTCTACTGCACTGAATCATCAATCACTAACTTCCCAGACATTTAGTCACACTTTCCTTGACCCCACACTACCCAGGTGTCAACTCCCATAACACAAGAAGAAGCACCTATTGTGCACCTCTAAACTCAAAATCGTAAAAGAAAAAGAATTATTTCAGTAACTAAGAATAAAATAACACAAAATTCAAAGAAATCCATAAGTTAACTGCTCAAGAACTTCAGCTGATAATACTTACGAGTTTACAATCATTATTCAGGAAGCTCACAGCTTTAGCTATCTGGTGCAGTCCCCATGCATAATACTCGTCCCTGTCAATTATCACAAGTCAAAACCAACAAAATACCTGTATGAAAATATGTTTTCAACAGCCATCAATAAGTTAAATCTCGGATAAATTGTAACATATACAAAACAACAGACACAGCATTGCAGTATGAACCCAAAAATCCATAACAGAAGAAGAATCAACTACACTAAATATCTAAACTAGCCGCTAATGAAATGAAACGTAAATTCTCCAAAAAGAAATATTAAGCCGTAAGTCATCAGAAAGAGTTTGAAACAAGAGCCTAAAATACTTTTGTGTGCACTAAAGGATATTACTGGTGGATCAAAATGAGCAAAATAAACGAAAAAGAAAAGGCATAAAATCAAACAGACTAGATTTACTGTACCGTTGCGAACCTTCCAGACCTAATTCTTTAATCTTTTCAGATAACGGCATTACAGGTTCAGTGACAATATAAATAGTGATCTTCGTACTTGAACCATCAAAAGTTTCAACCTCTGCACTGTGAAGAAACGACAGAATATTCGGATGCCTAACCTGAAAGTAAATTCAACACAAAAACTAATTAATTATCAACAACAGCAATAAACCAAATGCGAAAAGAAAAAAATGATACGTTTCCATACAGTTCGTAAACGCTTGACGCCGTTACGAGCTGCTGCCAATTGTCCGTCCTGAGAATTGGTTCCAGAGATCGAAAATACGGAGACCGGGGATCCGTCATCCTGTATCGATTGATTGAAAGTGAATAAGAATTAAGACGAATCGTGACTGATGAAGTAATCGAAGTGAGTGAATTCAATATACAAATAGTGCTACCTTGGAGGTGCCGTGGAAGTGAGACCAGGAGCCCCATGCGGAGGGGTAAGGGTCGCCAATGTTGTAAGGCAGATCCTTGACTCCGGCGCCAGATCCGGCCACCACTCCTTTCAAAAATTTAAACATGTTTAGTTCTGAAAATTTGAAATTTTGATTATTCTACATAAACCGAAACGGACGATCTGCAGATGGAGAGGGAAACAGAGTGGTGAGATCTGTATCCATGGAAATCGGGTTATGTCTGACCCATTGCTTCGCATTGCTACGTTTTTCTCTTCTGATCACTGAATCCGCTGGGATTGCAAATTGATCAGGGCCGGACTTTCATTTATTTTTTTTTTCCCGGGAAAATTAATTGGGCTGGCCCTCGGCCTGCTTATTTGGGTTTACTTAGTAACTTTGAAGATTTTCAACAGGCTGGGTGCATTTAGCCATATACTTTAATCGGGCCCGAAATTTATTATTTTCAAAAAATCACTAATAAAAGAATAATTCTTATTTTTTAATAAAAATTAATTTTTATTATTTACGTATAATATAATTTAGTTTTATTGCATTTAAAATAGTGCAGTGACTAAATAGAATTATTATTATTCGTGAAAATCACAAGTAATAATATTATCTCTCTATCGTATTTAAGAAATAACGGAATTATTAAACAAAAAATAGGGCAAATTATTTATGTTACGGTATACAAATTAGTGCATACAATACAACTACAAAATATATCGTTATTAATATTATTTTATTCAATAATAATATATGTCATATCATTATTTGTTATAAATATTTTATCATTTTTTTAATTAATAACTCTTAATTTTTTCAAAATAAAAAATTTATTAAAGTAAATAAAAATATTTGAATAGAGATAATAAAAGAATCGAATGCATAGACCCCGTTTATATTTATTAATTAAATGTTAATTTTTATATTAAATAATAAAAATTTGTGAGTGGATAGCCTACTAAAATTCTACTTTATATATTTACACTAAATGAGATAATATTTATATATATGTGTATATATATATATAATAAAGACTCGTTAAAATCTAAGCTTTTACAGTGAATCATAATTAGTAAAACAAAAACTATATTTACGTGCCAAAAATTCTTCAAAAAGGAAGCCTTGAAGGAGAAATTTTCGTGTTACATGGTACTGGTCGTAGCTTTGAAAGCACTGAAAATTCTTTCAAACGTGGGATTTCAATGGGAAGGGCAAAGTCGTCCTCTAGACTAAGGAAAATTAGTTGAATTGTAGGGAAGACCATGACTTGGTCGTATTTTCATGGTTCTTTCTCTTCTCTTGTACCGTGTAGAAGGAACATATTTTACTTTGAATATCTTTCAAAGGCTTTTTTACCGCAATGAAACAGCAGAAGCAGAAGCAGCGGAGCACGAGAAAGCAAGATTGAAGCCTCCTTTTTAGTAAACGTCAAGCAAGATTGCCGACGTGCAGAAACGCGGAGAAAACATGGAGGAGATAGTTTCTTTGGTTCTTCATGGATGCAAGTTAGCTAGAGAACTTGAATCTAACCTACCAAATATTTCAAATCAACCACACATGATTGCCAGATACTGTGATGAAATCATAAATACTTTCGTTGTTGTTAGGGAAAGGTTAAATGGGCAACCTTCAGCTTCGTTTTATCCGGCGACCGGACAGATGTTATTTCACCAGCAGCAGCAGCCGCAGATTGATCCAAATTTGCAGGAATGGTTAAGGTCAAGTGTGACGCAAGCAGTAGACATGATTCAAAACCAGCTTTTAGCTGCTGAAAGGAACCCATTTGAAATCGGTGATCAAATGGGTAGAAGAGAATTGAGAAGCAGTCCAGGAACAGGAGGCGGCGAAATTGTCCAACAGCAAATGGATGTATCAGATTCTAGCAGAGCTGGTTCATCCTCGCAGCAGAGACACCGAAGAAGGTATAGAAATTCATTAATTAATTAAGCTTCTTTGAAATTAACATGTACTGTACATCATTGCCTTGCGTAGATCGGTTGTATGATATTCTTCCATGAAAAAACTTTTTGATAACTTGTGTTTTACTCAGAATTACTTTGATCGCCTGGTAAACCTAAAGCAATTTCATGGGAATTGCTTTTGCCGAAAGGGATATGTTTGCTAAAAGTACAAAAGCATTTCCATGCAATTTCTTAGAAAATGATCACTATTACCACAATGCTCACTATTTTTAGTTTGTTTTTCGGCAGCATGTAAAACAAAAATATATTCTGTGGATTGTATGTTAGCAAGGGTTTCCATTTCCAACACTTTGGCTAATTCAGTAATATTAAAACACACACAGTTCTGAGAATGCAAGAACAGTGAGACTACCGGCGCCGCGAGTCGGAAATACAGAAATCCCACCGGAGGATGGCTATACTTGGAGAAAATATGGCCAGAAGGAGATATTGAATTCAAAGTATCCGAGGTAAAATGTTAAGTCCACGCACATTTTTAAACAATAATTATAATTTAGACACATTCAAAGCATTAGTTGAAGTCTACAGTGAAAGAAGGAAGCTGGTCTTCGATGGCAACTGCTACTTAGTAGTGTCAATTTTCTTCGTAATCTTTCCAAATGTTTGATCAAGTATGCGTAATGGTAGTTTCTAATTTGACTGGGTCTGCAATTAATTGAGATTGACTGATTATTTGCTAATGATGAAGCCGTAAACTGGTGACTCATTGGTCGTGGAGACACGAACAAAAGTTTGAAAAATCGAACTCTCTTTCAGGAGTTATTACAGGTGCACGCACCGGAAGTTGTACCATTGTCCTGCAAAGAAGCAAGTTCAGCGGCTAGATGATGACCCTTACACCTTTGAAATAACGTACCAAGGAGATCACACATGTCATATGTCGTTGACGGCGCCGTCAGTTCCGCGGCCAGGGGCGGAGATCACACAAGAGGTGACACAGAGTGTCAACGTGCAAACTTCAAGTACTACTAACTTTGGGAGATGGCTTTCAATGGACGTGGGTGCTGGAGGGAGTGGTAGCAGCAGCAGCGCGGCTGGCGGCGACCGTGGCGGTGGCGGTGGCGGTGGCAGTGGCAGTGGGGCAGGTCCGTCCACCGTTCAATATGAAAGAGAAGCTGGAGGTGATCATTACTTTGTGGCAAATATGGCTAATGCAATGTTTAACTCTAGAAGCAGCAGCAGCAACAGCATGGAATTTCTCTTTCCTTCTTCCAAGGAAGATGAGAAATGGCAGCCAGAAGAGAAGAAAGATTGATTAACTACACAATTTACATCGAGTAGAACTCAATATTCAAAATCTTCTCCATTTTGATAGATTTACTAGTTGCAGTATTTATATTTTTATAGACTACTCTTGTCCCCAATTAGGTCTCAAATCACTACATCTGTTTAGGAGTACTTCATTTCAGGCATTTAGTTTTTATTATTTGTCAATCATTTATTTAAGTTCTAAATTTGTAGCTTGCAACTCTAAACACAGTATAATATATGCATTCAATACCTTGACCATTCTTAAATTGCAATATCCTGAGTTACATTTTTGGGATCCTTTACAAGATCAGGAGTTAATTGATGTCATAGCCCTACATAATGACAAGCCTAACACGATAACCTGTAATTATGTTAAAAAAACATCAATTAATTGATTAAAACATAAGCAATTTGTCTAATCTCTGTCAATATCACGAATTCCTTCTTAAGTCGCTTCTCAGAATTTTTCAACATCAAAATTTTGGAGGCTAATTTGGCAAGAAAAAGCAGATTATGACTTATTCCAAGAAAAGTGATTATCCAAGAAAAGTAATTGCCCAGGTTAATCAACAATTATGTTATAACTTTTTACAATAATCCTAGAATAACTCCTGACAGCTCTCATCAAACTGAAACTCGTGCTGGAAATAGCCCATGTCTGAATATCCAGATCCCATGTGCAGAGAAACCATGGCTGCTGCCGGCTCAGATGATTGAAAAGAAATGAAATCTTCCCACATAATAGAATCCAAAGACGATAAATTATCAGACAAATCTTCACTTGTCGTCTCAGCTTCTTTGCATTCTTGTTTCACTACTTCTGTAGGGATACTACTGACCGCATAAGAACCAGTAATTGTACTACTACTCCAAGGATCAGAATCTGTAATAATTTGTGGAAAGCTGAGCGTATCTCTACAAGTATGGTTGTTTATGTATATTGTCTCATACTTTTGTGGATCATCATCCATTCTTTGAACTTGTTTTGTCGCCCGGCAACCTTGATTGTACTTGTATGAGCACCTGAAGTAGCTCCTGTAATCAATAACAAAATAGGGACAATTCAGAATTACCCAAATTGGTTGAAGCCCACATGGTTAATCTGAAGCAGAACTGCGTTTTGTAATTTTAAGCAGCACTATTTTAATACAAATTCTAAGCAAATACCTGGGATATTTAGCATTTAGGATCTTCTTTTGGCCATATTTTCTCCAGGCATGACCATCTTCCATGGCGGAAGAAACTACAGTCCATGTCCTGCAAGAAAGAAATTTTTGAATCAGCCCCCATTTATTGCTGTCAAATTGTGGACCAAAATGTTTAAATAATCGTTAAACGAGATTAATTACTAGTTAATTAACCACCACAAGTACATATTAGTCATCAGTAGTGAACAGAATAGAGAATTAACACAGTAGTAAAAATTCTTACTTTCTCTTGTAACAGCCTCTCCTGTCCTTAGAACCCCGTCTCTTCTTACTCTCGCCGGCTTCTTCCGATTTCCGGTCATCGGAACAACGTGAAACATTAGAAGAAGCGGCCTGGGGCAGCCGATTCCGATCATCACAAGAACTCAGAACAGAAAGAGTCTGAGTGAAAGATCTCAGGATCTTGACCACCAAATCCTGAGCCGAAACCGACCCATCTTCCTCAAAACCTTTCTGAAGAAGAACCTGAAGCTGGTCCGCAAATTTCTTGCCCTGAACAAGCTCTTTCACCAGCTTTTTACTGTTCGCAGACAACTTTTCAGAACAAAGCTGAGTACCCATAGAGTGAAACTCAATTCATCTGCAGTCGTGTTAAGTTTTCTTCGCTTTGCTTTAATGATGTAAATGGATATATAAAGTAGTGGAGAAGGGATGAGATAAAGGCTGCCCTTATTTGAGGCGTTCCGAGAAAGCAGATTACAAGGAAAGAGAGAAGCAAAGCAAAGGAAGAGGGAAGGAAAGAGAGAAATGAAGAAAAATTCATCCCACATTTGCTTACAAAAGCAACGCTGACGTTCTGTGGATGATGCAAAGCTGATGCTAAAAGTAATTAAAATAATAACATTCAGGTACCTAATGTTTTATACTTTCTCATACCAGAATAAAATTGTTTCTTGTTATCAAATAAGTACCCTTCTCCTTTTGAAAATGATCAAATTCTTGAATTTTTAGTCATTATAAAAGGAAGTGAAGGACGTATTTGATACAAATGTAAAACCTCTTTGATTGTTTAACCATTTTCTATACATGGAATTACTAGTATGAATTTTCTTACTAAACTAGTTAGAGTTTTTGTAGTTCTAGAATATCAAAAGAAATCAAAATTAATTTCATTTTTTATTTGATTCAACTTAAATTAGCTTGTGTTTCCTCTAAGGTAATCAAATTGGGGAAGAAAATTCAAAAGCAAAAGTAAGTTAAGCATGTCATTAACCAACTAATCAGGTATTAATTAGAATAATGATGCAAATCCAAGGAAGAAAAACAAAAGTAAGATGAGATCGAAATGAAGTACCATGTTGTACCAATTTTTGTCAGTGTCTTAAACCCATTTTAACTGTGTCACAATTATCAATGATGACAACGTTTTAAACAAGATAATATTATTATTATATTAATATAATAAATATAATAAAATTATTTAATTAATAAAATAAAAATTTAATAAATTTTATTATTTAAACAGTATATTAAAAATAATTTATAAAATTTTATTTTAAAATTTTTTAATTTAATATATTTTTATATTTTTATTAATTAAATAATTTAATACATTAATTATATTATACGATAAAATTATCTTTTTTAAAATTTTTTATAGTTGAGGTAATTCATGTGTGATTTTTGCTATTAGCTTAATCCAATCCATCATTTGGACCGTTAATTAATTATAATCGTAGGTTACAATAATGAATAGTAGTATCACTTCACTGTGTCAATACTGCTTGGGATTATGCAACATCTTGCCTTTATGATCAGGTGTAGGTCGCCTCCATTGCTGGCGCTGAGGATGCTACATCTTGCACCTCGCAACCAAACCCTATCCCTAGCCCTAACCCTAGATTGCACCTCACCATGAAACCCAACACACAGAATCCCTGAACTTCTCATTTTATCTCAAACCCGAATAGGATTTCTCAAGCCACGAGAGTTTCTACAAGCTGCTTTTCTGGGTCTGCTGACCCGGTTCCTATGTTGGAAAGACCCGAATTGAATGATCAAGTATCCGAATCGGACGAAGCGAACTATTCTTCCCTTGTGCTGATATCGTTCTACAAGTTTGCAGATTTTGCCGACCGTGCTAATTTGCGAAAGCCGTTGAAGGAGCTGTGCGAAGAACTGGTACTTGTCTAATTTTGTTATTTCTTTTTAATTTGCAAAATTTGTTAACTTTGGTGCATTTTTTTAGTTTTGGTTTATGAATGCTAGAGTCGATAATTATGTATTGGATTATATTGCTACAAGTGGAAAAAAATGGTGAAGGAAACAACTTTGGGTGTTTATATGTTTGCTTGTTTGGGAGATGGAACTGCTATTCTTACTTTCGCAAGCTGCCGCAATCGCAGTTGCAATTTTCAGAGGCAATGGGGTACTGCTTTGTCTAATGTTCCTGTTCCTTTCATTTCTCTAGGATGTTCGCAAGAGGAATTCGTTCTGTTAAATTGTTAATACTCATTTTTATGGTGAAACATGGTAGAACTAGTTCTGATAAATCAGGCATAGTTCGATTGCCGTGTTTGACATTGTTAAGAGCAAAGAAAAGTAAAATTTCTTGTTTCTGTTCTGTAACAGGTCTTGTAAATAATGTTCTGGTTACACCTAAAATAGTGAGCGTGTCATAAATTTGGCTATTTTCTTTTTGTTCTCCAGAGTGCTTATAACTGAAACCAACACTGTTGATATGAATAAAAGTTTTGTTGTGACTTTGCAGCAACAAATGAGCTATTATGAACATGGCATTGTTCTTGTTTAATACTTATATTCTTTTAGTTCATCCATGATGAGTTCAGAAATTAGTGTTCATCATTCTCATGCACGCCTTACCAAACTGATCTTCCTCAGCGTGTTTCAGGTGGTATCATTCTTGCTCCAGAAGCGATCAATGGCAGCATTTGTGGCACTTGGGAGTCAGAGGAGAAAGTTCTTGGATTCATTCAAAGTGATGATCGTTTGAAGGGGGTAAGACAAATAGAGTCTCCTGTCAGTCCTGAGGAGGAGGCTATACACCATGCACACACCAGCAGTTCTCCTCTTGCAGCAGGGGAAGATGCTCCCTTCAGATGGGATCATGTGAGGGTTAAGTTGAAGAAAGAGGTATTACTTTCTTGGCCTGGGAGTTGGGATTCTTTTTTGAATTTAAAGTGGTTATTTCTATCATGGTATGCAACCACTAAACTTGTGTGGCATTCTTATTTTTTCATTTTCTACTGTTTATGCAGATTGTTACTCTTGGAATGCCAACTGTATCGCCTATTGAAAGGGCTGGGAAGTATGTGAAACCCAGAGAATGGAACGGTTTGATTAGCGACCTGATGCGGTAACTGAAATGCTTTTGTGAATTCTTACTCTCTTTTTTAGTTAACCGAAATGGAATTTATATGCAAATTCAGATTGTTACTTCTGGTTATGCAGATGGTTACAAATGCACTTGGGGAGGGATTGGCTCAATATTTACTGTGTTGTAAATTACTAAATTGGCTCGTACTTCACTAAACAAAAAGAGGGATGAAATAAAAAAGATTTTGTCATGGTTCAAAGCATTGGGTTTTTTTTTTTTTTTTTTGCATACACTTAATCATAATTTGCTAATATTATATGTATTCAGGTGGTGACTGATGTCCGCAATAACCATGAAACCAGGGTTGGCAAGTTCAAAGGAGCGATTGATCCAATGACCACGGCATTCTGCGAGTTCCCTAGTTGGGAGGAGGATCAGTTCCAGTTTGATGAAACTGCAGGCAAGGAGTCAAAGGTGGAAATAAATGGTTCAAATGAAATCACCAATAAAGAAGTGGATTCTCCAGAAAAGAGGATGCCAAAGCGGGTTGCAATGTACTGCACAGGAGGAATTCGATGTGAGAAAGCTTCGAGTTTCTCCTCGGCATTGGGTTCAAAGAGGTAATTCTCTATTTTGACCTTCCAATTCCAATACCCCATTTCTTGGAACATTATATTGTGGTAGATGACCTGTCTTATGGTTATTCCAGGTTTATCATTTGGAAGGTGGGCTTTTGAAATACCTTGAGGAAGTAGCAAAGACTGAGAGCCTCTGGGAGGGCGAGTGCTTTGTGTTTGACAAGCGAGTCTCTGTTGAACATGGTTTACAACAGGGAACTTTCAAGCTTTGCTATGGATGCAAGCAACCTGTCAGTGATGCTGACATGGAATCACCGTTGAGGGCGTATCGAGTTAATTGTCCATACTATCACTCATCAAAATCTGAAGAAAAGAAAGAGAGGACGAGAGCACGACAGAGACAGTTTGAGACACGGGGCATTATTGGTGGTCGTGACAAAGGTCGTCTATCTACTGTGAAGCCTGATTGTGATATTTTTTTCCCAATTAGAATAGGATTAGTATTAGTATATTAATTTTGACAAACATTCTTTTTAAATAAATATTATAATAAAAAAAATTTTATTTTGTTTTAAATTATGCATTTAATAAGTATTCTTTATACATTAAATTTTTTAAAATGATTAAAATTTATTTTTTTAATCTCTTTTTTTTATTCTTTTTTTAATAAATAAACGTGATATTTATTTCTATAATTGCGGTTACTTAAACTATTGAATTTTAAAGGTAACGTTTAATTATTTTTGTTATTTTATTATTTTAATTTAATATAAAATTAAATTTTTTTTTTGTTTGTCATTATTTTGAAATAGATCAAATAAAATTCTTTGAGTTAATGTTCATAGAATAGTGTTAAAATATACCTTGTGAATTGTTTAACTAAGATTTTATATTATTTGCTGAGCATGATACTTATATAATTATTTTTACGAAAATTTTATCAAAATTGTTCATAAAAATTTTCATAATTTAAATTTCGACATGAAAAGAAGAATATAAAATTTTGTTTTATTCAAATTGAATGAGAATTTAATTTTATATAAAATTTTGAAGTCAACTTATGAAATTTAAAATTCTATATGTTTTACGATTTGAATATAAAATAAAACTTATTCGAAGTGAGAAACGATTTTTAAAAATTATGAAATTTTATGTGGAGTTTTATATATGTACGTTTAGTGTTTATTATTTTAGTTTTGTAATTTTTAAAAATAGATTTATGAATTTTTGATTTTGTGAACCTCATTTTTAAAATCATAATTTTTGAAATACATATTATTTTAAAATACCAAAAGACTTTTAAAAATTATGAAAATTTTTACAGTTGTTTGCACACATGCTCACTCTTTTGTCCATAAATTTTATAATATTTAAAAATATATATAAATAGTTATAAATTTTCTATTGAATTATATGTAGTTTTAAAATATTCTAGACATTTTACTATTTTATGAAAAATTTATGATTTTAAAAATATCTTTGGATTTGAAATATTATGAAATTTTTATATATAATATTTTTAGGTATATCCAATAAATTTATAAAATTTTAATTTAATTTGATTTATAGAATAAGAATTAAAAATTCAAAATTTATAATGGATAGAATTCTAAACTGTTAGTATAGTTGTAATAGAATTTTACAAATTTTATTTATGTATTATTTTAAATATTCTTAATTAGATAATTTATTACTATAAGAAACTCAAAACTTTCGCACGACGGTTAGAAATAGTTAAAGAATTTAGCTTGAATTGCAATAAGTAATTCAATTCATGATATTTATTAGGTTGTTTTTACATAATGATTACAAAACTATTTTATAGTATAACTTATTTAACTTCAATATTTGTGAAATATTTAAATTATTCAATAAATGTATTTGTATTATGAATTTTTATAAATTACAGATTTTTAAAATTTTATTAAATACTTTATAAATAAATCAATGCAAATCACTATATTATGAATGATTCTTATATGATCAATTGAAATGAAATATTTTTGACTTATTTATTCGTAGTATTACGATTATAATTATAATTCTATTCGACTACGATTTATATTTTTGCTTGACTATAACTAATATATATATTAACCAACTAGTATTGAGTTTTGAGTATACATATGTTTTTTTTATAATCGAATCACTAAAATTATAGATAATATTATATTAATTAGCCGAGTTTTCGAAAGTACCAGTAATACTATATGATATAAGTAAATTAAATATATTTTTTTGAAATGAATGTTTATTCGATTCCGTATTTATAATTTATAAAATATAATTTTAACTTATAAAAATTTATAAACCTACGTGACAAGCAAATGAAATATATTTTTTATAATGAATGTTTATATAGTTTCTATATTTATATTTTATGAAATATTTTTCTTATAAAATTTACAAATATTAAATTTCTGCTTATTTGAGAAAGTACTTAAAATTATATTTTTATATGATATTTGAATAAAAAGGGTTTGCAAATATTTTTGTACATTCGAAAACAAAAATACTAATACATATGTTATGAATGGTATTACTTATCAAATTGACGGATTATTTTTCATCATTTACTTTTTGTATAATAAATTGTTTAAACTAGTATAAGTAATGATTTATTTGAAAGATGATTTTAATAATTTTATTTTATTTTTATTATAGACAATAAATTATATTTTATATTGTATTTATTGCATTCCTTAATTTGTTTTAAAAGTTATTTTAAAAACTTTTAAGTTAGATCGAAAAATTATAGTATTTGATAAGTTTTAATTTAATTGATTAATAATAGTGAAACATTTTAATATAAAAGTTGTAAGTAAGAAGTTTCAATATCTATATATGAACTTGTACATTTTAGCTCGACATGTGCCATGCGATGCGGGATTTGGAGTGTTATTCTAATAGTGTAAAGCACAACCTTACCAAGCTTTCAAGTTCATGTTAGCATGTTGAGAGGATAAGAGATAAGAAAATCAATTTTGTTGAGACATGAGTCAGGGGACCTCTATCTTTTAAAATATTTGTGGGCAGCAATTGTCTGTGTCAAGATTCTCAGGTGCGGGCATGTGCAATTTGGAGAGAAGGAAAATCTAAAATTTTCATGTAAAATTCTATGTTATAAATGATGAGACTTTCCCTTTTCGAAAGGATTTACAGTAAAAGAAATAGAGAGAGTGCAGCAAAAGTAGATCACTGAAAAATATCTAAGGCAGTACATAAACAAAAGCAGCAACTCAAAATTCAGGGATTAAGCTTCTGTTTCTTCCATCTGTAAGCAGCTTCTAATAAGTTGAGATTTGTTGTCTGAGACTGTATCTCCTCAGGGAATAGGTAATCAATGTACTCTTCATACCCAGCTCTCTGCCCATCAGGGCTGAAAATTGGCCTTATCTTTTTCAGTTTCTTCGGCCACTCAGCCTGGACCGAGCTAAGATCGCCTAGCTCAGGACCGAAACTCTTTTCAATATCCAACCATTCCTTTAACAACATAGCTCTTTCTTTTTTCAGTTCAGGTTTTGATATTCTGAAGTGTTGATGAGCTCTATTGAAAACCTTTCTTGCTCGCTCAAGGCATTCCTTCTTTCGCTCAATACCATTATCTTCCTCGGCCATAGCAGAAGCTTCAAATTTTGCATAATTAATCCACACCATCAAGTGCTGTGTCCTGTCCAACTGTCTTTCATAAATTGCTCTTGTTCTTTCATATTCACCTTTTGATGTTTCAAAATCAATATATGCTTGCCACAAAGTCTCGGGATCGTCCAATTCTTCCTGCCCAATTCCCAGCTCAAAAAGTGCTCTAGCGCGCTCAATTTCACCCACATATTCCTCAAGTTCTGCATATTTCACCCATGCAAAGCAGTTATCCGGTGACCACTCCAAATACTTCTCATGAAGCTTTCGTGCGCGGTCAATGTCACCAAGCCTCAACTCTAACTCGATGTATCTCACAAAAATCCTCCCCTTGGGAGCTCTTCCGATTGCATTACCCAGAATTTGTCGAGCACCATCCAAATTCAACTGCCGGATTTCAAATTCTGCGGCCAACAGCCATATTTTTCCAAATGAGAACTTGCTGTGAGGAATCAGCTTAAGACACTGACGATAAACATCTCTTGTCCGCTCCACATCCCTCGCGTCAAGCTCCTCATACAACGCATACTTAATCCAGAAATATATGTATCTGCGCCAGTATTTCTTCTCATCAACCGGCGGCACATTCGCAATGGCACGCTCGTACACCTCCCTAACTCTTTCAGTGTTATTCTCGACATTCTCTTCTAAACGAATGTAATCAAACCATATGTCATAACTCGTCGGATTCTTCCTCACTTCATCCTCGTACTCAAATCTTTTCTTCCTCACAGCCGAATCTTCAATGTCTTCCTCTTTTCCATATTGCTTCTCAAACGCCAAGAACTTAGCGTACAGGTTTTTTGCTCTTCCTTTCGGTATATGATCCAATGCAAACTTGTAAATAAATCTTGCCCTTTCTGTTTCTTTACATTTCACTTCAAACTCTGCAAACGCAACAAACAGCAGTTCAGCCTCTTCATCATCTGCCAATTTCTCTACAGCGCGTTCGTACACATTCCTTTCACGACCAATTTCTCTGTTTTTCATCTCAAACTTAGCATACAGAATCCATGCCGAAACTTTCGGGTGGCAAAGAACGAAGCGCTCGTAAATCTGTCTAGCACGGTTTATTTCATTGTACCGGAGCTCGAACTTGATGTAAGACAGCCAGCCTTGCTGATCCGGCATCCAGTTCATCCACCGTTCAAAAATCTGTCTTGCTCCCGCGACATTCCCAAGTATCTCCTCCATGTGAATGTACTTGTACCAAAGCTGGTCCACCCGTGGCAACAACGTAACTGCACGATCCCAAACATTCCGTGCGTGGTTTAGGAACTTGTTCTTCATCTCAAAGTCGGCGTACTTCAACCACAGAGAATGGTTTTTGTATTCCACTTCGAGCGCGCGTTCCCACACACTCCGTGCACGGTTGAAATCTTTCTGAGACTCTTCCCACTGCGCGTATCTTGTCCACAGTTTGACGTCCCACTTGCGTCGTCGGATTAGGTCCTCGAATTCCTTACGTTTGCGAAGGCGGTAATCAGCGAGCTCACTGGAGTCGTTGATTTTCTGCTTTGGTTGCCGGATTTCCGTGACGTAGCGTTCCCGAGCTTCGCGGCAAATTTGTTCGGCGGTGATCTGGGTTGGTCTTTCGGTTTTGTCCTTGACTGGGACTACTCTTGGGAGATTCACAGCGTTCGTAACCATGGTGATTTCTTGTGGGAGAATGACGGACGGGTTTTTGCTGAATACAGAGAGAACTCTAGGGCTTAGAAAAAGGGGGCAAGTGACTGGAAGAACTATAACGAGCTCTGTATATATATACATATATAGCGTGTGTCATTGATGGATTCTTCTGGTTTAAGGATTCCCAAAGCGAGCGGATTAGGATTAGAAAATAGAAACCCAGAAACCTTGTCCGGATAAAAATATGGTTTTTGAATTTTGCAGGGAATTGTTTTCCTACCGCGTACTGGTTTCCTTGATTTACGTGTATTTACTACAAAAGTACGATGGGCCATGCAAAATTGGTCCAATGGGCCTAAAAAGGATCTCTCAAACACTGTTTTGGCCCAATAAGTAACGATAGCTGATCTCCACCGTTCCGGAAACTAAATCCAACGGCGTAAAATGCTTCGAACAGTATGTAATACTCGATGAGATGAGCCGAGCGAAATTAATCCAATGGGCCCGGGAAGATGCCTTTTTTAGGCCCATAAAATGATCAACCGGCTAGATCGAGTGCAAAATGATAGCTGATCTCTACCGTTAGAAAAACATAATCCAACGGTGTAAAAAGCATGGAATATTATTATGGCGGCCAGGAGGAGAAGGAAACGTCCGAGGTCATCGACATTGACATCGAGAAACAAAGATCTCTTTCTTTAAAGCTAGTTAGGGCTAGGAGAAGAAATGGCAGGTGAAAGTATTATGTTTAAGTTTTTGAGGCCTAGGCTCCGCCCACAACCCGAAGACATTAAAGCCGCCGTCTTGTGGGGTGTCGCTGCCACCACCACTGCTATTTGGGTCATCCAAGTATTTTTTTTTTCCTTTTTATACTTTTTGTCCCTTTTTTGTATTCATTTCATGTTATTGTGTTAGATCTTGCTTTGTTTTTTTTGTGCACTTTTTCTATGATTTCGGGGAATTTTTGGTTAAAAATATGATTTTATTTTTTTTCTGATATTAAATTCTGCTGTGTTAATGACTCAAAAGAAATGCTTTTGTCCGTTTTAAATCTGGGTTTGTTTGGAATGTGGAATCTTCAGTGGCAGTTGCTAGGTAGATGTTCAGGCTATTTGTATATGTGTTGAATTCTAGCATACATGTAAATCTTTATCTTTTTATTTGTTATCCGATAGTTATTAGGATTGGAGTCAATTTCGAAATGTTGCGAGAAAGGTTTATTATATGTCTATCAAATAATCTGGGAGAAGTTCAACAACTTGGGAAATGTGGGAACTGTTCCGACATTTCTTCTCCTATTGGTCATTGATCCCTCCTACTAAGAAGAGATGCATCAACAATAAAAGTGAAACTAATGTATTGTATGCATATATTCCTTTCAACAAAATTTGTAGAAAGTATGGATCTTAGTTTTTCATTCTTTGTAAGTATATTTCATGATGTGGTGTTGACGTACTGATTTCAAATGGTTCTGAGGAATCCTGAGATAGTATATTTGATCATATGCCATCAACATAGCCGGATTGTGTTCATACTTTATAGGGGCACATAGCCAACAGAATGATATTCTCCTTTGGTCATGCTGGAATGGTGAATCTTGTAAACTTATAAGGCTTTCATGCCCTGTCGTTGTGGCTCCATGGATTTTATGCCATGTAAAGGCTACTTTATGTTTCTTTTTTACTTCTTATTTTTCCCAATTCTGTGCAACACTGGTGAGTAGTGTCAGTACTCTTCTCAATTCCAACCTATCTGACTTCTGAGTGCTTTGAAATCACTTCGAAGTTATCATTTGTTCATATGAGCCAGTTTTGGGATGTTTTTCTTTTGGTTCAATCCTCTTGGTTAAACTTATGTGACTTCTTTTCTGATTGTGCTTGTGCCTTTGCCATAACGGATGAGGCCATATTTTCTGTTAATGAAACTTGGAATGTTAAGCAGTTGAATGGATTTGTGATTTATGTGTATTTAGCTCATAAATTTAATTTTTTTTTTTCCATTTAAACATTCTTCTTCTCATCTTTTAATTATTCCTCATTTGTGATCAGTTTGTTGCCCCTTTTGTTTTTCTTTTTCAAGCTAAGAGACAACATGGAATTTTGGTGCTTGGCTAATTATCTTTGCATTTGTATGGGATTTATTTGTTTGTTTTATAGTAAGAGAAAATTATTTATACTGGACTACTGGAAGAATTTTAGAGGATTTAGATATAAAAATGCACCTTTTGATCCCTATTATTGTTGATTATGTTTATTCAGAACTTTTGCTAACGTTAGTTTTTCTCCTTTCCAGCCGTTTGATTGGTTGAAGAGGACTTTTCTGGAGAAACAGGAGTCAGCAGACAATTAAAACGGGATTCTGATATCTGGTGAAGCTTCTGATTTCATCTTTTGGGTTGTGGATGAGAAGAAACATGGATGGGTTTGATCTGAATAATGTAATTTCATTTTCTACTTTATTTCATGTTGAGGCCTGCTGGCATTTCATTTCTGAGCATTTGGTAAACTCAGGCCCTTAAGTTTGTGTTGAATTCTCAATTCTAAACATGAGAAATTCCATATACGACTCCCTCTCCCCCCCCTCCTTCAAAGAGAAGTCATAACTTTTTTGGTGTACCCGAAATTTTATCTGCTTAATTCATTTATACACAATCAACCGGCATGATTTCAATTGTTCTGACGTTCATCTTTTCAAATGGGATAGCGGAGAGATGATCTTATCCCACGTATTACTCTGCAAAAATCACAAGGGAAACTATTTCTCTGCTTGGGTTGTTACCTTCAAACAAGGACAATCATGATGGAGATTGATTTGTTATTTTGATTTGGGCATTTCGTTACCTCTCAATGATACCGTGTTTATGCTTGCACCCAGGGATAACTAGGGAAAGAAAGTGTGTCCCCTTTGCGGCTCCAAGCATACGACAGCCGTACTTGCAGCAAAGTTTGTACCGAGTAATGTCGGGCAGCATAAAATGTATCAAGTGGGAGGAGTATAATATTGTTGTACTTTCAAGTCTTTTTTTTTTCAATTCTTAATTTTTTTGGTTACAGGTTTTTTTTTTTTTTTTTATAATAACTGTATCTAAAAATTTTTTAAAAAATAAAAATTTGTAATAAAAAAATAAGAAATTGCATTAAAAATTAGTAATGAAATGTAATGTAATGTTCAGTAGCATAATCCGCTGGATTTCGCTTCTTCTGCTGCTCCTATTTGAACATGGGGCACAACGAATTGAGTACAGAATCTTAAGTTTTACTTTTGAGCAGAGTAGTTAGCTTAATTAGAAGCTCATCCTGATTCTTATTTTTACTATCTTGGGAGTTTCCTATTCAACCTACGGACATGAATATGGGAATGCATGACGGTTGGGGAGTTAAGTCAACTATTGGCATACACAGAAACTCAATCATGGAGGAAATGAAATAAACAACCAGAAGGAAATTTGATGTTTATTAGCAAAGACTCAAAACTCGATTATTATGGCAGACAGTGATTCAAAACAGATTTTTCATAGCATACAGTATTTCGGCTTTAAATCAATCCAATCTATGGTGTGCGGTAGTCTTACAGCACAATGACAAAGCCAGAATCAAGATTGCTGAGATGAATTGCCAGTAAGTTCCTTGACAGCCTGGAATACTCTAGAACTTTTATCAAAGATCTGGGCTCTTCTGTTGTAATCAGTAGGTTCTTTCCCCTCATCTTCTCCCATGATTGCTTCACTTTCCAGGCAGTCTAACAATTCCACCATTCCTCTACTCTCCTTGCATTTCTCCCTTAAATTTCCCATATTTAGCCACTCTTTCTCTTCCGGTTTCATCTCATCTTCCAGTTGTTTCTCCAATTCTACCCCTGAACCTGACCCCATCGCCAGACACCCAACTGCCAATCCATTCTTTTTCTTCCATTGTAGCCTGAGTTTCAAGCTATTAGAATGATTTACACATAGTTTTGGCAAGTGTTTGATCTTGGTCTGAGAGAGAGAGGGAATAAAATTGTGTACTCCGGTACGACAAAGAGAAGCAGTCTCCATGGCTCTTTGTGGTATAGCTTTTGCCTGCGGCTTTGAGGTTGATTTGGACCTGTGGGCTTTATATACAAAAATGTGGAGGCTGAAAGTAGAGCCGCCGCGTGTCACTGGGAGTTTTCTGGTTGTGGGAACTTGTAAATCAACGGGAGTGTTCTAGATTTGGAAACTTCAAAGACTGCTTGCCACGTCATTGTCATCGTCATTGACAAAATTGTCTTGGTTATCCTTATTGTTTATCTTCTGGGAGAAAAGTAATCAGATGAGGTTGCACATTTCCAGTTGTGCAACTCCAGGATTGTTCAAGTTGATATAGTCCTGTTCGTTCATCGACTCCATAAAGAGGAAAAGATGGAAGTGTTCAGACAAAAAGACAACCAAGATTTGCAGAAAGATATCAACCAATTGACAAAACTAAGCCCATTAAGTAAAGATTTGAACTTCTGGTAGCAGCAACAAAGGAAACTTGCAAAGAAAAAGCAGCATTAATTGAGGTTATGTAAGAGGAATGTCCCATTTGGATGCAGCCCAAAGGATACCCAGCAAAAACCAAATCAGTGGAATGTACAATGCTTCATACCTCGCGTGGATCTCTCGTATAACTTCAATCCACCCCCTAGAAATGCCAAATGGACTTGAAATCGTTGAAGTCCATTATCCATACAAGTCATCAAGTTCGCATTGTGTAGGAGTCTCTGTAATACACCAGCTATGCTTAGCATACAACTGTAGAGCCATTTCTGTGGCAGCAGCAGCTGCAATACTCTCCACCATTTGAGCCTCATCCAAAGAAATTCTCCACCAAAATATTCTGGTCAGAAGAGCTGGAATAACAGGGTGCCAAGGACTACGGTAATTAAAGATGTGCTAAATAACTACAACCAATCCTGTTAAAGATCATTTTTTTGATGTATAAGTGCACATGCACTCGTAAGAACGCAAACATGAACGAGTAATTTTAAACCACTAAGTTTGATCTTCAATGCACAAATTTGTTGAAATTGTTCTTGAATTTGACCTGCTTAGAACTTCAATTCTCAAGCTTGGATCCAAATGGAGCTATCGTACAGAAAAACAGATCGGATTGTGTTACTGACCATTAATATATTGGCTCTAGAGATTTCAAGCAAAAGCAAAACAAAGGCAGTGACCTACAGAGAGTGTAAGTTATGAGTCTACTGGAGCTTGAGTCTGCAATCCAAATATGATGATGATATTCTTGCTTGAAGCAACAATCAGAGGTGGCCTGTATCTACTACTTCTGCCAGCCACAAGTCAATCCTTAGCTCGATTCTCCTACTTTCAGACAGATTTTTTGTTGGCTAAGCTTGCTTCTGCTGCTTGAAACAGGCCACAAATTTTCAAGTCTACCAATTGGGATGATGCTAATGGAAGCCTGGAAAAACACTGATCCAATCATGAAGAGAATGATCAGTCTGTCTCAGATGATGACAACGGACTCCCCCATTGGAAGCCAAAACCAACAGAAGAAAACCATTAGAGTTGCGGACAGAATCAGAATCCAATTCAGGATCAGATACAGATTCATAAGATGTCAGAACCTGTGTTAAATTTCAAAGATGTAATTTTGTACCAGGTATCTTAAAGATTTGTGATGAAACACTGCTAACATCAAAAGGTTTATTCATTTTGTTGTAAGCTGTTGCTTGAACCTGTTGCTTGAATTTTGTTGTAAGCCTTCAACGACATGTCGTTCGTGACAATTCCCATTCACCCTACGACAAGTCGTACCAAGCCAAACTCAGCTGAAGATATGTCCGTGTGAGTCGTTAAACAATGTGCCACGTGTCATCACGCCCTTCACGCTTTTGCAGCACAATATCCGTACACCATGCACCAAACAAGAAACGGCATCGTTTTTTTCTGCATACCATTTTTAAGCTTGTGAATGTCTTCCTGAGTCGTTGTCTGGACAGAGGAACAGTAAAAAAGATGGCAATTTCAGCAATCAGAGGCAGTCGCTTGCCACCGTTCTACCATCCCCAGGTTCGATTTCTTCATTTCCTCCTCTTTAACATCATCCTTTCTGAAATATTAATAATAACAATAATAAAAATCGAATCCTTTGGACTGTTTACAGTTTGTTACAAACGTATCAGGGGGATTAAGGAAGACCAATTATCGGCCAAAGAGATTCACTTTACTTTCTCAGTACTCACAAACACAGGATCTCTTCTCGTCTCGGCTTCAAAGTTCAGTTTTTTTTTTTTTTTTTGGGTTCTCTTTTGTGCAAGTCCAAGTTCACTAATTTTTAGTAAAATTATTAAGCTAAGGATGTTTATTCTGATTGCAGATAGTATCGAGAACTTGCCGAAATTGGTGGAGGATATAGTCCAGACATCCATAAACACCGGTCCACGTGGAGCTCTCCGGCTAGCTCAAGGTATACAAGCTTTTGTTGGGGTTGGTGGCGAGTGGCTAGCTGATGTATCGAAGGTTTGTTTATGTTGTTTTTTCTTCCATTTTTTGACTATTTAAGTTATTAACAGTTAGAAATTCTGATGTAGGTATGTTTTCTGTATGAGTTTTGACCGGATTTCTTATGATTTGGCAATCCTATTTCCAAAATGTTTCACAAACATTTAAATTGCAGTCATCAAGGTCAAGCTCTGGATTACCAACTGAATTGCAGCTGGGATTGCTTTCCCCTTTGTATTTGAGGAGATTATTTGAACGCATGGGAGCAACTTATATTAAATTAGGCCAGGTAGGTTGAGTATCAAAATGTCGTTATTTGGTAGCAATTTTTTTTTTATTTTTTATTTTTTTGGATTTTATTCATGTGGAGTATTAAGTACCTAATGCTTAACTGGGCTTGTATTTTGCTAGTTTATAGCATCAGCACCAACCTTGTTCCCTCCAGAATATGTGGAGGAATTTCAGAACTGCTTTGACAGAGCCCCGGCAATTCCTTTTGAAGAGATAAAAAGGACCATACGTGAGGAATTGGGGAGGCCAATAGAAAGTGTCTATGAATATGTTGACCCCATGCCAATTGCCTCGGCCTCTATAGCACAGGTTATGTCTGTTACTTCTTCCCACATTTGTTTTAGTTGTTATAACATGCCAAAGATACTGACAAGGAAATGCATATTCTGCTAAGGTTCATGGTGCAAGGCTCCGAAGTTCCCAAGAGGATGTAGTTATAAAGGTTTTGAAACCTGGAATAGAAGATATTTTAGTGGCAGACTTGAATTTTGTTTATGTTGTTGCTCGCATATTAGAGTTCTTGAATCCTGAACTCAGCCGCACATCACTGGTAAATTGTTTACTTCAACAGATCTGAGCTTACAGCTGGCAACATACATGCTTTTAACATATAGCAGAATTATGAAAATCTTTATAGTTTATTTGATTCCCTTGATAGTATGTTTACCAATCATCAATTTCTCTTCGTTAGCATATTCAATGCAAGAAAATGTTCATCCAACTGAAAGCAATCTTTAATTGTTCTGATAGAGGTTTTCTCTTCATTCATACATTTCCTCTCACTGATTTATTATGTCTTATAGAAATAATGTTATCTTGTAGTTGCTACGATAATGTTCCATCCTTTTAGTAGGTTAGTATTGTCAAAGACATACGGGAGTCAATGCTTGAAGAAGTTGACTTTCAGAAGGAGGCTACAAATATTGAGTCTTTTAGGAGATATCTAGAAGCAATGGGACTCACAAGGCAAGCCACAGCTCCCATTGTGTATCGCCACTGCAGCACCCGACATATTCTGACAATGGAGAGGCTTTATGGAGTTCCTCTTACTGACCTCGATACTATCAGGTCACTTGTTTCTAGTCCCGAGAATAGCCTTATAACTGCTCTTAATGTATGGTAAGATATATCTGTAATTCACTTGCTTGCAAAATTTTATGGTCATTAGTCAATATGTTAACACG
Organism: Swietenia macrophylla; assembly: GCA_032401905.1. Classification (NCBI taxonomy): domain Eukaryota; kingdom Viridiplantae; phylum Streptophyta; class Magnoliopsida; order Sapindales; family Meliaceae; genus Swietenia; species Swietenia macrophylla. Next base: position 6,931,222 of record CP135569.1, on the reverse strand, counting down.
ATATCTACCTGCAGGTTTGGTAGTCTGCTTGCCTGTGAAACCTTCCATGCAGATGTTCATGCTGGCAATTTGTGGTTGTTAAGGGATGGTCGGATTGGTTTTCTTGATTTTGGTGTGTATTTCTCTTTTTCTTCTTACTCCACATAGAATGGCTTAGAGCTCTGATCTCTTCTAAGAGAGATACTTTAATTTCAGTCATAAGTTCTAGTTAAATGCTTCAGTATGGTTTTGGCAATCTAGATGACACTTGAACTCTCAATCAAATGAGGTCATGATTATAAAAATTATGTTTAACGCATACTTGGTAATCTGAGACCTCTCAGTCTACAAAATTGTCTAAGCTTCATTTTGAGAAAATTCTAGCTGTTATTCTTTATATCAATGCTCTTCCTGTTCCAATGATTAACATTAGCTTCTGTTTACATTTAATTATTGAAATGTCACTAGATTGCTCAGTTGATGACACTGTTTATGCTTGATTAATAAATGAAAGTGTTTGAAGGAACTTGGTTATTACCATTATATTCTACTAGCCACCAGTGCTTTTGGTAATTTCCATTGAGGTTACCATTTATCACCATGCATTAAAACAATCTCAACTGAAAATAAAATTCATTTTACAGGAATTGTTGGACGCATATCTCCAAAAACATGGGCAGCTATGGAGGTGTTCTTGGCATCAATTTCAACTGAAGAATATGAGTCAATGGCTTTGGCTCTGATTGAAATGGGGGCTACAAACAAGGATATTGATGCTAAGGCCTTTGCAAGAGACTTGGAAAAGATATTTTCATCAATACAGGCAAACACTAAAGTTTTACATACTCGCTTTTGATGTCTCGTGAAATTTATTTATGCTGTCTCATTATTACATTCAATTGGAGTGGCTGTCTGCTGCTTTATGTATTGGATTCTCAATGAACGAGAATATGAACTGGTCCTAACTATTTGTATCCATGACGTTTATTTCTAATCACCCTGCTTGCGGATGAATGCAGGAACTGGATACCGAAATAGTTGTTGCAACAGCCAGGGGAACTAATACAAATAGTACTGCAGTGTCTGCAAATGTAATTGTTGATGAGAGACAGATGAATGCACTTTTCCTTGATGTGGTAAGCTGATCTGTTTAAAATTGTTCACTGCCCGCATAAGCTTCAATATGGCTACCTATTTTGCATAAACCATTATATTCCCTTAGATTCTAGTTGATTTTGCTCTGGATGGTGTCAATTCCTCGCATTTAACTTTCCTCTGGTTTATTTGTACTATAGGTCCGGGTTAGTGAATCATATGGACTGAAATTTCCTAGAGAGTTTGCACTTCTCATGAAGCAGCTTCTGTATTTTGACCGGTATACTCGATTGTTGGCCCCCAACTTGAACATGCTTCAGGATCAGAGAATTTCCATAGTCTCAGGTCGAAGAAGCAGCTATAGGAACACTTTCGAATGAGCTTTTAGGGTTTGAACGTATTGCTATACAGTTGATTTCACGTACAGTAAAAGAGCTGAGATTTGTTGTAGTCTTTTAGCAGGAACAAGCTTAATCAATTGAAATGATTATCCATCTAATGAGAATATCGTGTACTTCTGCGTTTCTTAAAATGACTATCCCAAAATAACCATATTGAGGAAGTGATAGACTGGAATTATTAAGAACTCACAGCACTTGCAAAACTTTGATGGTGCAATGTGAATTCACGAGGCCTTCTATCTTTCATACATTCGGCATAGGTCGAGTTTTTTCTTTCACGTCCGTCTGCCAAACACTGAATACATTGAATATTTACCATGCACAATAGAGTAATTTAACTACACATATCTAATCAAATCAATAGAAATAATCGTATACATCCAGTGGGTTTCAATCATACAAAAGTCGAGAATCTTGTTTTGTTCTTTTAATATATACTTCAGAGAAATGAATTCAATTCTATGCCGCTCGCAACGAAAATGAAGAGAAATTGTATTGACGAAAACCTTAAAAACAATCAGCTGAGCACATAGTGGAAAAAGGGAATTGGTAAAACAACCCAATGCTTTGTCTCTTCATTTCAGATTCTGAGAAACTGAAATTTTCATAAGCTTATGTTTTACTTGTACTCCCCAGTCCATGAGTAGTGAAGAGAATCTGTTTTACCACTGAGCATACATCTATCTATTATGTTCCCTGACCTCAGGTTTCTTTATGTGTAGTTTGTACTAGTTCAGAAGCCAGATGGACCATGACCTCTGAGCACTTGGCTAGGAGAAGAATATCCCATGAGTCGGTGAAGAGGGGAGCCAGTTTTTGCTGATACTTCTTCAATTTCTGAGGATACTTTCCCTGGTTTGGACATCATGGAGGAAGGTCCTGCTGATTCTTGTGTTTCAACAGGAGTCTTATATTTGTTTCCAGAGTGTTTCAGAACAAACTGTGGTCTCTCTTTCATTGACTCAGAAGAATCATAGGACATATTTCTGGCTACCGTGTTGCCCTGGTGATTTTGAAATGCAAGGATAACAGAATCTCCATCAGTAGAGCAACTTCTACAATAGGATAATCCATAATCATCTGAACACGAGACAGGATCAGCAGATGAGCAATCGATGCCCCGAGAAGAAGAAACTGAATTTCTTCTATTAACAGCATCATTGTAGTCATCAAGCTGATGACTTGGTGGGAGGGCTACAGCCTCTGGCTTATATGGGACAATGTGAGTTCTTTTTTCAAGCAAGAACTTAAGCACCTCAGAACAACCACCACACCTTAGCAGATGGAACCTCCTTCTGAAGACAAGAAAATCTGCAGGTAGCTGCAGTGGTCTCAAGCAACGATAACAAGTTATGAAAGGGGCACCCCCAGCTGTGGGACGGAGATGTCGCTTAGCCAAGTGATGTTTCTCCTTCATATATTTCTTTGTACGATGATCTTCATGCCTTTGATCATCAGACTTAGTTTCATGATGCCATGTAGGGAACTCAGAGTCTGTAAAATGCTGGGGACTTGAGGGATAAGAGCTATAAGAATGGGAGCAACTTTGACCTGGGTGGAACCTACAAATTCCTTTATTATGAGAAAGGAAGGGTGGAGGTAGTGGCGCTGAGCACTGCCAGTCTTGGGGATAGCATTGCATACAAGAGCCATTTACATGGTGGATATTGTTTGTTGCTTCACCAGAGAAAGGGATGCATGAAACTTTATGCTGATGAGGCCAGTTGCTTACCTGCATACGTCTTTCAGGATACCCATGATAGTTTAAGTCATGAGAAAATCTGTCCTCAGATATCTCACAACTGTAATGGGCAGGATTATATGTTTCCTTACTAGTAACTCCAGAGTAAATCCTTCTATTATGTGCCTTTTCATTCACATTGCACGTTTTGTTAAGTTGATCCTGCAGTTCATAAACCATTCTCAGCAGTTTGATCTTTTCCAGTTCACTTGTACGGTGATGCAACTCATCTTGCAGTTGACTGGAAGTACTACCACTTTCAAAGCCAGCTGGATAATCCCTTTGATAGAAATGTAACGGAGATGAAAATTCATCATCCCGTAATCTCGTCCCATTGCTAATTGTAAGGCCATGTGCTGTGGATCCTTGCAAGTCATCCCCATTCCATTTCCTGTAATCCGTGGTATAAGAACTCTTACCAGGCAAAGCTGATGAGAGATTCCTTGCTAGATGTTGCATTTTCATGTTGCCATTCCCCAGGAACTTGTCCCTTCTAGACTGTTCTTCAGATATGACTGAGTTCAAACCCTTGAAAGTAGTTCTATGCAAATTTATGTGCTGGTCAGGAACTTGGTCATCAGTTCCATCAAAAGAAGAGACACTGCCATCATACTCATGAGAGCTTCTGATTGTTGGAGAATTGGAGTTGAAACATTCGGTTTCATGGCCGAAATCAGATCTTGCGCTGAAAAAACTTCTTCGTTCGTAACTGAGGTTGACACTCATCTGAGGTTGCTTTGACTGTTCATCAGGAGAAGATATAGGACTGTCAGATGAAATGCTTTCCACTGCTTGCCTATCAGAAGTGATAGTTGAATTATTTTCCCTTCTTGCCATGTAGTCAGTATTTGAGCTTCTGAAATTTGAATCACTCTCCTGATTAATAGCTACTGCCAGCGATGAGCTCATAACATTAGACTCCAATTCTGAACTGGCTCTGGCAAATTGAGACAACTTTTCATTTTCATGAATAGCATCTCCACTTGATGAAAAATGTTCATGGGAAAATCCAGGCTGTTTGATACCACAAACCTTAGGTTCAGTGTGGTCACTCTTATTTTGGTCTGCATCAGATGAGTTTACATATTCAATTTCATGATTAGCATCCCCGTTTGATGGACAAAATTCATGGGAAACTCCAGGCTGTTTGATACTGCAAAGCTGAGCTTCAGTGCGGTCACTGTTATTTTGTTTTTCATCTGATGAATTTCCATCTCCAGAATTCTCAGAACAGCAATCCGTGGATATTTTTTGATCGCTTCCATCATTTTGGTCCAAAGAACATTCACCTGAGGAAGGGAGAATTGCTTTTTGACTAGAGCTGCTACATTCTCCAACCTCAGAGACATGATCCAACTCATTCATCTGAGCAGCTTCTGTTTCACGGAAGCCAGAACTTTTGGCATCATTCTTTCTATTTTTTACTGCAGGCAGAAAGCAAATTGGTAGAAGTTAATTAACATGCCTAACTTCATTTCATTCGGTAAAGCAAAGAAAAATTTACAGGACATACTTATAAATTGGCGAGCTAAGTCATCCTAAGCACGCTTATTAATAGTTTAAAAAATTTCTAATCTAAGCAGCAGAATGACAAGAATGATAGACCATTGTTTTTCCTCTGTAGTTTTGGTAGTAATTACCCTGCAGAACTGTGCCACATCCACCACACTTGTATACAGAAATGTTCGCCGGCTCTGGAAGAAGCATCCGACAGTTCGGACATCTAACTAATCGAACCTTGTTAGCTGATCCACTGTCCATATTCCTGAAGATATGCTAATGCAGCCAATCAGCTTCCACCACCCAATTCAACACAGTTCGTGATCAAACTCCAGATTCAACAGCAAACGTAAGCTTTGTTGCAAGGTTATACATACAGTCTCCTCTGCCTAGAAGCCAAGAGAAACATAATACATTTACATACGAGACGTCAGAAATTTTAGAAGTAGAGGGACCATGTTCAAGGAAAAAAAACTTGATTGCCGAAGATTGGAAGATTGAAATAGTGACGAGCAAATTAAATTCTAGCAATGATCTGATAGCAATAAAAGTTAAAGCTTAAAGGTAGGAACAGGAAATTACAAAATTGGGCACCACGGAGCAAATGAAGAAAGAAAAACAATGTAAAACAACTCAATCATATGGTCTTTCTTCGTATTTATCTATTGTCAAAGACAAGCCTGCAATTTTCCATGATCAAATCAAGAAGGAATCAAATAGCAATCTGAGATCTACTGAACTGAGAACATCACTCTCATCGTCATCTACTAACAAGCAGAATAGAATTATGCAACAATTCAAGGTTTTTTTTTTTATAAAAAAAAAACATAGGAGAACTGGTCAACATTTACATGTATGTAGACATACACTAACACTCATATAATCAGAGCGAATGGGAAAACTAATGGAAGGATGCGGTACTAAAAACTAGTGTGACTGATCGAATATATAAGGAAATTGAAGAACTTCGATGGATCAAATGGTATGATATATGAAACAGAATAAAGCACATACCTTTAAATAGAAATCAAGGAAAGATCCAGGGGAAATGAGTTAAGAGACGAAATAACAAACGTTGAAGACACAAGTATATTTACAGAAGGAAATTAGAAAAGGGAAATAACATCAAAGAGTGGAGACAGACGGAGACTTAATGAACCTACCCAGAAAGAAAGATTCTTATTCTTTTCGTGGAAGCAAAGTTGAGAATGAGACCCTCCTACTACTGCGTCTTCCTACTTCTTTCTATGATGCTACGGATGTTTGCTGCTATTTCTTTGCATTTCACACACACGTGAAAATCTTCTCTCTATCCAACGTGTTGAAGAAGCTTCTTCAAAGTCAGCTCAGCCTGCCTTTCTTCTTGTTGCTCTTCTTCTTCTTCTTCTTCTTCTTCTTCTTCTTCCTAATGTTCTGCTGCTGCTGCGTTTTGGTCTTGGTCTTGGTCTAGGTTTGACAGAGGCGGGTGTTTGTGTTGGTATCGGGAGTTACAGAGAGAGAGAGAGAGAGAGAAGTGGCGGTAGGGGATGAGACAGCGTTGACGTCGGTGCCGATTGTATTTAAGACGCAGCTCTACCCCTCCGCCTCGGTCATTTCCTATACGTGTTATCCATTTTTCTCTTTTCATTTATTATTTAAATTATTTTTTATATTATTTTTATTGCTACATTTCTTTCCTTTCACCTAATTTTATTTTTGTTTTTTTTTTTTCTGACAAATTTAATCTTTATTACCTAATTAAGCTTAAGCTTAGAATATGAAAGGAATTGCTAACACTCCGTCAATAAAAATTATTTATAAAATTATCATTAATTTTATTATTTTGTTATTAACATTTGATCAAATTATTCATATTAATTTGTGTATTGTGTTATTTACCTAAAAATTTTATAATTTTTGGTATATTATCTTAAATCAAAAGAATAATTAATCTTTTTTTAACAATGAGTAAATTGACTTTGGATGGGATTACAAGCTAAGTTATTTGGTAGGTTTAAACAATAATTTTGCTCCATAATTCAACATACCCCCCACTAAATTTTTCAATTCATTATCACGGTTCATGACACAACCTATTTGCATCATAATTGCAATTAGACATTCAACCAACCCAAATCAATGACAACGATTGTGACACGAATACGAATACATTAACATTAATTAATTGTATCCCACGCACTAATTAACAGTTATGGGTCAATGTCTGATGCGAAATTGTAGACAAATTAAGTTAGTCAGCGGTGGGATTTTGGGGAAGAAAAGTCGTCTCATGACTTGGTAGTAGGCCTAGGGATTTCCACGTGGCACGCTTTTATCCAGGAATCTGAGCTGTAAATATCGAAGTAGTTTTACTGAATGCTAAGAAGTCTAAAGTGGGTACCACCTATTGCTTTTGACGACCGGCGAGGCTCTCTTTAATTACGAAAGCCAATTGGAATGCGCCACGTCGAGTCACGCTCATCGACATCTTTTTCGCTTTGTCTGTGTCCAGACAGCCTGTCAGACTTTACGGTTTTCCAAATTGGTCATTGGAATTCGTTAAGTGAAGGGTTCGCTTATGTTTTCAGTCAAAATTATGTTTTTATGTGTTGCCATTTTTTAGGAGCAGTTGCTTGCTTCCCACTAATTCTTCGTCATTCTTAATTGGTTAATTAATCAGTTAATTAATTTAATGCTTGCTTAATTCAGTGATGTGGGTGGGGACGAGGTGACGAGATTATCCGACGTAAAAATTTAAAAAAATTAGTTAAGATAAATCTTATTAATTAATTTTTTTATTCTTTTATTTAAATAAAATTTAAATTAATTTCTTTATTTTTAATAAATATAATTTTTTAATTAATTAAATAAATTTATTATTTTATTATAATTATCGTAGTGAAATAATTTTACTAGAATTCTTTACAAAAAATTAACTGCAAAAAAATTAATATATTAAATAAGATATGAAAATGTCTAAATTTATCTGCACAAATTAGTTAGAGTAATGGGTAAGCGTAACTGGGTCAGTGCTAAAAATTTCTAAGAACACTTGACATTATACTTGTGTAGAAATAGCAATAAACGTTGGCCAAGTCGAACATTACGCGTGAGAAAGGATATGATTTCATTGCCTGGACTGGACCACTGGAAATATTTATTATTTATTTTTTTGGGTTGGGTTGGGGTGTCGTGGGGGGAAGAACCAAAACTCAACTGAAGACTTTATTCAGCGTAGATTAGGTTTGACCGGTTGAAGCTTAAGAAGAATCAAACGGCCATCAAATCAGTCTGTTTTTGTTTAAAGTCAGATTTGACTTTCTTTTGTAAGGACTTCAAAACAGAAAATGTCAACAGATTGGCATACACGAACTGGCTCAAAATTCAAATCAAACCCATATTTGATACTCCCTTCAAAGAGGAGAATATTTTTGAGCCAAGAATCAGTACAGACAATTTCTTACCAAGAATACATGCAATCGAAAGTAAAATACGGAGAAACACAGTCGTCCACACCAAAAAAATAAAAAAAATGCAGTCTTTTTTAGTAACATCTTGAACACATAATTGAGAGATTAACAGCAGCGTATAGATTGCCTAAGCATTGATTTAAGTTTAACCATCTGGTATAAATTGAATAGAGCCTAAGATGCCAATTATAAGGTTCAAAATTTCACAGCAAGAAAGAGATCAAAAAATAGAGGACAATATTTGAAGTTATAGCAACATACAAAGGGAAAGACAAATGAGTTTTTGAAACTTACTAGATAAATATACTAGAGCAAAAGCAAATTTATGCTGTCATAACTGATGGCCGTTTGAATCCAAGAAATGCTTGGCGAAGTTCTTTGTACCCACTCCTGAAATGCTCCAGCGAGAAACAAAGCTGCCGAATTGCCTCTCTCTTTTCCTCAGCCCCATCCATGATGACCATCCTCTGCCGGTCCACCTCTATTTCTAGTTCCTTCACTGTCTCCCTTAATTCATTAACTTGCTTCCTTGCAATTTCAGATTCGGCAATTAATTTTGCATGTTCAATACGTAACTGTTCCAAATGCTTTTCCATTTGCCCAATTTCATTGTCTCGGGAACTTGCCTCTGCCATGAGATTATTTAACTTAGCATTAACTTCATCTTTCTCTGCCATAAGCATGTCATATTTGAATTTAAGCCCGCCAATTTTTTTGTTCAAAGCTTCAATGTGGTTACCTCTCTCAGCAACTTCTACCTTCAATTGATTAATCTCAGTTCGCATACCACTCTCTTGGGCCTCATGCAAATCTTTCATCTCCATTTTCTGAGTTTCACATTGCCTTATTTTTTCCTCCAATATTTTGCCTTGTAATTCCCACTCTTTGAGCCTTGCATCTGAAAGAGTCTGTTTTTCTAATAAGCTAGACATATCAGACTGCAGATAGGCTTTCTCCGCAGAGAACTTTTCCTGTGCATCTCTAAATGCAAGTTTCAACTCCTTGATCTCGTCATCACAGTCCGATAGATGACTTTCATACCTTGTGACTCTCTCTTGCAACTTGAAAACTTGCCTTCCCTCTGAATCAAGCTTGGCATTCAACATGGCAACCTCTTCTTGAGCCAGTTTAAGCTGGGCTTGCAGTTGACAAGTGGCCCCTGAAATTTCATTGGCAAATTCATTATTTAATCGCTCAATCTCTTCATCTGATCCCTTTAACCTTTCTCTACTTACTTCAAGCTCTTTCACCAACTGTTCAATTTCAAAATTGGATTTTGAGGCGTGAGTTTCTAACTCACTTATATAGTTTTGCAGTTCAAATACTCGTCTTCTCTCCATCTCAAGATCAGCCTCCCTCATTTTGATACCACTCTGTGCTGATTCAATCTGAGAATTAAGCTTACTCTTCAACCTTGCAACCTCTTCTTCTGAAAGCTGGAGTCTTAGGTTTGAAACCCTTAACTTCTTCTCATACTTCACAACTCTTTCAAGTAATTCTTCATAACTTCCATTTTCTCCCACCTCTAACAAATTATCCACATTTTCCTCCATCTTTTCATTCAATTCCTTGCCATCAATGTCTATAGGTGCATCTAGACGGATGTTGACAGAGGAGTTAAGTGATTCTGACTCAGAGTCTGATGATGACGAAGAAGATAATTCAGTCCCTTCCTTCAGAGAAAAATCAGAGCTACCACAAGAGTTCGAAGAGGCAGTTTGATGGCCAGACTTGTGTACACCCATCTTATGATCAGGAGTAAGCAATGAAGAGCCAGATTTAGAATTGCCAAAACCCTGCAGTTGGAAATCTAATGGTATATTTTTCTGTAATTCCCCAGTCAAGTAATCATAGCGCTCAGCCAGAGATTGATACAAGTGATAGAAATCCTCAAGGTGAGCAACCAACTCTGGCCTAGGCATATTTGACAATGATTCGCCATCCTCTATCAATTTCTGCATTTGCTTGACACTCCGGTCTATCACTGCAGATTTCAGTTTTTGATCATTCACGTATTTTTAGCCACAATCAAACTTGAAACTTAATACCAATAAACTGAACAGTGAGCGAACAAGAGGGCGCTCCACTGAATACGAAAAGCCCTCTGTCAGATGGTAAAAAGAAGGGGCTGAACTAACAAATTTGCTTTTAAACTAGCAAATAAAAAAGCAAAAGCAACAAAAACCAATTAAGGATACAGCTGCTTACCCTCAACATATTCTGCGAGCCACTTAGAATTATTGGGCACAATGTCACTATCCCTCCTATTTATTTGTGAATCATCAAATTCGGACTTCATATTGGTTTCCATCTGACTTCAAATACTGTATGCCACACACTATGTAAGTCCTTAACCAAGAAAAATAAGAAAAAGATCCGGAAAAGTATGGGACAGATAAATAATTACTTGAGTTCTTGAAGACATCAGTAATTGATAATAAGAACAAAACAAACCTTTATATTAACTGATGAGAACAACAAATAGAAAAAAAAAATACTGAAATAAATCGTACATTCTTATAAGCACAATAAGCCACAGAAATTACTGATCAAACACAGCATTCCACCCTCTGGAGCAATGGAAGTATGAAACTACGTCAGTGCTTCTAAGCCAAACGAAAACAGAGGTATGATCGAAAAAAAAAATGACTTGGACTGCATCCATCAACATGAAATTTGAAGATCCAAACACCTATGTCCATGCTACCAAACACAGCCTTAGACCAGTACAAGTACAAACTAAATATACTTACACAAAAAATAAAAAGAAAAACAAACAATTTCAAACTAATTGCATGAACCATAACCAAACAGATCATAAATCGTGAAACAACGAAATCAAATCAAAACAACCTGAACAAATTCACAAGACAAGTAGATCAAGAGTTCACCAATGAGAACATCGCATTCAAATCACACTCCGAATGAGGAACCCAATTCGCTAACCTGCTTCTTTGACGAGGCAGATGAGAAGCTGAAATCCGGAGAAATGTGGACAAAGCTTGAAGAAAAAGGAAGAAGAAATGGGGTTTGGGTTAGATTTGGTTAGGTTAGGGACGACGAGAAAAGGCCGAGAGAGGGAACATAAAAGGCGCTCTTATTTTGATTTGAGATATCTGCCCTCATTTTCTTTTGAGATATTACCATTAAGACCCTACACTTTATATATATTATACTTCTGTAAAAATTTTAGAACATTGGCCTCTTCACTGTAATCATAATTTAGTCTCTAGCATTTTAGACTAATATGCTCTGATATTTTAGATACTTGTATTAAATTAAATAAGCATAAACACTAAGGACTTTAATGAAAATATTTGTCGCTATCTTCAGACTCGAGCCACGTGCCCCGTATTCTGGCCTTTTATGTTGTCGCCTTTATTGAGTACTTGATTATTATATCGAAAATTTTCATTAAATGGGTGGGCCAATATTATGGGCCACAAGGCCCACATCAGATTAACTGAAAATTTGGCGCGAAAATTGGTGAGATTGAAATAGTACAGTGGGTTAGTTTTCAAGATTAATTGGCCCACCAATTAATTGAAATTAATCAAATAATTAATAGTTTGTTTGTTTTGGTTGGTGAGACATCATTTTCAATTTTGGCCATTTGGAAAATTTTATGCACTAAAATTAAATTCTACTTGCCTTGCTTAGTTGGATAATCTAAAATGAAAAATCCAAACCATTGCATGCTCACTTTCATTGTTTATACTTGTATTGCATCACTTTCGTTGATTAATCAATGTTACTAATTTGATTAATATAATCAAATGATATCTTAATTTGATCTCACATAATGATATTTAAAGATTTAAGTATCGTAGTAAAAAAAAAATTAATGATTGTTGTTCTCAATTCGCGCACGTATGAAATAGTATAACGATTCTTACAGTGTGATTTTATAATGTGTTGTAAATGAAATTTAAATTGTATATTAATCGGCATAGTATAATTGACTAAAATATTAATAACGTTGTCTACTGTATTGTTATTTTGCTCATAAAGTCAATTTGTTATTTAATTTGTTTGTTTAATAATCTAAAAAATAAGGATAATATTTTGACTAAGAAAATGTTTTAAACGACACAATTTTATCATATCAATATATTTAATATAGTAAAATTATCTAATGAATAAAATTATGTATTAATATTGAATAAAAAATAAAAAAATTATTTTATTATTTAATTAATATGATAATAGAAATTTATAATATAATTTTTATTTATTAATAATAAATACATTTTTTTATCTTAATAATTAAAAAATTTCACTGTATTAATTATATTAATACAAGAAAACTTGTGAAAAATAGATAACGAGTGCACGTGTAACAGATAGAACCACGGGAAGTGGGAGAATTAATGCGGTTAGTGCTTGTTGTAATGACAATGTGGAATGTCGACATAAGGATCCAAAACTCAAATTCCAATTCAAATAAATTTATAATTAATGAACAATTAATTTGCATCATATAATACTATATTATGAAAAGGAAAATCAACATACAAATGCGTCACTTTGGGAAGTGGAGAAGGGAGAGTATCGCGTCACACTGTCAAGCACCCGTGGAGACAACCCAACGTGGGTTTTGCCCACTTGAGATAACAGGAAAGAATAATATACTTGCATCCATTAATTTGTTCAATCAATCATAATATTTTAAATAATAAAAATTATCTTTTTATTTATAATACCGGTTTAATTACAGTACCGACAAGTATTATCATACTCAATTTTTTAAAAATTATTTTAAATTTTTTATTTATATTTTAAATAAAATTTTTATTGATTTATTTTAAATTTTTTATTATGTTTTTTTTTAAGTATGTTTGTCGTGTATTTTATATATTTTAATATTTTTATTTTAAATTTTACAATATTTATTTTAAGTTTTATAATTGTAAAATTTTTGAATTGTAACGATTATCCCTGGAAAATTTGGCCAAGCCCTTGTAATTTATATAGAATTTGATTGAATAATATACCCATGATTTGCTGCTACGTGTGTGTTGTGTGTTTGAATGTTTGTGCTGACAACAAGACTTAATTTATTGAATAATAGAGATAACGTGTTGACTAGATCAAGCATTGTTTCCCCATTTCTGAATAAACCCACGATAGTTGACAAGTTCTCTTATCATTTAGAAGAAGAATAGGAAGTCTACAATGGAGTAGTTTGCAGAAAGTCTTGCCCCATTTGAAAACTACACGACACCTACAGCCATTTCCCCACTTTCAGTGACTCCGGCAATTGCAAACTCTAGCAAATTCCTGTTGCTTTTGCCCTTTCGGCTAAGCATTTGCTCTTGCTCATGACTCATTTCTTTAGAAGTTGTAGTGTTTGACATCATCCTATAAGTTTCGGGTTCATTTTCCGATGCTATTGTTATCTGCTTCTGAAATTATTGCTCGATAATGACCCATTTATCGGCTTTCCCTGCCTACCCTTCTCCTACCTCCAATCTTGCACAAGTTTTTCCCAAGGAAACAAAAGAAAATTTCCCATGTTGCTGGAAACACGGGACACATTACCAATGCACAACTTCTTCCTCTCTCTCTACCGTGCATCTTCTCAGCTGTCACGAGAAAAACCTTATTTCAGATGGGCAAACAGAAGATTTCATTGATTATTGGGCGAAAATTACAATACTTTTGCGGCCATTTTGAAGAGAGAAGACAATTAGTCTAAAACAAGGACATTGTCTGGCTGCCATATTAACACAGAGAACAAACAAATATGCAATGCCTTAAATTAATGTGAGATAGCCAGCAATTAATATGAGATCATAAACGTATAATTATTTCTTAAAGGAAATACAAAAATTCTTGCTTCTCTGTTCAATGACAAATCTCCATTTCCAAAGATAACTTTTTGCAAGGATTGCCTGCCTCAATTGTTTATCACAACCTGCCTTGCTTGTGTCTGTATCATACCAAATCTTGTGTACGAGTGATGGAATTTGTTGCCACGTGGGTTCATATTAGATCAGTTTGAAACTCAATTTAGGACATAGTTTGTCTACTTCTACATATTGGTCTCCAACTCCTACTGAAATGACTGAAATGCACTTAAACAGTGATCGTCAAAATAATCTCTAAGAGGGTTATTATATCATTTCATATGGAGTAGGGACCCATTTGTTACGGATGAATAAACGTTGTCTTTATATGTTAAAATATGATTCATCGCAGAAGTTTTATGGTGAAACGGAGCTTACAAAGCCACAACTCTTAGAAAAATCAAGAATTGTGACTTAAACAAGAAACCATGGGAGAGGAGATGAAGAACAAACAAGAAACAGAAACAAAAATGAAACAACACTTCGTGCTGGTGCATGGAATAAGTGGAGGAGCTTGGTGCTGGTACAAAATCAGATGTCTTATGGAGACTTCTGGCTACAAAGTTTCATGTATTGATCTCAAGAGCGCCGGAATCGATCAATCTGATGCAAATTCTATTCATTCTTTTGATGATTACAATAAACCTCTCATGGAATTCATGGCTACTTTGCCTGATAATGAACAGGTCTGTCAGAAAACTCTCCAGCAGGCTAGTGCTCTCGGATAAATTTTGCATGCACGATGTCGCATATTATTATTGTTTCTTACTTTCTTCTACTTATTTTTGCAGGTAATATTGGTAGGGCATAGTGCTGGAGGACTGAGCATAACACAGGCAAGTCACAAGTTTGGGAAGCAAATACGGCTGGCAGTATATTTGGCAGCCACCATGCTGAAACTGGGGTTTTGCACAGATCAAGATGTGAAAGATGTAAAGCTTTTCTTCTTAATTTTGTTCTTCTATTTCTTTAATATATTACAGATTGATATATTACTCATGGAGAAGAAAATAGGGTTGTCTAGTCTCATTTCTTGGTGTTGGGAATCTGATGCTGTAGAAGAGATAGCATATGGCATGGTTGCCAACTGTCTGCATAAAACATTGGCTGTCAGTCACTTGTATATTCACTCAAGGTTGATGCTGAAATCAAAATATATATACATATAGTCTGCTTGTCTGACCAAATTATTGGACTGATTATACATAGAAAATTATTCTAATTAATTAACAAGGCGAGACGGATTGGCTTGCAACATCAGCACCAACCAAATGTGACTGCGACTTTGTATGACAATTTCTTTTGACAAAACCTGCATTTAGAGCATGCACCAAAGCTGCAGCCATGGCTGTAGAAGGCTGATAGGTAGCCAGCGGAGCGATAACACAATATTCATATACTTATGTTGATGTTGGGATAGCTAACAGTAAACCTGCCTGTGCTTTTTTCATCAGTTCCCACTGGATAGCAGTTGTATCCTCAATTATTTCAAAGCATATATCTTGTTGTCATGCTATATGTTATCTTGATGACCTGAATACATGTCAACTTTATCAATCCTTTCCTTCTTTTCACTTGTCAAGACATGATAAAATGGCAGTTAGCTGACAACCCCATGGTGTATGGTTTACTTTCTTTACAATAATGGCACTTTTTACATCACGCTCGTTGCTCAATCTACCCCTCCAGTGATTTATATGGGCCATCAACATTATACAAAGACACTTTACAAATGAATGATAGCCAAACTTTTTTGTGATGTTAAGTCGTAGTACTAATACTGGTGCTAATCCATGCACTGCATTTGCTTCCTAAATGTCAAGCAGGGAATTCCTGATTTATCAGCATTCGGGGACGAAGTGTACCAATTAGGATTTGGGCTAGGTCTTGATCAACCCCCAACCAGTGCTATTGTCAAGCAAGAATTCCAGCGCAAAATCATCTACCAAATGTGCCCTCAAGAGGTAATTCACTCAATTTGCAGCAACACTTTTTATATATGTTATAGGCCTCGTTCTTCTGTTGCCTTTTTCTTTTCTTTTGTGTGGTAATGTGTAGCAAATGCCCCACTCCCCATCCCCATTCCTGAAACAGTGTCTAAACTTTTCTTCCTTTCCTTTCCTTTCTCCGTTTGCTAGAAGTAAGATACCGTGCCCACATCATATTGACACCAATAATGCACTAGAGCCACACATACTTTCAATGGCTAGACAATGCATGAAGCAAAATGCAAGCCACACACATTTTTAACGTTTGTTCAAGTTTGATTCAGGATTCAACCTTAGCTGCAATGCTAATGAGGCCAGGACCGATCCTAGCATTACAAGGTGCCCGGTTCACGGAAGAGAATAATGGAGGTGATGAAGTGGATAGAGTGCCACGTGTTTATATCAAGACCATGCATGATAATGTAGTAAAACCAGAGCAACAAGATGCCATGATAAAGAGGTGGCCACCGTCTGATGTATGGGTTTTGGAGAGTGACCACAGCCCATTTTTCTCAGCACCATTTCTGCTATTTGGCTTGCTTGATAAAGCCGCTGCATCACTCTAGCTATTTCATATTCTAAACGTTTAATTGGGGCTTGGATTAATAAATACATATTTGATTGTTACATCGAAATTGAAACATCAGTTTGCATTCGGCTAGAAACACACATATGATTGAAGTCCATACCAATGTACCCTGTTAAAAAGCTACATTTATTTTTGGGCCACATGAAAATATTAGGGGGAGATACGTGTAATTTTTTTACAGAATAAGCCATAAACAAAATTAATAAAAAATTAGGGGGGTATATGATAAAATGCCTTATAATTAGATTATATATGGTGGATGAACAAGCACGCGCGAGTGACGCGTGTGCGGTACGTAAAGCCGCCTCAAATAAATAAAAACAGGTTAATAGTTACAAGCTGGAAAATAAACGAGAGCTGACTAACCAATAAAAATACGCCACGTAAGCTGAATATTTGATGGCATCAATCTCAGGAAGTTATTTGATTTGTGTAAAGTAACGCTCTTCATTTTCCCTTGCGCCCGAACTCACCGCCGATTTTCCTTCGCATTCTTCACAGGTCAGTTTTGTCCTTGAGTAATGTTTGTTCATGTTCTGTTCTAATTTATGCTGTTGCTGTTGTATTTGAACTCAATTTAGTTGAGGCTTTTTAGGGTTTGGTTTTTAGATTTCGAAATTTGAGCTTGAGTGGTTGTATTTGCAGATCTCATTCAATGGATTCAATTTATCGTGTTCTGAGAAACCCAGTTGCAATCCTATAAAAAGATGATTTTTTTTTTCCCGTGGAATAGATTGCTTAAATTAGTTTAGTTTGTTGAAGATGCAAAGCCAGCCTGTTTAGTAACATATATGTAGTTTCTGATTAATGAGGAAAAGTTATCATTTATATTTAATTTTACATTTTTATTTTCTTTAAATTTTTAGTTACTAGCATCACAAGTTTGATTTGAAAGAATGTTATTTTTAAAATATGGTTAGTCTATTTCAACACCATAGTTTTATTTGTAAGTTCCTGGTAACTAATGTCAACCCTCTTTCGGAGTCCCTCGTTTGTATTTTACCAGGAGTCATGTTTGTTGTCAGTCATATGATTGATTTATTTAGAGGATGGAACTGACTGTATATTATTCTGGACTGCAGCTGGATAACCTGATCTTCATGAATTCAAGAAGCACTGTTGCATTGACTGTTTCCTGCAAATCGGGAAACAAGAACAATTTCTTTTTCTGGATTTTGGTTTGCCTGCCCGCAACTTTCCTGGGAACTTTGATTGCATGCATCAACTTCCTGTTATTTAAGGCTTTCATTAGGTGTCCTTCCTCATCTCTTCACAACTTGGAGACTTTTGGGGAGATTCCCATATAGTAGCGAAGTTTTCTTCTTAGTTATCCGTTGTATACTCTGAAAAAGTTGATATAAGCAACATGGTTTCTTCTCGATTGTCTAGCTTGAACGGTGATTGCATGGGGAAGCCTTTCCTGAATCAGTTGCTTCTTCCAAGGGGAACACCTGATGCCCTTCCCTCTGATTATGTTGAGTTTGATTTCTCTGATGTATTTGGTCCTGCTCCGGTTCAAGCATCTATTGAAGTTAGTGGTCAGGTCTCCAATACAAATGAGTTAGTATATGATGATCCTGCTGTCATCCACAGCCGTTCACATTCTCTGGTAGGACCATCAAGTTATGTTAGCCAATCATTGAAGGTTAGCAAGCCACCTTGCATGAGACAGAAGATTCTCTGGAACTTGTGGAGGAAATCAGTCAAGAGGCTCAGGGAGATGTTTGCAATGTTGAAGATGCTATTCTGAAGAAAACTACTGGCTTGCTAGATAATATTCCTCCAGACAATCAGTGTGTTGGACACGAAGATTTTGAAGTTTTGAAGGTTGTTGGCCAAGGTGCCTTTGCAAAAGTGTATCAGGTGAGGAAGATGGGTACTTCAGATATTTATGCAATGAAGGTCGTGCGCAAGGACAAGATTATGGAGAAAAATCATGCTGAATACATGAAATCTGAGAGGAATATTCTGACAAAAGTGGATCACCCCTTCATTGTGCAGCTCAGATACTCATTTCAAGTAATAATTTATTTTTATCATGCATAATTCTATGAAATTACTTGCTCTGCATTTCCTTCCTGATGATGACACTGTATCATAATTCAGCTGAATATTTTGTTATCTCAATATTAGTTTGAACATGAGACCAGTGCTCTATTTCTTTAGTTATGTAGGTTTGCATATCGTATACATCTGTTATACAAATAATCTGTTTTACAGACCAAATATAGATTGTACCTTGTGCTTGATTTTGTCAATGGTGGTCACCTTTTCTTTCAGCTTTATCGTCAAGGCTTGTTCAGGTATGATGTCATTTCTGCCTTTTGAGAGGTGTGATGTGAAATCTTGTAATATGAGGCCCACTAACAATTGACACTTTTTTATACCCAGGGAAGATTTGGCACGTGTATATACTGCTGAGATTGTTTCTGCTGTTTCTCATCTGCATGCAATCGGCATAATGCATCGGGATCTCAAA
The DNA here is from genome assembly GCA_032401905.1 of Swietenia macrophylla. Taxonomy (NCBI): domain Eukaryota; kingdom Viridiplantae; phylum Streptophyta; class Magnoliopsida; order Sapindales; family Meliaceae; genus Swietenia; species Swietenia macrophylla. The sequence continues at coordinate 6,912,152 of CP135569.1, read as the reverse complement.
CCTGAAAATATTCTTCTAGATATAGATGGTCATGTAAGACCTGAAATGTGCTGCATGTTTATATATGTTTGTATGTGCATGCCCGCATATGTGCTAGTCTTTGTGACTGCCTGCCCTCCTGTGCTTTTGCTTTTTGCTTAACTTGGGGCTTTTTGATGATTTTTTTCCCCTTTGCTTATGTGACCTGGTGTTATACTATGCTTGATTCCAGGTAAGGTTGACTGATTTTGGCCTTGCAAAGCAATTTGACGAAAATACAAGATCAAACTCAATGTGTGGAACTTTAGAGTATATGTCTCCTGAAATTGTTCTTGGGAAAAGCCATGATAAGGCTGCTGACTGGTGGAGTGTCGGAATCCTTCTTTATGAAATGCTTACTGGGCAGGTTAGTGTTTCTTTAATTGCTTATATATACATATATATATAAAATTTTATCTATATTTATAGACATGCCTATGTCAAACCTAAGTTTCTTATTTTTGGAAGATATGTTCATTTTTTACTTATATATGATAATTTTTCTCTCATTTTGAGGAAAATGAACTTGTTCTTGATTTTTGAAGTTTTCGCATGATTGTGCAAACTTAATTTTATCCTGCTTTTCCTTGGTTGAGAGGCATATCAATTGCTGCTTTTAAAACATTATTAACTATGTTTATCATGTGATTGCATGCTTGTTGGTGCGCCATGATTAGTATTATTTCGTTTTTGAATAGTTTCTCAATATTTTTTCCCATGTTTTCTATGTCTACAGCTGCCTTTTACTGGTGGAAACAGACAGAAAATCCAGCAGAAGATAATAAAGGATAAGATCAAGCTGCCAGCATTCTTGTCAAGTGATGCTCATTCCCTTCTTAAAGGGGTAAGTTCACTATCTTCCTTTGCTTTCTGAACATTTCTATGAGTGGATTGGTTGTAATGAGTGAGAAAAAGGGAAAAATGATGCCTATGTACTTTCCTGCTACTTATATCCGTGTTGCAAGTAGTTGTATTCATGTACTGAGTTCACTGTGTCTAGAGGTGCCAGAGTCTTATGATTAAACCCTAGGTTGATCAGATTTGGCACATGACAAAATGTTTTCGGGGGATCTAATAGTGAAATTTGTTGCTTTTTAGTCAATACTAGTCTTTTATCTTTAATCAGAATGATTTAACCTTTTGTGGCCGTGAAATTCTTCCTGCTTTGGACCAGTGGGGCAAAAATGTCAAAATGCTTCCTGATTAATGCATGTTTGTCTAGCCCATCATAGTTCATCATTGAGAAAATTACTATTTTCTATTTTCTCTTCCAGCTCCTGCAGAAAGAAGCAAGCAAGCGCCTTGGCAGTGGACCGGGTGGTAGCGAGGAGATAAAATCCCACAAGTGGTTCAAGATGATCAATTGGAAGAAATTGGAGGCTCGAGAAATTAGGCCGAGCTTTCTTCCTGATGTTGCTGGGAAGCACTGTGTTGCAAATTTTGAGGAGTGCTGGACTAACATGCCACTGCAAGATTCTCCTGTTGCTAGTCCAAAATTTAATGAGAATCCCTTCAAGGATTTCACTTATGCGAGGCCTGCTGCATCGTTTCTTCAAAGGAACGCTTGATGCAAGGAGAGCTCTGAACCTCAGTGCAAAAAAAACTTGGATGTCTGTTTTCTTTATTTTTTAGTTCAGTTATAGCCACAAGAGAGAGCAAATCTATGTTTTTATTCAAGGAGATTATAAAAGGAGATTTATTTCCTATGGTTATTCATCTTTTGTACCAAACTCTGCTTTCAAAATTCTCCGCAGACACTTGAATTTGGATTAATTTTTCCATGATCTGGACAAAACCCTGCGGTTAAATTAAGTCTATGTTTCTTGGAGTTTACTTTGTTTTATGCTAGTAAGAGTCAACATTGTTTGCTAGGGTTATGTTAAATGCCAGGAACTAGAGACAGAAAGTTGTCCATGAACATTTTTATTCCAACTAATTGGGTCCGTCTGGGAATTTTAAAATTTTTTACACAATGCATAAGTTATGCTGACAATGTCAAGATAACAACTGCTTGCTCTCTCTCTCTCTCTCTCTCTCCCCCACTCCCCTCCAAATCCATAATCGTGGGTTTACACAATCGAGAGGGCAGGGTTTAATTCTTCTGCAACCAAGAAACGTTGAATACAAAAAGCAGCAGTTGGCGCACAGAACTTAAGGACATGCATTTTTGTCGTTTCATTGAAGTCTCGCTTTATTGGATCTTGATGCATAATCTCAAAGAAAAGGGATTCATGTAGAAGTACTAAACCAATTCACTTTCTGGATGCCTGCCAATGGCTGTGGTTCTATTGGCAGCAAGATCATTGTTCTCTCCGGAGATTTCCTCCAGGGACCGGCCCTTTGTTTCTGGCACCATGAAAGTGCAAAGAAACCCTAGGAAATTTATCACAGAAAGCGCGAGGATCGAGTTTTTTATATGTTTTACTCCCTTTTGAGTATAGTACTGCAACCCAAATGCACCAATAATTGCTCCTGCTTTTCCTGCTGCTGCCGATATTCCATGGCAGGTTGAACGAAACCTTGCAGGGAAAAGCTCTGCTGGCACAATGAAAGTTGTGCTGTTGGGTCCAAAATTTGCAAAGAAGAAAGTGAGCCCATATAGAATCATAAACCATGTATGGTTTCCTCCACAATATTCCTTCCTTGCATTTTTGCCTTCACAAGCATGTCCTCTAAGACTGTCATACCGAAGTCCCAGAATTGCCATACAAACTGTCATGAACAGGAACCCACCAATCTGGATTATGAACCGTCCGATCTTATCAATGAGCAACACCGTGAACCAGTACCCTGGAACCGTTGCAAACAATGCTACTAAGAACATTGCTTTTGAGATTCTGTACACCTCGTCTATTGCATTCATCGCGGAGGCTTTTCGCACTATTCCACTAGCTGGGTAAATATCTTTCTGGGTAAGTTGGAGACTGTAGAATGCAATATCCAACAGGAACCACGTACTAGCAGTTCCGAGAAGATGAATACCATGTTTTCGTGCAAATTCCTTAGAAAGTAGTCCATATGAAGCGATTTCCGGGCTGATAGGAATCCTTGAACTCGCTGCTTCAATGGTTATTTCGCGGTCAAGAACTTTTGCCATGTCAACAGCTGCTTTCTTGTGGTTTCCCTCAACTAAGGCTGTATACCTAGCCGTTTCTGGCATTTTCATCCGCCAATAGAAGGTCAGAGCTGCTGGGACTGCACCAAACATAAGCACAATCCTCCAAACATAATCTGCTTGCGGTTGAGTAGATAACACATGATTTTTATGAAATTCTGGAGCTGGATAAGCATGTGAGAATATCGTTGACACAAGCATCGCTACAGCTCCTGCAACCAATATTCCTACTCCTTGCATTGCAAAAACAGCAGCGATAAAGGCACCTCTGGTTTTTGTGTTGGCATACTCGGACATAATCACAGCTGAGAGCGGATAATCTCCCCCGATGCCAAACCCCAGCCAGAATCGGAAGAAGCAGAGAGTTCCAATCACACTTTGAGCCGAAGAACCGAGGGAAAGGCCAGAAGCTAGGGCACATCCCACCATAGTTACAAGTGTGATACCGTAAACTTTTTTCCTACCAAGTTTGTCACCCAACCAGCCAAAGAAGAGCTGCCCTGCTAATGTTCCGCATAACGCAACTCCAGTTATGGCATTGCTGACATTTGGTGGTAGAGTTCCTGGCTTAGGGTCTTGACCAACTTTGTGGTCAGTAGGATCATAGTAGTATAGGCGACCGATCAGCTTGGTTACAGCAGCGATGCAGAAAAGATCATAAGCATCTGTAAAGAATCCCATACCGGCTATAACAATGGCTTTGAAGTGGTAAAGTTGTATCTTGGCATTGTCAAGAGCCAAGAAGACAGCTTGGGTTCCTTCTGCCATGCCCAAAATGTTGTCACAAGATACTGCATGCGCATGAGAGATGAAGAGGCGTTGGTTATAGAAGGGATTTGCTCAAATTTATGCTAGTTTGAGCAGCTCAGTACTGGTTAAATTTTTTGTTTTGTTTGACACTCTGAAAGATATATTGCATTGCTACACAAGAAATTCCATTGTGCTTAACGGTCTTGTTGGAAGCGCCATTGGTATCAAGACAGCAAATGGACAGCTGGGAACCATTTACACTTCTGTTTTATGCAATCTTTGGTATGCCCCATTCGTTGTTTCATAATGTAAGTTTTCATTTGTGGGATTTTATCATTCTATGATTTGCATGTCATTGTAATCTTGTTTTAGGATAATCCGCTCGAATCTTGTCTTATTTCAATCTAGGATTTCTCGGAGGTTTTTATATGGTTATTCCTAGGATATGCTGCTGGCCACGAAACACAGAATTCCATTGGTTTCTTCACATAAAATTTCTTTCCACTCCAAAGGTTTTAAGGGATTGCATTGGGGGAATTTTCTGTGCTAAGTCTTCACACACAACTGCTAGAGTTACGGGAAGATCATACTTGAAAATGGACGTAGCACCAAGCGCCAGAAGAAGAGTTTGTTTTCTCTATGGTTTATTGTTGATTTCTCTTCTGCTTTGTGTCAACCGCGCAGGTCTAATTTTGTTTTAAGGACTGAAGTTTAAGCAGTTGCTAAAAATGGGTATTATTTCGTTCCTTTATGTTTTCTTGTATATTTACTTTGCAGATGCAGAACCTGGTGACCCTACAGGAAATTTGAATCTAAGTCCATTTGATCAATGGAGAAGCGCTTACGAATGCCTGCAAAAGGTGATTCCCCCTCTAAATAGGCTACAGAATACTACTTGTCTGCTTTATCTCATTTTATATAAACTGATAGTTTTTGTTTTCCTTACTGTGCTAGATTTCGGATAGTTGCCCGGAAAAGTATAAGCTAACTGATGCTGGATGGTTGAATGTAACTGATGCTGATGCTGAGAACTTCTGCAATGGAGGGTGTGCAGAATCCACTAAGGCTGTGCTGACATGCATTAGTTTGGTTAAACTAGACTACAAATTTGTGAACAAGGCCACAGTGCAAGATGTAAATTATTTCATCACAAAAGGATGTGTATCTGGTATTATTTCTTATGATTCACATAACCTTTTTTAAGCAAATTCTGACTAGAAAGTTCTTAATATGTATATTCTAATGCTTTGCAGGGTTCAATGGAAGTACTGTAGTCCCAAGCAATGCTAGGGGGATGATTGTGAGTAGAATTACTTTGTTTGTCACAATTTTACCGATTCTTTTTATATTGAGTCTCTAAAATGCACGAGCTCTTCTGTTTTCAGGTTATCAGATTTGTAAAATTATACAGTAGTATTGTACTTTACACTTTACAATGAACTTCAGTGAGTTCATTCAATAAGTCAGAGATAATGAGCAGTTTCAGCAAGTTTTAAATTCAGGGCATGTTTGGAATACACGTGACACAATTAACATTGAAAATATAGTTATTTTGAAATGAAATTAAAGTATACCAATTATTAGCTCCCAAATAAAGGTTAGCATTTATATTTAACGTTACATTAATGTTCTTCTCATTAATAAAAATCATATTCTAAATTAAGAATCATGTATATGAAATAGCAAAATAAACTGTCTAATCGTAACAACAATCAAAACCAGCCGTTGCAATTTCATGACAACACAAAATTAAAATGATATTACCCAAATTGCATTGGAAGGATGGATCATAGAGTCTAAGAATTTGAAATTTTAGAAACAGCGTGCAGCTGTCTTCCTCTGCAGCTCTACCTGGTTTGCTCCATTAAGTTTGTCTACTTCTCTTCCATCTTTAAGAAAAAAAAGGAAAAAAAAAATGTTGGGGTGGCTTTGATTCCCATGAAGTACTGAATTCCTGCACAAACCCAATACAACTCATCAAGATTTCGCATCATTCTTAGCCCTATTAGCCGATAATTACTCACAACATAGATGTAATCAGGGATGAACTGGGAGGTGCTCATTACTCACAGGAAGCTCGTCGACATCTGCAGTTAGACATATGACAGAAGGATATTTGCAATTACTCACAGGAAGCTGATGCTATTTTTTGACAAGGGCTACAGCATTGAGCACTGAAATTTGCCAAAGCCTGTTGAACAGCAAGTGCAAAAGATGTTTACGTCAAAAGATGGGATAGTTTTTTTCAAGGAACTTGATAATATACGACTGTAAACTTTCAATTTTGTGATCCTTAATTCACTAAGAAATTTTTGCCTCCCAGCTGGCCAAGGTAGTTATGAGGAGGACATTTCCACTGGCCAAGCTCTAAGTGATGATCTTCAAAATCTTCGTCAAGTTCACGTCTGAAACACTTCAATATGTCAAAACTAAGAATTATTTCTTAAAACTGAAACAACCTGTTGAATGAAGAAGAAAATGAAGATACGGTTGCCTTGGCCCAACAATGTCCCATCCAACATGCACAAGCACAACGGAATTCTGGTGATAAGAGTCAAAGCTGGTCCCTGCGAGAGGAACACTACTCAGATTCTGCAGATTATCTATTGCTTACAGGGATTCAAGATTTGTATCTGATTTCAAATGTTTTGACGCATAAATAAGGAACATGCATATACATATGGCACTGCAAAGCTTGAAATTCTTGTAGAATTGATGCAACATAAATCGTTCCCGAAACAATCAGCATTTTTCAGCTTACATGGTATGATTATTGACTTTCAAGAGAATACTAAACATATTTTTTTTTTTTTAGAAAAATGGAGATAAGAAGTTAAAGAAGCAAGAAAAACTAAAGGAATTTATGGTCAAAAGAAATGGGAGTAGATCACTCCCAGCATTAAGATTTGGTAGAATAATTTTGGTACATTTGTTTTCATTGGCTGGTGTCTCTCAATAATCATTGAATCCTTTCAGATATTCATTTTTTTTTTTTAATTACGTTTGCCATTCGTGGATTTAGTTTTATAACAAAGCCCCTAAATTAGGCTCAAGGATAATAGCATAAATGTGGACTTTCTAGTGAGCTTAACTGTTTTTCATCGACTGAGGATCACACCAAGCAGTCATTCCACCATCATTATCAACCATCCGATTCGTCTCTACGAAAATCTGATGCATCATCCATTTCCTTTTTCGTTCTTCCCAAGTTAGTACTTGGTTTGTTTTGATGTTCTTTGTAACAGAAATATAAACCAAATATGAGAAGTACATTAATTCGATGAATTCAAGGAAACTGTGGCTGAACAAACTCATAGGTTGAGTTGATGCATAGAGCAGCAAAATGTTCAAACAATCAGGGTGTTTGGACGTTAGATTCCGTCCCAGATGATGGCCGGTTCTTCAACTCAGGTTGTTGAATTTCTTCTATCATTTTAACAACGTCTTCCATTTTCGGACGCATGTCTGGAACTTTTGCCACACATGACAATGCAATCTGAAGCATCTGCACCATCTCCTCTTCAACATTTTGGTACCTCAATAGCTCAACATCAAAGACCTCGGCTGTCCATTCCTCGCGAACAACAGAACGAACCCACCTAGGGAGATCAACAACATCATCATGCCCTGAGTGTTGGAGTGGGGCTTTGCCTGTCAGCATTTCCAGGAGTAGCACACCAAAGCTGTAAACATCGGATTTTTGAGAGACTTTCCGTGCCTCAATTACTTCTGGAGCACGGTATCCTATTGTTCGAGGTGTGGTTGTTGGGAAATTCACCAGAGAAGCCAAGCCAACATCAGAAATGCAACCATCAAGGTCTTGAGTGAGCAGGACATTGGAGGATTTAATGTTGCCATGTGTGCATTTAGGTCCACCCTCAGAATGTATATATGCAATCCCCCTGGCAGTACCAAGGGCTATTTTCACTCTCGCATTCCAATCCAGAGGAGTTCCACCTTCATTTCTATTTCCTGTCATATTGTGGAAACACAAAATTGAAGCAAAACTTAAATCCAATATCATTGACAGACTATAAATGATGCTAAAATGGAGTTCAGATAAAACATACCATGCAAGAGCATAAACAAGCTGCCGGCTGGCATATGGTCGAAGACTAAAAGCTTCTCATCCTTTGAATAGTAATAAGCGCGAACTGGCACCACATTCGGGTGTCGTCCAATCCTCCCTACGACTTCCATCTGTTGCTCAAACTCTCTCTTGCTAGCTGCAATTTCCTTCAATCTTTTAACTACCACTGTTGTTCCATCCTCCAAAATGGCTTTGTAAGTTGATCCGTAATTTCCCTTACCGAGAACTTCAGCTGAAGCCCTCAACAAGTCCTCGAGATCAAAATTATAAGCACAGCCTTCAAAGAAGCACAATTTATTTTTCTCAGCTTCTTGCACTCCACTTCCAAAGTCTTTAGGCTTCTCGCCTTTGCCACCACCGGCGCCTTTTCCACCACCACCACTGCCTTCTTTATCTGCCTTCCTCGAACAGCACACAAAGAACACAGCTGGCAGGAGAAATAGCACGGTGCAGCCCCCAATAACTATACCAATGATAGAACCTCGACTAAGTTTCTTCTTGGAAGCATGTTGATGTTGGGAAATTGTTGAAGATACTGGGAAGTAGCTTGGGGAAGGAGAAGGTGAAGAGGAAATTGTGGAGCAGTTCTTGAGTGGTAGACCACATAACAGAGAATTCCCAACAAATGAAGAATTAGAGAACTTTTGAAGGGAGGAAGGAATTGAGCCATTTAAATTGTTATAGCTTAAATTCAAGGTATTGAGCCCGGGGAGTTTAAGTTGGGGGATAGATCCAGAGATGGAATTATTTTGAAGATTCAACACGTGTAGTCGTGTCAAATTCTGATAGGCAAGTGGAATGTTTCCATTGAACGAGTTGAAGGAAAGATCTAATGCACTGAGTTGGAAGGAGAGAAAGGAAGGAAGGAAACCAGAAAAGTTGTTGTACTGGAGGTAGAGGTATTGGAGGGAAGGAATTGAGGTGATATCAGAAGGAAGATTTCCACTCAGGTAGTTGGATCGGAGGCTGAGGACTTTAAGAGCATCAAGCTTACCAATACTATTGGCCGGGATGGGACCTGTGAGTCCAACACCAGGAAGACGGATGGCGACAACTCTGCTGCCATTTGCATTGCAAGTGATGCCAATCCAAGAGAAGCAAACTGGTGCGGCAGCATTCCAGTTAAGTTTTCGGGCATGTGGGACAGCGGCAGCAAATCCAAGGAGGGCTTGTTTATCAGAGTTCAGGTCAGCAGTGATAACTGTTGGAATAATAGGCAGTACAATGAAAAGGAAAGTAAGACCAGCAATGGATTTCTGGAGCTTCATTGGTCTCTATTGTTCAGTATGAACATATGCAATCCCACTCTTGACTCCAGCTGTCCGCTATGCTCTCCTGGCTCAATCAGGAAAGAAATGAAACCAAATTAAATGGACATGCTTCACAGAAGCAAGGATCACTTCTGTAAATTCCTTCGTCTCAGCAGATTGTCAAAATATCAATAATTTTTGATTGACCCCTTCATATGAGAAAAGTAGAGTTTAAATTTAAAAATGTTTTCAATTACAGATTCAAAAGATTTGAAAAACAAGTAATAAAGCAATGCACTAACAAAAGCAAAGTGTTTATCTATAAAGAATCCAACAAGAAATTATTTTCCATCATAAGAAAAAGCAAAAGCTAACTCTCTTTTGTTCTGTAAAGGGGAGAATGTGACACGCAAAAAGTGGTATTTGCTTTCTCTTTAGCATGCTGAAGTAATGGATGGCACTAACACAGAATCTCATATCAAACTTGATGTTGATTGCAAGATATGCGATCAGGATCGATTTCTTAAGGAATCAGCTATGAGTTAACATTTGGGACAAGAAGGATGCATGTGTCAAACAGCAAAGAAAATTGAAATTATAGAGAAAAGGCCGTGAATAGAAAGAAAACAAGTATTCAAGTGTTAGAAAGCTTGAACTTAGCATGAACAAGAAAAATACCTCGAAGATTTTAGTCTTAAAATGTGCATTGCAAGTCCAGCTCTGCTATGAATCTATCAAACTTGGACTCGGAACCTGTTGAGTGTTTCGGACTTTCACAATCAGAAATTTGCAGAAAATACAATGGATGTGAATGAAAGAACACAAGAGGGTCAAAACTAATATTGATGGCAAACTTTGCACTGGAAATTTAACTTCAAATGCACACACAGAAACAACCTGGAATGAAGAGGTCAATGCAGGAAATGAGGCAAGGCATCAAGTTACTGTAACAAAGAGACTAGAAAACTGAAAATCTTTAATGTTACATACTTCTTTTGGTTTGGCAGTCCTGCAGATCAAAAGAGTCACTCTCAACCATGGAAAGAGACTAGTTAATCTCTGTTTGCTTGTCTTGAAAAATATGCGGCAAGCGAAAGAGAAATAGCACCTCCACTCTCCCACATGTGACAATGGCTTATGAAGAGCATACAAATATAATGTAGCTTGACGTCAAAATGGAAATATATCCTTAAATTACACCAATAAACCCAGCAATTAGACAGTGAATTTATATTGGTTAGTGGTTACTTCACTTCCCTATTCAAGAATATTTTATATATTTCTTAATTTTCTTTCACTAGAATGAGAGCTTTAGTAGCCCAGAAGCATTTACCGTCTTACAATGTCGGCAATATGCCATTAAAAGCTCATTTCCCAACCAACGGCCCATGATGAATTAATGTCTTCTTGTTGAAATAGAAACACAATAGAACCAAAAAAAGAAGTTTGCTTTCATATTTTGAGTATGGGAGTGTACAATAGCCGGCAAAATTCGAGAATTTACTGGAATGCAATGTGATCTTTGCCTTTGGTTGGGAAAATTAGAACTGGTTGGTATAACTAACTGGTCCTGTTAGGGTGATTACTTGCTTAACTCGTACTTAGGCAATTATTATCCAATATTATAGCTTATATGGTGGATCTAAATTCTGTTTGGCATGATTCCTTTGAGTAGAGCTTGGTAAAATAAAGCTTTCATAATTAAGTCATCAACCTAAATTGTTGGTGGTTTGGTTAGAGGGAATTGAATTCTATTGACATGCATATAACAATCTTACAATGTGTTGGCATGATGAAATTGAATGAAAACCGTTGCTCTGTGCTGTGGTTCAAATGGGATTATGAGACATTAATGACTTCTTCAAAAGGAAATGATGAATTCAGACAGGGAAAACTTATCACGTATCCCTCTTTATTTTGACTTCAAACTCAAAACATCAAATTATCATCATTCATCTTCTTCATAAAGAGAGAAACTTGAGCTACCTCACATGGTAGGTCCCCTTCTTAATTCTCTCTTTTCTTATGGTACATATTACGTAGAAATGGGGACATTTCCTTTACCCCAAATCTTTCAGGTCTTGCAGCATCGCAGTTTTGCAGTGACAGGCAAATTCACAGCCCAGTATGCATTAGTTTGCCTTAACAATTAATACCGCAACCTCAGGTTGTCTTGCTTAGTTAGGTGTCATCTCCCGACAGTGTTAAAGAGTCCACAGGAATTGAAGATCAGGAAGGAAACTTTAACTTGATTCAGAATGCAGAACGAGATTAAATCATAATGGGAGCAACCATTCATAAAAAGCAGACGATGGGTGGTTGTTAGCACCGTGTTATGGTTGGCCCTTCTTTCAGTAAAGAGTGTATAAAACAAGCAGCTTTCCTAAGAGAAAGTAACACTTCTAAAAGAAAGCATGTTCCAGAACAAGATATGCGAGTATCACAAAATCGCCACAACAACTCGATTGCAACCTTTATTTGTCTCCACTTCAAATGCTGAAAATTTGGAATTTTCAAAGATAGGTTTTAACAAGGTGACATAGCCTTGCAAAACATGTCTGATGTGGATGGAAAGTGCGCCCGTTTATCTGAGATTGTCAAAGCCTTAGGCAACCTTTTATAGACTCCCGTGAGAAATAACATCAAAACAAACTGAGGGGACGAAACCAAATCTTAAGGAACAATCACTGTCCGCCAGCTTTTTCAAGCTTCTCAATTTCTTCATGGTGCTTTCTTTCAGCCTCTTGTAGTTCTCTCTCAGCATCCTCCTCTTCCTCTTTCCTGTCAAGATCATCAAATTCTTTGGTTGCTGCCATTGCTTTCACCACGGGATCCCTTAGCTGAGATATTAGTCCACCACCAACCTTGTACTCTTCTTCATCCCCAATCAGGAATAATCGTTGGTCAGGTCCTGATTTCATGGGAATGTCAACTGCCAGCAGCTTCATATCATACTGCACATAAAAACCACAAAAAATTCTTAAATAAGCAAGATTTATGCTTAAGAAATTCGTATATAGAATTATCTCTCTCTTGAAATTCGTATATAGAATTATCTCTCTCTCTCTCTCTCTCTCTCCCTACAACACACACCTACCTACATTCACACAGGTTCTGTATTCTGTTTTCTAATGAACTGATGCAACAGTCATACAAAAAGTCATGTAAACACTGAACAATAATTAACTAATTTAACAACCCAAGAATAGTAATGAATGTGGTTTAGAATTTGCTCAATTTGAGAAGACTCAACTCATTGGTTAATAGGGGAGTAACTAGACAGGGAAAACCATATTGGTTTTCTATAACATAAAGTTTAGCAAGAAAGACATTCCTACATCTGACATTTACAATAAGGAGAAGGACATTGATATAGTTAAATTTCAAGAATACCCTCGTGCTAATGTTACAAGAAAAGGTGGAGGCAGAATGAGAATAACCAATGTATGGCTTACTCTCACTCAGAAATAGGAAGTTGTCTTAATGTTCTATAAAAGTTACCTCACATGGTGTTTGAGTTTTAGTTGGGGGGAAGGGGGGTGCGGGGTGCAGCGGAGGTGTTGTCGTGGTGCTGTTGGCTGAGGGGATGGCTAGAATGAGAAACAAACCTGTCCTTTTTTCTTCTTGACTTCAACACTCACTAGACCTTTTCTTTCAGAACCTTGTATTGGGAAAATGAGAAAACAACGCTTGCTCCTAAGACTTGGCTTGAAGTTCTTCAAGATAATTCCACCTCCTGACATCACATAGGCTCTTAAATCTGTCCCTGACAGAGGGGCACCCATCACCTCAAGAGTCTCAGCAGAAGTATTTAGCTTTGTCATAGCCATTCTATAAACTTTATCAGGATTGATTGTGAATCTTGATCGGATATACAGGCCCTTTAATAAACAAAAAGCAAGAGAACTCATGAAATATAAATCATAAAATAGACACAATTCTCCAATGATGCCAGCAACAATTTATCAACAAAAACTTGGAAAAACTCAGGATGAGTGGATGGGGCCCTTATAACTGTATTAATAACAGGGATGATTATCACGCTATGGCAATTGAGCTAACTAGATAACAACACTAGATGTTTGTAGTAGTTATCAGTCTGACTTTAAAATCATTTATCAACAAGGATGCACCCAATTGACTGAGTTTGGCCCCAATGCTAGTACCATGTGCACAGTGATTCATGATTCTTAGCTGACCAGCAAGCATTGCAACTTATAAATTGCGAAGCAGAAAGCCACTGACTTGTGGTGCTGTTGCAAAATATTCCAAAATGTGTGTTTCCATCCCAAAAAATCCTAACAAAGCTTGTAAGATGACAAATTTGTAAAAATAAATCATTCACTATACTGGCAATTTCCGCAGATAATTATAACTTTCTTATGTAATAAACTACAATAACGAGTACATTCATTTCAGAAGAAGATTGTACAACAAAGATTCATTATGATATTTTCCTCTTCAAGTAGAGGGACAATAACAAGAAAAATACTTAAAAGAGTTCTCCTAATAACAGCAATGAGAAATCAGATTATAGCACACAGAACATATTCCTCTCACATAAGAAACATAATTGGAGTTGAAATACTAAAGTGCATGTAAAAGTCCTTCAACAACTCAATTTGCAAATCAAAAACTTGTAAATCAACATAATTCATAAAAATTAAGGCATGAACCAAAATGGTCTTGTCATCAATTTCTAGTCCCCGACTACACAGCATACATAATGCAAAGAAAGTCAATTGAACAAGTAAAATGCATTCGACATTGTGGGAGAAGAACTTACCGTAAAAGCAACAATAGCAGATGAAAGCGCAAGGAATCCATACTTGGCCAAGCCTTCTGATATCCCAACAAAAGCGTTTGCAATTCCAAACATAATCCTCCATAGCAAAATACAAGTTATAACCCCTCCAGCCCCTAACAGAAACAGATAGTTTCTCTTGGCAAAAGCATCAATTTGCAATCCTATAGCTTCACGATACCTCGAAAAGGTAGAGGAAACGGCAGTCGCCGGCTTCTCAAAAACCTTTTTTGCGAAATTCCCATTAAGTTTTTGACCAAATACTGAACTTTTAAGGGAAAAGAACCTGAACCCAGATGAAAGTTTATGATTAGGTTTAAGAAGGGCCAAGCTGGTGTTAAAAGAATGGTGTTTTGCGGAACCTGAGAAAATTTGCATCAAACCAATATTTGACGAGGTGGGTTTTGAAGGAAGCTTAGTGTGGAAGCAAGAGGTGGAAGTCATGAAATTTGAGGACCCATTTGATAGGAAACGAGAACGAAATGCAGAGGAGAGCGAGGGTTTTGAGCTGGAAAAAGGGTTGACTGCAAGATGGTGATCGAAATGGAGTCTGAGTAAACCATTGATGATTATCTTCGAGGGTTTCGACATACTGCAATACTGATTAGATTCACAAGACGCACAAACTCGAATGCAATTCGAAGATGTTTGAAGATTTGTGTGATGCAGAAACAAACAAAAGATAACAAAAATAAAGAAAAGACTGTACCTATGAAATAAAAAAAAAATGGCAAAAGAAGAAGAAGAAAGAAAAAGGTTGAATGGTGGGATTAAGAGCTCATAATTTGCGCCTCAATCTTCATTGACACGTCTTTTCGAAGGGACAAACGGGGAAGGAGAAGACACAGACACAAAATTGGTCCAATTTATGCTGTACGGCTTGCAATGTAATATCGCGGGTTTCACTCGATGATATATTCATCACCTGGATCATACATTGGATTTGATCAAATAACCATGTTCTAATACTTGCCTATGATTAACTTGCATGCAATTACTTCCACAAAGAACGGAGTAGTTAGTGGTCAAATCTATTTGCAATGGGTCCAATGCCTTGGGGAATAATTAGCAATGTTCAGTGAATTGTAGAACCCCTTTCTAAATATTTCCCTAGCCAAATAACCATTTTTAATCTATATCAATTGCAAAGATTAAACAATTCCTAAACGACAAAAGTCGATTGATTGAAAACCATTAGACACACACTGATCATGTAAAAGATTAGCAGGTTTTAATAGATCAGTTAAAAACCTTGATGCATCCAATATTGAAGAGTGCATATTGAAAATTGACTAAGAATTTGCAAAATCGAACAAAAATAAAACAAGCCACAAAGTTAAACATGTCACACATCAACTTAACGAATTCAGTTTGACTGACGAAAGGTCTACAATGGACAAATAAAAAACTGGACATAATTCTGCAATAGACATCTGAAATTTGTTCTATTTTTTCGGTAGCAAATATCTTATGCTGTTGTCAGGAAGGCTCTTCCAGGTTGACGGTCAGCCAAAGGACCATGACAGCCGAGGAGCTACACAAGAAGAAAACAGAACTAGTAAGCAACTGACTAGATCCATCATATTACATAACAGTTCCAATATAATAATATTAAGTTATCAGAAACTAAGCTTCTCTCCGTTCTGCTGCCAAGCAAGTGGCATCTTAATTACTAGATCAAGTAAAAAAAGATGCAAAGCCAAATTGAACAGGACCAGAACAGAAACAATTATGCTCTGACTATGCAAAATTGCCAACCCAGAGACCATGTGATAGCTAACAAATGGAAAATTGAGGGGTTGATAACACTGGTTTGGTTAAAGGAAAATTGCAGTTCAATAAGGTTTAAATCCAATATACTTTGATGTTACCTTAGCATTGACACCATCTGGTACAATCCTGTTCTCTGACTTCCACTTCAAATAATCAGCCCGGCTGAACTTGGTAAAACCCCTAAAAAAGGCATAATAATGCAATAATGAGAAAAGAACCCCAAACAAATATCCCAAGAAAGCACATATTTATGTTTCATAAATTTTACCAGAATGGACACTACATCAATGAATTATTTCTGTGGGCAGCATGGGCATGCTAGAGGCACCACAAGGTAGAATGTAAAAAAAGCATAAAAGAGACCTCCACCCTTTCAATTTTGAATGAAAAAAATTCAATCTAACACTCAAAATAATTACAACCTTTGTTACATTACCGCACCAAAAATATCAAGGGGAAAAATGCCATAAAATAAAGGTAGAATTTTAAACCCACTTCCAGAAACTACCAGGAACAGGCATCTAAACCATTAATTCACTCAAATAGAAAAAGAATATTATGTTTTGAATGCAAAGATTTTGAGATAGCAGTGGAGTGAATTACGCATAAAGGGCATACCATTTCCTGCTAACGATAATCTTTTGACGTCCAGGAAACTTGAACTTTGCACGGCGTAGGGCCTCCTGAGCATGATGGCTGTTGCTGTCCTTGCAACGGACAGAAAGCAAGACTTGACCAATGCTGACTCTAGCACATGTTCCCTGGGGTTTTCCAAAGGCACCTCTCATACCAGTCTGGAGCCTATCAGCCCCGGCACACGAAAGCATTTTGTTAATTCGCAGAACATGGAATGGGTGCACCCTCACTCTCAAATGGAACGCATCCTTGCCAGCAAATTTAGCCATGTACTTGTTGCAAGCAATACGAGCAGCTTCCAAGGCCTCACTAGAGACATTTTCCTTCTCCCAACTCACAAGGTGAACGCAGAACGGAAACTCATCAACACCTTTCCTCTTCATCCCAACATCATAAATTCTGATCTTAGGATCAGGAACACCACGACAAAATCGAGACTTAGGGTACGGCTTGTTCTTGATTTGACGGTAACATCTTGCCGGTCCTAGAAATGAGGCATAATGCATTAATTACATCCAAATGTTCAACCTCTAATTAATAAAAACCGCATTAATTACATCCAAATGTTCAACCTCTAATTAATAAAAACCACTTCTTTATAATGAGATTCCCCGGAATTAGCAACCCTAAATTTCTAATAACCTAAAGTTACAGTCTTTCAAATAAAGCTAATTAAATCAAAAACACTTATCTCATGTCTGAATATTGAAGTGTAAAAATCTAGGTTTAATCATATAACCAAAAGAAAAACCGAATTAAAAATCAAACATCGAAAAGAAAGAGAGACGAACGCACTTCTCCCCATGGCCAGCGTCTTCTCTCTTGTCTCTGACCTGCCCCGCCGGCGAAGATAGAGGGAACCAGCTGCTATAAGATCATTAAATAGTTGGGAAACCAGTCAGATCCAACCCTAAGTTTGTACCAATTATTGAACTACACGTGGCTCGTGATGTACTTATGAGCGTTTCATGGGCCGTCTGGGGTATAAGACCGAAACGCGAAAGTATAATCCCCTAGCCCGCATTGAAAGCCCGCTAACATGAGCAAATGACTCACGACGTGTCAGTCTAGAGTTAAAAAGATAAGTGACTTGTCGTTTATGTGTTGAAAGATTGCACGCGACTACCCGTCCTAGTTTTACAACTTAATTTGGGTTTGTTTCTCTAGATTATAGACACTCTTGTAATTTTCTGCGGACAATAAGTTTTCCTACTTCAAAGAACCATATTGTTTTTTCAAATCACAATAATCAACCCATACATAGTTCTTTCTTAAGAATTTGACTGTTATATTTACTGTCATATTGCAATCACAATACAAAATTCGAAACCTTTCGCACAAAAGCTAAAATTTCATCAAAACACATGAAATGTTTGAAACAAAAATTCAAACTAATGGCCGAGTCTCTTCTTAAAAAAGAAGGAACAAGTAGCAAGTATGAATCCTCTCTCTCTCTCTTTACACACACACACACACACAGAGTGAAGCTCCGTCTCCCTAACCTCAATTCTTCACCACAAAAATAAAGGTACATGATTTAATACGAAAGAGATGCGGTTTTTAATACACATAAAAAAGTGAAAAAAAATAAATAATTAAAAAAAAAATAAATATATTAATAGAATTGATAAAATAATTAATTAATTAATAAAATAAAAAAAATTTATTTATTAAAAATAAATTCATTGATTGTATAAACCTATCAAATCAATCCTATCAAATCAATTTACTTATACTGACGACTTAATCTTATTAATTTATTTAAAATTTTCTCGAAAATTAACAAAAGAGAGCTCCTCAAGCTGCCATTTGGTTCCTCAATCCTGTCAACATCTCGGATTAGGCCTGAAACCTCATTGGTTTGAGTGTTTCCTCTCTTGAATGATAGATGGTCGGCTCCATATTGGTTATGGTTTAACCTCATATTACGGCCTCTACCCATTTCTCTGGCCGGGCAGGGTACTTGAGCTTTTCACTTGTAAAATAAATGGAAACCATGCAGTCTTCAGAAATTATGGAAGAAGGAAATTCAGTAACATCCATGCATTTGGCAATCCAACCATGAAATTTATTGCATCACAAAGAAATTTGTTCAGACAATACTCCAAAATCCAATAACAAACCCACCAAATTAAGAGTATTGTAGTCCCAAATAAAAAGAGTTGACCATTATGCCCCACAACAACAAGAGTTATTGGTAATTCACAAGAATCTGAGGCCCTTCTGAAAGTACAAAATGGAGGCACCTCCACTCTGCATCAATACCTGTGTGCCAACTTCTCCTTCTCCTGGTATTGTTGGACATACCTGCACCAGTTGGAGACATGCAGCGTACAAACAAATACAGTGCCGAGGTAAGTGTACACAAACCCAAGTATCACAAACAAAAGCTTGGAAAAATGCAGTTCTTATAGAGATGATAGAGATGACACTGATAAAGCTCTTGGCATTCTTCCAAGTGCAATACAATCCATATTTGGCGTGCCCATATACTTCTCATAGTCAACAAAATAATTGGGTAAATGATGCAGATTAATGCTAAGCTTGACTGATGGTTAATTTTATGAAGATAATGCCAGACAACAATCGCTATGCCTTACCTCTCAGCGCCCGGAATGTGAGCACAATTGACATGGTGACGCATAGAGAAGAAGAAACAAGATAGAATTTGTCACCAAATTAGTACAGCTTATACTTGCTAAGAATTTCATGATGCTATAACTTAGATTCTCTATCTACGGAGAGTTTTAAGGCTTCCGATTTAAGTCATGTCACTAAGAGCTTCACTCTTCAGGCTCTTACCCTGATTCTTTGGAAGTCGTTTACACTCAACATCTAGACTTTCACTTCAAAATGATTGTCGCTCTAAATCATTCATTCAGAGGCTAGGAAAATTTTCAGATTCCTTTGTGCTTTCACAACTACCGTGATTCTTAGGAAACCGGCACATTCAGGATAACGAATTTCTGCTCTATTTCCCTTCAAGAGTCTCATCCTTAGACTACGGCCACAATTTGGTCAAAGGATTCACATGAAAACTGCTCAGATGTAATTTTAAAAAGCTTCCAATCAACAAAAGAAAAACTTAGCAACAACCTAATAGTGTCTGAGAATATAACAAAAGCAACCATTGATAAAAAAAAAAAAATCTATGAACTTAACATACAATCGGACCATCAAAACATAAGGGAAAAGGACGTACGTGTAGGTGCCGATGAGAGGGCCGAGGAGAAGAACGGCGCTGATCCAATTCTCGGAGACCTTGTGATTGATCTTACCAGGTAGATCCTTCCATAAACCGGTCATTATCTTCTGCTGAAACGGCGACAGCGCGTACACCACCGCCTTCATTCTCACCGGCTGCTTCCCCATCTCTTTCCTCCCTTTTACCTTTACTTGCTTCCTCAGACGATAATTTTTTTCACGCATCTTCCGGCTCCCATCTCCATTTATAACCTAACGGTATATGGTTTTCCTTAACTTGGACGCGAATATGCTTATTCCCGCATCCAAACAACTTGCTTAATTTTTTTCAAAGGCACAGAATTTTCTGCCACGTAACTGTAGACTGCTGACGTGGATGAAATAGTCCACTGATTACGTCTCACTTCCTTCGTTCCTTTAACTGCCAAAAATCTACCGAAGATTAACAGTTGCACGAAGTTGCCGCATAGAAAATTGAAAATCTTTCGTATTCCTTGCTTGGAAGACAACTATTCCTACCTGTAATTAATCTTCTTTTAAAATTTTTTGACTGGGATGATGATCAAGTTTGCACTTGTCATCAAAAAAATTAATCTTTTCTCCGGATTTTGCAGGATTATCGACGAGGACACTAACAAAGCTGCAGTCGTTGATCCCGTTGAACCAGATAAGATCGTCGAGTTTGCCAGACAACATGGAGCCCAGCTCACCACCGTTCTCACTACCCATGATCACTGGTAGTGTGTTTTTCGATAAAATTTTCCATTTTATTGTTTAAAGGATTTTTTTTGGGAGGAATTTAAGCATAATTTATTTATGAATATGGATCATGCTGGTGGGAATGATCTATTAAAGAGGAAGGTGGTTGGGATTAATGTGTACGATGGCTCACTTGATCATGTAAAGGGCTGCGATTATAAAGTGGAAAGTGGTGATTAGTTTTCACTTGGGGCTAATGTAAATATATTGTGTCTTCACACACCTTGGTATGCTTATTTACCTTGTTCTTTTACGTGTCTTCCTTTTCATCATCCACTGACTCTGTATTTCGTGGGATTCAGATACTTCCTTAGATTACTGTCACCCTTTTAATCTCACACTTGCATTGAGGAAAAATGTTGCTTGCTAGGTTCTAAATTTGGCCAACATATAACGATATATCAAGTCTTGGAAAGTACATTTTACTTGCTATCCTTACATCTACTCAATTGATCACTTAAATGAGTCTTTGTTTTTCTTCTTACTAAGGATATCTTACTTTTTGTTCTACCTCTTGTATGATTAATACCAGCCACACCATAGGCCATATAAGTAATTATGCTACTTGCAAAGAGGGAGAGGACCCAGCTGTTTTCACTGGAGACACGCTGGTTAGTTCGGAGAACTCTCTGTAATAAATTGGACAAGTTGCGCTGCTTCTATTTATCTTAGCCATGTAAAATATGCTTGCAGGTGGCATAGTAATATTGATCAACAAGTTGAAAGCTTATGGTAAGATGCTCGGTATTCATGGATATAACATGTAACAGTTTGTCTTATAAAGATGCTCAATATTCATGGATCTAACAGATAATAGTCCATCTTAGTGCATTATAATTTGCTTTGATAATATGTGGCTGTAAGAAAGTTTTAAGCGATTTGCAATTTGGACCTTCAAAACTCTCTGTTTATTCGATAACTGTCAATCAGTGGCAGTTATCCTTGTGTTGAATTAAATTTTGTTTCTTTAACTTATATATCTGATGCCTGACCATTTTCACTACAAAGTTCAGTGCTGGTCGCGGAAAATTTTTTGAAGGCTCAGCAGAACAGATGTATCAATCATTGTGTGCCACATTGGACTCCTTACTGAAGCCAACTCAAGTGTACTGCAGCCACGAGGTTAAATAATACCGATACTCTTTTGTGAAGAGTTTTAAGCACCCTGTCTTTTTGAAACAGATAAATTTCAATTTCATATTAATATTCATCACATTATGGTTGCATTGGTCTCCAACCTTGTGTGTTCGCTCGTTGTATCATTTTCCCATTGTACGATTATTATGTTAAATCCTCCTAAGGGATTTACAGCAAGATACAAATTTCAACTTTTGCAAGAACGTATTATGTACAATCAGAGCAAGTGAATGTTACTGTTCACGACTGTTAGCAAAATTAGGGGAAGCCTGGTAGTGAGAAATTTATGAGCTAATTGAGGTCGTTTGAGAGGGAGACTGTGCGTTAATTAACCATCTAATAGTCTTAATTACTCAACTTGAGAACTGGTTTCTAGCTGGTAACTGGGGTATGTCTGTTGTGCGCTGAAATCAACCTTCTAAATATCTGTACTTGTCAGTTCTTGTCCACGACTAAGCAATAATACAATAAGTTACTCAGTGTAAAGTAGGAATGCCTTCACTTGCATATTCTTGAAACTTATTATGCTCCATCTAGAGATTGATGTCCAAATTTTATCAAGAAAGAACTGCCGTAAGTTATGAATCCCTTTCTTTCATTTAAAGATTAATGCACCTTCAGTGTTGTTATTTCTCCAGTATACAGTGAAGAACCTGCAATTTGCTTTGACAGCGGAACCAAGTAATGTGAAGATACAGCAAAAATTGTCCTGGGCTCAGAACCGGCGGGAAGCAGGCCTGCCTACCATTCCCTCAACCATTGAGGAAGAGACGGAGACAGACCCCGTCATGCTGAGTCGATCTACCCGAGATTCAGTTCTTCTAATATCCATAAAATAGTTATCTTTTCAGTTTATAGAATTTACTCTGTTGGGCATAACAATCTGCATTCAGAGCTATTGATCTAGAATGCTTTACTGTGCCATCTTTCTCATATAGATATGTGCCTTTTCTGCAGAATTTGGTTGGTTGCAATGATCCTGTTGAGGCTATCCCGGGATATAAGGAAGCGGAAGAACAACTGGAGGGGCTGATCAAGAATCTGCACCCCTTTTGTCCCTTTTTCTTGTGTGTTTGTTTGGGGTGGAAATGTTGCCAAATATGAAAATTTGGGTTGTAAATGTGAAAACTTGCACGCTACCCTGGTCTTGCTTGTTTAAGAAAGGGCTAATGTTAGAGTTGTGTTCTTGGTGTTGATTGTGCTTTGCTGCTAATGTTGTGTTCTCCAATGTTGTACTGGCGTGGAAGAAGATAAATGGTTTGGTTGACTAAGGCAACTGGCGATGGTATCTGCATAACCTGATATTCAATTACATTTTCAAGTGTTTCCACCTACAAGCTTTGACTTGATCTAGTTTCTCTTGTCCAGTCTGTAATAGCACCAGATGATGGATTTGTCAATTGTCTGTTTGGATTTATTAGAGTTAAATTACCAGTAAATTGTTGACAGCAGGTCTGCAATATAAAATGCTGAAAGAGACGATTTAATGAGCACGTTATGCTGATTCCAAAAATAAATCGCATATTGAAACCAAAAAAAAAAAAAAGGGACAGAAATTCGTTGAAGAATTATAAAAAAATCCCAAGACACTACTTTTCCGGCTCTATCGCGGAAGGTAAGAACTTTTTTTTTTTTTTTTTTGAAAAAAAGAAACAGTAATTAAAGTGGTAAACGGAGAGAAGACGCGTGTCATGTCCTTTCGTCCAGTTTGCAGCGTAAACAGAAAGAAACACAGTTTTGATCAAGTCAATAATGGATGATCGTCACCTTCTTCTTTAAGTGCTTATTTGATTCGTTCTTCATCTTAAGTTTTATCAAAATCTAATAAATACCGCATCACAGCTTCTCTGACTGGGATTTCACCTTTACTTCTATCTGTCTTCTTTCTCGGCACAAGATATAAGAACCTTTCCGCTCTGTTAAGACTCCGTGCCTTTTCTTCTAGTTTTCGCAGTTGCTCCTTTGGAGTTTCAAAATGGATACGTCGCCGGCCGCAACTTCCGATCCTTCTTCTTCCGACGGTGACAGTAATAGTGGTACTAGTAATGATTCAAGAATCTATGAGGTTCGTTTACCACCTGCACTTAATTTGTTTCGTTCACCACTTTCTGTTTTATTGGAGTATTGCCATGTGGTTCCTGCCAGTACCAGTCAAGTATCTGAGCAGACTCCGACGGTTAACGATGTTGGTGATGCTCATATTCAAACCCAGTTGCCCAATTCCATTGATAACCTCAGCTCTGTGAGTTCCGGGGAGGTTTCCATTCAGATAATTAGACAAGAGAATGTTGAAGCCACAGGGGCAGTTTTGGATAATGAGGCAAATGCAATTGGGACAGGAGAAAACGTTCCATTGGTGCCTCCTCCTTCATTGGAAGGTAATACTAGTAGGAATTCTTCTTACCAGAGTTATGATATTCAGCAATTTGCCCGCTGCATAGAACAAGTTCTTCCGTTTTCACTACTTTTGTTGGTTGTGTTCATCCGTCAGCATTTACAAGGTACTTATTCCTGACTCTTCATGTCTTGAATGTTACTCATGTTATTGTAGTTTCAATTTTCAAGGGCTATTCTCCCACGCTAAGAAAAATTGTTGTGCCAGTTGAGAAGGAATGAGCTTTACTCCTTGTGATGTTATTACTTTGGCATTTCCTTTCCAGAATTGTCCTCGAGTGTTTAGGCTTTTGGATTCTGTATGGGAAAGTAATCGAATTGAAATTACTCAGTAGAAAAAGCTTTTTCAGTAAATGAAGAATTGTTAAGTTGCCTTAACATTAGTTTGTTAGTGTGGTTTCTCTGATGGAGAAAATATAGAGAAACACACTTAACGGCCTTGGTCATGGAGGGTGAGGCTGAAAGGGTCCCCGAGGACCAGGTTATACATCAGCTGTTTTTGGTTTTTAATTGATGAGCATCTATCTGGTACTGGCAGGTTTCTCATATAATTAGGGATATCATGGACTAATCAAAGATCGAAATAATGTTATTTCTTACAGATCTTGCTTAGACAACTTGAAAGTAAGCTGTTGACCCAGGGAGCTTCAATTAGAGAACACTTTCCATTTGTGCTATTTTGCATTCCATGCTGTTCCTTTTTTGCTCCTCTAGGTGTGTGGGCTAGTTATTGTGTTTTCAAGGAAAGAGCTAACAAAAAGAGGCAACATTTGATATTGTGCCTCACCGTAACGCTATACAAATCCATTATTGCCTACAACACCTTAGGAAAGTGTGAGTGGTATTTTGGGAACTTAATGGAAGTTTTTATTGCATTATATCTATTCATGTCTTGTTGCAATGTACAATTTCTACTTTTATTAACATTTAACTGTTTGAAAAGAATTTTCTTAGTGAGAATACTTTTATTTCAGGTTTCTTTTTTACAGTCTGGATTACAGCTGTAATTTTTAAGTCAAATGATATTCTTTGCAAGCAGACTGCTCTAAAGGTACCAATTTTTAGAATGCCTTACTTGAATTAAAATTCCCCATCTGCCTTCTTTTCTTTCCCCACAGTGAAGAAAAGGAAAATTTAGCCTCATTCCTTGTTGCTTTATGCAGGGAGAGAGGAACAACTCTATTCTTGTTATGATCCTTATAGGTTTTATGTTTCATGTGATTGGTATCTACTTGTGGTTTTGGAGCAATGATCTTTTATATCCATTGGTCATGATTCCTCCAAGTACAATACCACCTTTCTGGCATGCTGTATTCATCATCTTAGTGAATGGTATGGATCTGACTATTTATTTTGCCGTTGATTCCAACAGTTGCAGTGCTAACAGATACATGGTAGATATTTGGGATGTTATAACCAGAAGTTTAACTCTCACATAACATAAAGTGCCATTGATGAAGTTTCCTATGAGAACTAAGTATTTTTGGTTAAGTTCCCATTCATTTATAATATTTTCCAAAGTAGTCCGGTGGCATCACTTTTGTCGATTTCAGTTATTTTGTGGTCATAACTTGTTTCATTGCACTTGTCTGGAGGAAAATTATTAATGCATGGAGCAGTATTTGTGCAGTTATCTATAAGATCTTGTCTTTCCATTCTTATTTCATTTGATCAGCTGGTCTTTCATATTGCTTGCAATGTAATGTATGCCTTAGGATCATCACTTATGCTTTGAATGTGCTGACATGTTCAAGCATTCGCTACAATTTTTAGATACAATGGTGAGGCAGGCTGCAATGGCTATTAAGTGCCTACTGCTAATCTATTATAAGAATAGCGGAGGCCAAAATTTCCGTCGGCAGGTACAATAATTCCATGCATCACAAAACCATTTCCTACGTATAGAACTGCATATATTACTTTCATATTCTCAGAATCTCTGACAGTTAGCATCTGGTTTTGAAGGGTCAAATACTAACTCTAGTTGAGTATGCACTGCTGTTTTACCGTGCCTTGTTGCCAGCACCTGTCTGGTACCGATTTTTCTTGAACAAAGAATATGGAACCCTCTTTTCATCACTGAC
Organism: Swietenia macrophylla; assembly: GCA_032401905.1. Taxonomy (NCBI): domain Eukaryota; kingdom Viridiplantae; phylum Streptophyta; class Magnoliopsida; order Sapindales; family Meliaceae; genus Swietenia; species Swietenia macrophylla. The sequence continues at coordinate 6,886,138 of CP135569.1, read as the reverse complement.
TACGGGGCTGTATTTAACTTTCAAGCTCACAACTATTGTTGAGAAGGTAGAGTTTTCAATTTTCTACTTTCTGCTGTTGGTTTCTCTTGAATAGGAAGAAATACTTCATAGGATTTGATTTTGTTTAATCTGTTATTCCTGATAAATTGGACTTGCTGTGCAGGTTCAGTGTTTTCTTGCCGCCATAAGGGCATTATCACGGAAAGAAGTTCCCTATGGATCTTATGCCACAACAGAACAGGTACAAAGTGACATTTTGTTTTGCTTTTAAAAAAGCATTGTGATTGATTTTTTCATTTGATTCTCTGCCATTCCCAACCTAATCTAAGGACCTGCCACTATCATTATTTTATTTTATATAGCTTTCTTGTCCATATATGTACAGATGTAAGTTTCTTGGTTCCATAAATCTAGCTGTGTGTATAATAGGTATCTGGCATTTATATGACTGAGTACAATTTCTCCAGACCAAGCTATATATGCATACTGATTTCTATGTAATCTGGTGCAGGTAAATGCAGCCGGGGACCTCTGTGCAATCTGCCAGGAAAAGATGCAAGCTCCAATCCTGTTGCAATGTAAACACATATTCTGTGAGGACTGTGTTTCTGAATGGTGAGTTTATGGTCTCAATCTCATGTTTCTCAATTTTAGAATGCTGTGTTGTTAAATTTGAAAAACAAGAATTTTGTTTGATGTGCATGCTTTCTCTGAAAGATGCTGGGTATCAATTGGGATAGTCCATGAAACTTATTAAGAAGGGAACAACTTATTGCTTCTGACTTTTTTGCCTCAAGCTTAAAATGTTTCTATCATTTAACAATTGAGAATGTATTTCTGTGAGCTTCCTTCCTTGACAATTCAATGGCTAATTTTCAGGTTGGAGAGAGAAAGAACTTGCCCTCTGTGCAGGGCTTTGGTTAAATCTGCAGATTTGCAATCATTCGGGGATGGATCAACGAGCTTATTCTTCCAGTTATTCTAATATCATGTTTCTACTTCACAGCCTGCAAAGAAGAGTTTCATCTCATATCTTAGGTAAATAGTTTATGTATACTAATCAAAAATGTAATCCATGTATTGACGAGAAAGTCAGATGATAAAAAAAAAAAAAAGGTATCAACAGAATCAGGATTAAACTAAAATTGAAATTCATTTGTTGTAGCCAAGAGGTTTAATTCACCTATGGCTCTCTGGAGTTTGAGGAATATTAAACAAAAGAGAAAATTGCAGCCCCTCTTACATTCATATAAGTTACGACTGTTTTAGAAGAGAATATCTAACAGAATCTCATGATTTTGAGTAGTATGGGTTAGAGCATCATCAATTGAGCTGATAAATTTCGTAAACAAGGAGTGGTTAGAATGAATAAATTATCAAGGTTTGATGGGTGGGATTGACATAAAAAATGGAGTAAACAATGTTCTGCTGCAGACTTTATTCCAAGGGACTGACTCCTCAAGTGCAGTGATATGAATGAAGCCTAAATCTGCTTATAATACCCGAACTTATTACATCATAAATGAGTCAAGCATCTCTCCTCTGAAAACTAGATCATGTTGGTCATTTCTTTCATTAATGGTAATTGCTATTGCCATGCAAAATTTTCTGGAAATTATCATCATATCAAATATTTATCAGGAGAGAATGACATTGTCTGGATGGGCCTACCAATTTCAAAATCATCAAGCCAGGAAAAATATAAATACCGACTGTGCCCACCAGTCTGTCACCTTCGCACAGTCTTGACAGCAAATTTGGGCCCTTGGCTGTGGTGAACTCTTGCATTGCACTAATGGGTTTTTCTGTATGGCATTGACACTTCCCGATTATCTCTTTTAAATTGTAATTTATAGAGAAAATTATAATAGAAAGTGAAAGAATGATACAGTATAATTACAAGTCCAGGAGCCCTACCTTTTGTTGGCCGTCTCAATCGAACTATCTTTTCATGTTAGTGGTTTTGCCAACATCCATAGTTGGATGATTCACCCACAAAAATAACAAGACAAAAGAGCAATAATTTATACCTTGGAAAAAAGTTGCCAAGCCAATTTGTCTAGAATTGTACACTGTGAGTTAATATTCTACTCTATCATGAAACTGGAAGGACTGGAATATCAGCATCTAGTTAGCTAGCTAACTAGCTAGCTATGTCAGGCGTAGTTTCCACTTTCCAACTAGGGTTAGGATTGCTTATTGACCTTAAGGGGATCACAAATCTCTGATCCCAACTGCGTAACGTTTGCAGAGGTTGATATCCGAGTTTGCAAAAGTTCTCCTTCATCATCGAATACAGCCATAGACAACTTCTGCAATTTATGATGATGGCAAATAAGACTAAAGTGTGTATCAAAAGTGTGGTCTCCACAAAAGCACTCATCTCTATGAATGCTTATGAATGATGCAGAAGCTGAGCTGACGACTACAGGATTAAAGCACTTATTACCATTTGAAATTCTCTGGCTTTCTCAGAGCTTTATAGATATATGGGCAGTCTTAAAAGCCGTCGCAGCTTTAATATACATAGAAAATTACTTCCACCCACTTCACAAATACTGTGTACTTCTTACCCTTTAAAATTTTTCTGCAGTTGCCAAATGTGTTGATTATGCAATTGTTTACCCATTAAAATGAAAATCCACCTAATTTCTGCTGATAATAGATGAAAATAGCAACCTGTTGCCAGAAGCATTGTCCTTGAGTACTCACTGCTAAGCCAAAAACAGTCAGACATAATGTGGGATTATTTATTATGTACTCCTCTAATTTAGCCTTATTAATGTGAATTTAAGCGTAAAAGCCACACCACACCATGCAATTTTCCACTAATAATAGTATTAATTATGCAATTAGAAATCACCTGAAATACATTAAAATATTCAACAACATCAAAGAGAGTATGTGATGAACTTTGATACATATTATAACGCAGGCAGTGGGTTGACTGCCTAAAGTTTCATAATGAACTGGTTTATTTTACGTGATTCGATGAAAATTAAGCATAAATCATAAGAATTTATTAGAAAAAAGACTGTTAATCATGTCATCTGCATGTAAATCTATCATAAACTAAATATGTACTTAATACATGATAATAATAAGTGCAACATGGATAGGTATAGCGTTGTTGAAACAAGTTGCTTGAAGGCAATGTATATCGAAATAGAAAGGAGATACATTTTTCTCAAAAGTCATTCTTCTGCTTCTTTATTTTCCATTATTTAAAAAATGGGTTTTCACACAAGGGTCATTCTCTAGCTACACATGAAAATGGAGCAAAAGTGTATGAATATATACGTGGATAAACCAATGGTTAGCTGGCGTGTGTGAAGTGTGAATTATATTCCTGTGAATTTATGGCATTTATTGTGCAAAGTCAGGAAGCTAGCCGCTGATTTGAGAAAGAGGAAGAGAAAAGAGGAAGTGTAGCTTTCTCCTTTGACACTCTTGCTCATATGTTCTTCTTTAATTAGCATCATCTCATCTCATTTGCTACAAAATACTCTAAAGACAGAGAAATTGATCTTCTCTTTTAACTCTTTCTTTCCCTTTCTGTTGGATTTGTTAAGATCTAGAGTCGCTTTCCTGTCTCTGAATCTCATGAAGACAACGACCCATCATTTTCGCCTGCCCTTCCCATATGTAATCAAACTAATTCTCTTCCTTAATTTCTGCAACTTCCCCTTCCCTTCTTTATTACTTTCTTCATATATACAAAGAGCTTTCTCTCTAACTTTTTTCGCATTTCTGTATTTTGCTCAGTCAAGTTCATTAAACATAGTTAACGCCCTAGTGTTAGGGTTTTCAACTACTTCCATTGCTTGAGATTTAGGGTTTCAGATGCACTAACACCCTATTACTATTTGCAGTTAAGTTGAATCATATTTACTCTTTGTGCATAGTTGGATCGTATTATTTATGCTCTTTAGTTTATGTGCAGTTCAAGATAAGGCAAAGAAACGAAAGAGCTTTCCAGCATTTGCTTTGTTCGGGTTCCTGTAAAAGAACTTGTTGTTTCTTGGTAGACTTATAAGTTTGACTTTTTTCTTCCATAATTTCTTCTTTGGATTCTGGGAATGAGAAAATCAGGATTAAGGTTATATATGGTTATAAGCTTATGTTGTTTTACTGTGTGAGGATGTTTGACTGCAAATAAAGGTTAATCAATTTGAAGAATTCTCGGTATCTATATGGTTGTCTGGGGTTCATACATTAGATCAATCAGAAAGAAAATCCCTGAAGTACCATCTATTGTTTGTCTTGTTAGATGATTGCTTTCATTTTGTTCATATCTTCTCTTGATTATATAGAGTTTGATCCCATATATAGTTTTTGAATGAGCTTTTATTTTCCTTTATCAGTTACCGTATGTCAATTACTTAGGAATTTTCCAATTCCATGTCTCAGATCATTCGAGGATTGGTCAGAAACTTGTATTGACTGTTGATATTTAGCTAGGATTGGAATCTGACAATTTAAGCTGCAGTCGGCAGATTAACTAGCTTTAGATTTCCGAATTTGAACTGCATTTTGGGCACTTCCATGATAAACCAAAAACTCTTTAGCCTTGATGTTTCTGTATAGAATTAGCTTATATGTATATAGAAAAGTATATTCTCATTCTCTCTTGATCTGCGACTAAATCTGAGACTCAAAGGTCTTTACTTTGCATATCCATGGTAGTAGGAAGTAGTAGTATAAAGTTTTTGCATGCAGAAATGGTGTGAGAGAGCTTCCTTCAGCCCACTCATGGATGAGATAAAGGGGGTTGAACTAGCTGCCGACTCATTCATTCAAGCACTCAGTAGCAAATTGGGATTATTGTTGTTTTGCTACTGTGATTGTGTGAATGATGCGGGAGATATTTTTACACCCCTCTTTTTCTGTGCTTGGACTGAAGGGAGCTCCTTCCTTCTGTTACCTTCATTTCTGTACAATACTTGTTTTTATACTTATTGCTTCTCTTCATGTCCTTGGTTATATTCTGGTCAAAGTGTTTCGTTCTGATCTCTTTGGTAAGGAGACATCTTGGACTCTAATTGTATCTCAACTTCTTCTGGGAATCTGTAAGTATTGCTTATCTTGTACATATATATGACTAGCTATGGAGTAGATATAGCACAAACTCTAGTGTGCCATTTACGATTTACCCACTATCAACACTTTTTTACTTCACAGGGAGAATCAAAATGCCAATGGAGCATTGAAGAAGACCGGGGCATGGTAGTCTCAGTGGTGGAGGATATCCATACATTGAATGAGAGAGAAATTTCAACTGCTTCTTTTGCCTGCATACAAGAAGGCGCCTTGGCCTTGGGTTCTCCAACCCTTTGTTTTTCTCCACTACATGCACACTACTTTCCTTTGCTTCAGCTTATTGTATGTGCTCAGTTTTATTATGTAGCAGTATCATATGATTTATGGTTCATACATAATTGATATCTGAAGAAAACATAAATTTTTCACTGGTATAAAGTTATAGCTAGCTAGGGTTTTTATTATACAGCACTAACTCTTTACCCAGTTGCAAATGCAAAGCCACTTTGCAGGATTCTTATAATTTTGTCTGCAGATATCTGCATTTTTTGATGCTGAAAAGTTGGTGAAGCAGCATATATTAACATTTTCCACAACTAGTCGTGTTTGTAGTCAAGTACAGTAGGAAACCATAAAATATACCTGCATTTCATGTCAAAAACTAGAAACCCTCTTGAATTCAAAACCTTTCTTTCAGTAAACCGAGACAGAAAAGCACCCTTCAATCCCACCCTCTCCTTTCCCGTAGTCTTTTTACTTAGTCCCATTGGTAGGCAGCAAGCATAAACATATCACAGATTTCGAGCATAGGTTGGGGCGTGCGATGTGTATTGCTTGCCAAACATGGTCGAGGGTATCTCGTAATCTGAATACCTGTTTTGGAAATCAACACAGGCTTCAGAATGCTGCAACATTTTCGTCTTCATCTTCATTTGTGAGCTTAGCGAGCTCTCTGGTTTTCAAGCCTTTCTATGCCCTAGTAGCAGACAGTTGGTCCCCCACCGAGGAGAGTAGTAATAAAAAGAACTCAAATCTTGAGTCTCTTGCCTCCACACTTTTCTGAGAATAAGCTGCCAAACAATTATGCGAGTTGTGGAGATACGACCGTCAGCAATATTTAATTCCCATTCTCGAAAATCCAAAACCATGTTTCTTATCTAAAACAAAACAAATCTAACGCATGCATGTTGTTTTCAGACAAACCCGCCGTAGGAATCTGCTTGTGTGTAAGAATCCGGATGAGCAACACTTGCATGTGCATGGAGTTCTAAATATGAATGCTTTACTCACTCTATTTACATGTAAAATTTAGTGAATCCAATGGTGTTCGATTTACAAGGATGAGAATAATACTAATTCAGGGGAATGATCAGCGATGGACACTCTTTTTTTAAATATTTTTTTAAAGTTTAATCGATACAAGTCAATTTGATCGAACGGTTTAGATTGATTTAAAAAATTATTAATTTAATTTTGATTTTAAAAAAATAAATCGACATCTTAATTGATGCTAGTATTGATACGAGTATCTTTAGATAACTTAGGGCAAGTGGTTAATTAAAAGTTAATTATCTCTATTAATAATTAATAATTAATAATTAATTTAATAAACCTAAGCGAGCGGCCGACACGAGTCGTATACTACAACAGAATGCAAAGCCGCCACGTGAGCCAATTGAATTATTAGAAAGATAAAAACTAAAATTACCAAAAAACCCAAACCAAAATAATTAAAAAAATAAAAATAAAAACTCTTTGTTGTTTCCTTTACGTCTCGTCTTCTCTTTCTTTCTTTCTTTCTTTGGGTTGGACGGTTTGGTGTCTCCTTTCTCTCAGATCTGTCTCTCTCTTCATTTTCCACCCCCTCAGCAGTGAAGAGAAGGTGAAGTTTGATGGTCAAACGGATCTCAAGGAGGTTAGTGTCCAATTCGATGGAATCCAACACTTCTATGATTTACAGCCTTTGACTTTGGTAATATTTCTGTTTTTTATACTGTGATTGATTCTATATGCTATGTGGTAGGTTGAATTGATTTTGATTACTCCAATTTGATTACTTTGTCATGATATGTTGACAAAAATTGGAAATTTTATTTCCTCGTTGGTAAAATCTGTCGAATTACTTCATTTCTCTGGCATTGCATTGCATGTATATGTGAATTCAGTAGTCCGAGTACTGTTTTCTGGATTAAAGATAGAAATTTTGATGTAGGACTTTTTTTTCAACTGCGGTTTCATTATGTTGTGCCAGATATTTCTAGCTCGTATCTTTTGGTTTCCTCCGGTTTGCTTTGAGCGCTGAGGTTGCTCGTGCTCGTTTGTTCGTCCCTTATGACTTCAACTGTTTCTTCATCTCGAGGAATTCTTCCACCTGCAATGCTTGGCCCTTTTGAATCCCCGAATGCTGGGACTTCTGCTTCTTTGGGCCATCCTCTGCCGGAATTCAATGATAGTGATGAAAGTGAGTTGATCTCTGTGGCTTGGAATCAGGACTATGGTTGCTTTGCTGCTGGAATGAGTTGTGGCTTCCGCATTTATAACTGTGAGCCTTTTAAGGAAACATTCCGACGTGATTTGAAAAGTGGCGGGTTTAAAATTGTTGAAATGCTGTTTCGGTGCAATATTCTGGCACTAGTTGGTGCTGGAGATAATTCTCAGTATCCTCCCAACAAAGTTATCGTCTGGGATGATCATCAGAGCCGGTGCATTGGTGAATTTGCATTTCGGTCTGATGTTCGTGCTGTGAAATTGAGTCAGGGTCGCATTGTCGTTGTTCTTGAGCACAAAATATATGTTTACAGTTTTGTAGATCTCAAGCTTCTTCATCAGATTGAGACTCTTGCAAATCCAAGGGGACTTTGTTGCCTTTCTCATCACTCTAGTACATCTGTGTTGGCTTGCCCTGGTCTCCAACGAGGACAGGTTCGAATTGAGCACTTTGGGCTCAATATGATAAAGCTAATTAATGCTCATGATTCTCAAATCGCATGCTTCACCTTGACATTGGATGGCCTTCTTCTCGCAACTGCTAGTATAAGGGGCACTTTGATAAGAATTTTCAACACAGTGGACGGCACTCGCCTACAAGAGGTAGAATAATGGTCATCAATTATCGCCACATTCATTTATCATTATTTGTTTGAAGCATATGCTGGTTCTTTTATTTGTTTAACATTATTTAGTGGTAATCATTCCATATTAAATTGGATGATACTTAATATGAAGAAGTTGAGCTTACTGGCAGTTCAATTGTTGAGATTCAGTTATTTTATTTTGGAAGATTTTAACGACTTTGACATAGTGCTATAATATAGTATGGAAAAGGAAAATTTAAGTTTCATTATTGTGTTATCTTAATTATTTGTGGCGGTGGTTTAGTGTTTTGAATCCATCAATCATCTAAATATATAAATTGAAAGCAATTGCTTCCTTTTAGGTTCGAAGAGGTGTTGACAGAGCAGAGATTTACAGTATTGCTCTCTCTTCGAATGTAAAATGGTTAGCCGTGTCAAGTGACAAAGGCACTCTTCACATATTCAGCCTCAGAGTTCGAGTGGTTGGTGAGGACTCATCTATTCATTCTACTCCTGCTCAGAGTGTAGCACTTAACCAAAATTCTTCTTCCATTGATACTCTTATTTCACCAAGCACTGGGGCCAACCCTGGTTCATCATTATCTTTTATGAGAGGTAAATGAGGTTTATCCTCAACTGGTTAAGGAACTGCTTTTTTATCTCCTGTCTTTTTCCTTTCTGTGCTCCTTTTCTTTCAAGCATGAATATGATGAAAATACTGTAGCAGCAGTAGTCTGCATGATAATTTGCATCTAGGTGTGAAATTGAAACTTCGTTCTGTCTTACTCCCTATTTAAAAATGCCAAGAAATGGAAAGATTGAATTATGTATTCTGAAGATTGAATAATTTCAGAAGTTACAGAAACTTGATGGTGATTTAACAATACCAAATTTGGGTTTTTTTTTTACTTAACTTCTCATACTTCTGACATCTTTCTGCCAGGAGTTCTCCCAAAATATTTTAGCTCAGAGTGGTCATTTGCTCAGTTCCACTTACCAGAAGTCACCCAATTTGTTGCAGCATTTGGATCGCAGAATACTGTCATCATTGTTGGCATGGATGGAAGGTATGTGATTCTCCTCCTTTCTTTTCAACGGCTGCTGCTATTGCAGTGCACACATTTTTGTCGAAGCTTGGATATGTTACATAATCCATCTCGTTTGTCCTTTCCTCCCATTTTCAGCTTCTACAGATGCAGTTTCGATCCAGTACATGGAGGTGAGATGTTGCAGCAGGAATATGTTCGCTTTGTGAAAACTGACAGTCGGCCTAGATAGGTTAATTCTGTTGACTGGAGCCAACATGTGTTCTCGTGCTATGTAAATATGAAGCCAAAATGTTTGTCTGTGTAAATATACTGATATCTTGCAAAAGAAATTGTTACTTGTTTCTGTATATCGTATAAACTTGGCTTGCAGCAAAATTTTAATGGTAATACAAGTGCTTATGGTATGGAAAATGTTCTCTTGATCAAAATTTGTGTCAATAGATCCTGATAGAACTTCGAAGAGCTTGTCACAACAACATTTCCTGATACATTATTTCAATAACATTTCGTGATGGCTTGTATCAATAGCAGATCAATTGACATTTCCTAACATCTTCTGTCGTAATAATGCCATTAAGCAAAGGCTTACTGCGGTTTGAGCTATAAATTTCGCTTGCGAAGAGCTTAACTGCATAAAATCGGGATTGCTGACGAGTTTTTGAACATTATCTTATTGAGGAGTTTTACATATTGAATTATTATGAAACCATGATGGGTGATGCCATCCGAATGCTGCAAAGCAAGTGCGTAAATTCATTTTTCATTTGCTAAGGTTAAAAAATAGAAAGAATTGTAAAGCAAGCAATGAGGAGTAATGGTTTTATGGTTTCTGACTTTCTGTAAATTGGCATTCAGTGTTCATGATTATTCTATTCACAGCATCCTTGTTTTCGAGGGCCTAACATTCTTATTGCTTCACACGAGTCATAGAGTTGATCTTCGATAAGAAGTACTACATGCAACATGTATTGGTTATAGCTGGTGGAAATCAAAAGACTTTTGACAATTCAGAGCTGAGGAAACATTCTCCATTGCATCCCAGCTGAGTCCTGATCCAATTAAAGCTTTGGCCTTGGACTCTTCATGTCATCCAAATCAATCATCACCTTTCCGATTGCTTTCCTGTCTCTAATGGCAGAAAAGGCGAGGCTGGCCTGTCAAGGACAAGCAATTAAGCGAGTCAGATCTCTTGTTATATAGTTTAACAACATAGCAACAATTATACACCACATAACTGTGCCTTGAATATATATATATATATATATATATATATATATATCAATAGTACGGCAAAATGAGAACATGATTAATCCAAAACAAGAATCCTTTAAGCTTCTGCTTGTGAAAAGCAGCCTACAAGAAACCATGCCCGACCAACCAACATAAGTCTCAATCAGCAATGGATCAAAACATAGAGCAGGAGCTAAAAACTCAAAGGTGATGTCCTTCCTCACAATAGAAAGTAAGTCAAGAGAGCTTAACCACCAAGTTCGAGTTGTGTTGCCCAAATCCTGTTTAGACCAAGTCCTTCTTCATCCTTGATCAAAACAGAACTTGATCTGAACACCTCTTGCACATCCACAACCTTACTCGTACCCACCAATTGAAGCTCTACTGATTTTAGAATGTCCAGTGCAGCACAAAAAACAAAAAAAGTGGAAAGAGAGTATTAAAGAGTTCTTACCTCTGACAGACTGTAAGTATGAGAAATGTGGATAGTAATTAAGCCCTTCATCACCCATGAAAGTAACTCCCTAATGGAATCTTCAAGCACATGATGACGATGTATTTTATAGCTACCCCAGTAAAGTCCATGTACTGTCCAGTTCTGTATAAAAGCATGCATTCGTAAAATATGTAACCAGTAAGAATCTAGCAACAAATTGTATGCTGCATAATCAATGTTAGACCAGTACTATTATTCGGACAAAAGATGAGAAAAGACGCTTTGCCAAGTAAAAAACAGTGGTTCCACTTATTATTATGAAAAACTAGCGCATAATATTGCTTCTCAAGAGTAACTTGTGCCAATATAATAATCTCTTTTTTCCCCTCTTCCCATTGCAGGATTTTGAATGTAAGTTAACAAGCTTTCAAGTAATATTGTTGTAATATTAATTATATAGCAAGTAAACCAGTGATTATGTAACAATCAAATTAAAAAAAAAAAAGAACATATCATTATTTGGAATTTGAAAGAATGAATAGGAATCAAGTACCTTAACAAGAGCAATATTAGCAGGGATGACAGGAACCTCGCCACTTGCAAAGCCAATGACCAAGATTTGAGCACTCCAGTTCAAAAGCTTCATAGATTCTTTAGTAAGCTTGCCTCCAACGGGATCGTATAGCACATCAACCCCTTTTAGTTTCCTTGCCTTGAGGAAGGCCTTGACACTCACAATGATATTTTCATGGCTCAAGTCTACTACGTGATCAACACCCAATGACTTCAAAAATCTTACCTTTTCGGCTCCCCTGATGCATAAAATACAACAAAAAGCTTAAAAATGATTGCAAACTAAATATTTTTAGACGAAGAGTATATACCAAGAGAACTTATTTTCTTTAAGGAGTAGCAGAATCAGGAACCAGGTACCGAGCAGCGGCAATGACAGTGGCCCCAAGAACCTTGCCAATTTGGACAGCAGCAAGGCCAACACCTCCAGCAGCGCCAAGAACTAGCAAGACCTACATCCACATCCAACATTAACAATAATATAGAATATTATATAACAAGCGAAAAAACAAAAATGGGTATCATTTTCATATTCACAGGAATAATGATACCTGAGCAGAGGACAATTGGGCCCGATGTACAAGGGCAATATGTGAAGTTCCAAATGCAACGGGAACCGCAGCAGCAGCTACCAAATCGCAGCCCTTCGGCACCAGAAACCTTTAATGAAACGTAATTATCTTTTATAATTTATATGAAAAATATTCAAATTCCGATTCAGATTATTCCAGAGGGCAAAAAATGGAAAGGAAAAGGAACAGCATGTCTGTACTACTGACAATTCGGACTGATCAGCGACGATGAATTGTGCAAATGAACCAAGGGTCGCAAACGAGCAGACAGCATCTCCCACTTTAAAATTGGAGACATCAGAACCTACCGCATCCACGATTCCTGAATAATCGGAACCAGGGATGAAAGGCAACGGAGGTTTCTCCTGGTATTTGCCCAATATCTGTAAGTAATTGGCGTAATTCAAGCTTGTTGCTTTCACTTTCACTCTAACAGCTGTTGTACAATTCAATTCTGGGATTTTCTCTTTTTTACTAAACTCGATCGGCGATTTGTCATCGTAAACTCCCACGGTTGGATCACCCAATTTCTTGCACACCAGAGCCTCCATCTTCTTTTTTTTTCCGCCAAAACAAGTCAAAGAGTTCTAATCATCTAATCCATCCATCAGTATTGTAAAGACTCCTGGAACAAAACGACATCGTTATCTCTTTAACACCGATATTAAATAAGACAGGTTTCATTGTCTCTGTCGTTTTTTTTAACCCTATGGCCAGGTCTATTAATAATTCTAGTCCACCTCAAAATTTTGTCTTAATTTTGACCAACAAGAAATCTTTCAGACAAACATACCCCTAACTGCATAATTAGCTTTCTTTGTTTGTTTTTGACTTCGAAGAGAGCAAATTGCCATGCGATTTTACTTAAAAAAACAATTATGAATTAAATTATGGATTTTACTTTATAAATTTATTTAATAAATTATAAATTTTATTTGAAAATTTGATATTTTATTTAATAATTATAAATTTAGTCAATAAATTAAGAATTTTATTTGATAAATTGATAATTTTACTCAATATATTATGAATTTACTCTATAAAATATTAATTTACACAATAAATTATTAATTTTATTATATAAATTAAAATTTTTATTCAAAAATTATAAATTTATTAAACAAATTACTTGTTAAATTACAATTTACTTAATAAATCGTGAATTTTATTTTATAAATTAATAATTTTATTTAACTCGATGAGATAAAAAATAGTTAACAAAGTATGAGAATAAAATTATTAAAAAAAACTTATTAATTAAAAATTAAAAAAAAAAAAAAGATTTGAGGTGAGTTGAAATTACAAGTGAGCTTCAATGTCGAGCCATTATCCTCTGTTTTAATTGATTGTACAAACAGTACATCCCCTCCTGGTTTGTGGGAATTCAGTCTCTCTTGTCAGTTGGGTGTGCCTTTGAATTATGAATTTGAACTTGTACAAGCGCATTTTCTAAGAATGGGATTAGCTGTAAATTCAGATTTTTTCAAGTTCACTAATGAATTTGGCCGCCACAGTCACGTCTATGAAATTCATGATTGGGAGAGAAGTTGCAGAGGTAGATGTGCAAGTTGGGATCCTAATCTCCAACAGTTGTACAAGAAGAAGAAGAAGAAGAAGAAGCCTACTGCGACTTGTATTGCTAGCATCTCTAAGAGAATCACGCCCCATGCTGCTGCTGCTGCTTCTTCTTCCTCTCCGGTCGCCGGTGCCCATTACTCTGGTTTATTTTTGTCTCGTCCTCCAATTTTTATATCATCCATCCAATTTATGCTTATCTACTCAACTTGATTTGCTTATCCTATATTGACTTGCATAATTGAGGAGCTTGTCTGGGTTGAATAAAAATTTTAAAAAAATATTATTTATTTTGCGTACCTAACATGCATAGTTGAGGAGCTTGCTTGGTTTGAAAGACTGTCGAAGATTTTTAATTTTTGCAAACCTTGCATACAAGTAGCTTCATCATACATTGTATATACTCCATTTATCATTGCCCCCTCTGTGTATTCAATGTATTTACTTGTGCCTGTGTATGATACAATTAAAGTTAGGTATACCAGCTTGAAAAAGATGCTGTATATCTGGTGGTGAGGCCAAGATGGTAACCACTACCCAACTTCTCCCCTTGGAAACACCTCTGTTCCTATATTAACATACTAGCTCCAACAATATTTTTGTGATAAAGTTCGATTGCATTATGGTTACTAGTCGGAAAAATGGTATATATTGCGATCTACTTACTGTTATTTCTTTTTTCTCATCTGCATTGTGTCTGTCTTTGCACATACACGCAGATTAACGTTGTGCATGTTTGGAAACTGAATGAACAAGCAGTATTTGTTTACTTCATGCATTTACTACAAGATTTGTATCTGGCTGGTTCTGTGAATTTTTGAGGGAAATGGAATGTAAATTTTCTAAAATTTGGATACTGTTCCTTTCTAAAACTTATTTAAGTGTTTTTCCTTGCCCTTGTTGTGCTTGGAGAACCAAGCTAGCTTGATATTGAATGGCTACTTACAACCATGTTTTGTTCAATTTGAGTCTCCAGAGCAACTGCTGGATGCAAAAATGAAGCAGAAAAGGAGAATTGCTGGCATTGATCAAGATGAATTATTGGATCCTAAACTTTTGGCTGATCCAGATAGTTGTTTCTGTGAGTTCCAGGGGGTGGACATACACCACAAAGTATATGATGCAGAATCACAATCACATAACTCATTACAGAGTCAGACTATTTCTCAACTTCCTCATGGAACTAAGAAAATTGGTTTTCCAATGATTTTATTGCATGGATTTGGAGCCTCTGTTTTCTCTTGGAACCGAGTCACGAAGCCTTTGGCAGAGGTCACTGGTTCCAAAGTTCTTGCCTTTGATAGACCAGCCTTTGGGTTGACATCGAGGATATTTTCTTTTCAGCATCCAACACCTGATGCTGAGGATAAAAAGCCTCTCAATCCATATTCCATGGCATTTGCTGTGCTTGCTACCTTGTACTTCATTGATTTCTTGGCAGCTGAGAAGGCAATTCTAGTGGGGTATGTTCCTTTTCTAATCAAAATTTTCTTTGTTGAAATTAGATCCTGACCTTCTTTTTACCTTTTATCAGTCTATATTTGGTTCCTTCTGTTTTGTCTTTTATTCTAAATTCTGATATCTGTGCAAACTTGTTAAAACATTGGCATTGCAAGGCATTCTGCCGGTTGTCTTGTGGCTGTTAATTCATATTTTGAAGCTCCTGAAAGAGTTGCTGCTCTGATCCTTGTTGCCCCTGCTATATTGGCCCCCCGTCTCGTACAAAAGGTTGATAAAGGAAATCCCTTGGAAAGAAATGATCAGAGCAAAAGAGATGCAGTGAATTCAATTAATCCATTGAAGCCATTTTTCAAACTGTACACGATTTTGTCAATGTTTATCAAATATATTACCCAGGAAATAATGCGAGCAGCAAAGGGGATGGTGTATATGCTCCACTCTCTGTATAAGAAAGTACTGTCAGCTATTCTGCGTTCTGCCTTTGCTGTAATGCTGGTACATAATTTCTTTCTAGATGAGTTTTGTGGTAATTTCTTTCTAGATGATTTTTGTGGTACACTTTGCTTAAGTTGTTCACAGACCTAGTTACATACTTGTCAATGACTTATATTCATGAATCTCAGGTAAGAATGTTAATTGATAAATTTGGTATCGCTGCTGTACAAAGTGCATGGTTCAATTCTAAAGAAGTTAGTGAACATATCCTAGATGGTTATACAAAGGTAATTTATCCTACTAGCTTTGTCATTCTTGTTTCTTCTTAATTTTCTGTATGGTAGAATGAAGTACTTAAATCATGAGATAATTTTACTGCAATAACCAGTTGTTATCTGCATAGCACTGAGCTGCACATTTGTATAATATGCAGCCATTGAGGGCCAAGGGGTGGGACAAGGCTCTTGTGGAGTTCACAGCAGCAATGCTTATAGACACTGAATCTGAAGCGAAGGCCCCACTAACAAAAAGACTTCATGAAATCTCATGTCCCGGTAATGATACCATAAGCTTTATCATACCTACTTAGTCAAGCATCTAGCCTAGATTGTATTGTGGCTGAGCTTCTGAAACCTTTTTATAATCATTTCATTAACCATGCATGTTACATTCTATCCTATCAAAGATTGATCTCAGAATTTACTAATCCTTCACTCTTCTATATGTCCTATCATTAATGATGATATTTGTGTTATCAACATGAAACGCAGTTTTGATTGTCACTGGTGACACTGACCGAATTGTCCCATCTTGGAATGCCGAGAGACTTTCACAAGCCATACCTGGGTCTACCCTTGAAGTAATTAAGAATTGTGGCCACTTGCCCCATGAAGAAAAAGTTGAGGAGTTTGTTTCAATTGTTGCAAGGTTTCTGCAAAGATCTTTTGGTTTTTCAGAGGAGAGGAGCATGCAAGCTGTAATTTAGCGTGTCAAGGGCATTGCTCTTGCACATTAATGTTCAACGATGGTTAAAAGGAAGATTGGTAAGATTAAGTGTAGCATACAAATTCTAAACCAATAGCACTGGTCTTCCAAATTGCAGTATTCAACAAATATGATATATGAACCATGTCAATTCTTTCAGAGAAACAGTACTATTTTGTCAATATACAACAATGTAACAGAGTACTTAAGTCTCCAGTCTTTTCTTTATGATATGCGAAAGTTGTACTTTTTGCTGTGTCAGTTAACAGAAATTACTTGACACCTTTATAGTTTCACAATGGTGTAACATAACTGTTCCAGAGTTTCTGCTATTGCAGCCAAATAGGCTTTGAACATGTGAATCAAATGACTTGTACATAGATGGATGACCTATGGTAGATACTAAATGAAATGTTTCCCCAGACTGATTGAATCCTCATAGAATAACTGATCAATTTGATGTCATCTTATAGAACAACATATTTACAGTAAATAATAACATCAGAAAGGAGGATCAGTTGATATGGTAAGACTAGCATCCTGTAAGCCTGCCGGAATATCAAATCCTGACATGAAATCATCACCAAAGATAACAGCACCGGCTGCTAGTGCCCCAGCACCAACTCCCATTCCAAACCCAGGTCTCATCCTTTGTCCAGACGGGCCAGATGATGGCATATTAACATAAGATCCTGATAAATTATCTGTCCTGGGGATCAAAGTCGGGATGTAACCTACATTGGCAGGTGGTGGTGGTGGTGGTGGTGGTGTTTGTTGTGGACGAGAGCTGGGTCCAGCAGCTGGAGCATAGCTTGTTCCTCCAATTGTTCCTCCATCGGATGGGTTAGAAAAGGGAAAATTTGTCTGAGATTTATTTTCTGGTCCATGAAGTGGGGCTGGAGGCAGCTGGGTCGTGTAGGCTTGTCCTGGAGCACCTTCATAAGTTAATGTAATATTGTTGCTGTGATCCATGAGCACGATTTCTCCCTCGTTACCTGAAAAAATACAAGTTAAATATAACATTCATATGTCTAAATTCCCATCTTAGAGATTAAGTTGTTTTTGAAGCTGTAACAACCTGATCCCAAATCTCTGAGAGTAGGTTGCTATCCCCCAGAACTCTAAATCTGGGATCAGGTTGTTACAACTTCAAAAACAGCTTCAATCATCATGCTTGTCCAAAAAGTATTATAAAACATTACAGACAAACTGAAGTTGAAATCCCGTTTTTATATGACTAAGTGATAAGCTTCATGATCAGAATACCTCGGCATGAACTCGGCTCTTCCCTTTCCTCTGAGATGTGAATTGAAATATCAATAAATCCTTGAGGTTTGTTGGAATTTCTTTTCCGCAACTGACAGCTCCCAACTTCTTCAGTTCCTGGACTTGAACCCTCAGAGTTTTTGCCATACTTGGACAGAAATTCTTTCAAGAGAATAGTTGCAGTCCCCTGAAGCCTCTCTCTAAGAAAAATGGGCTCTCGACTGTATACTTCGACATGTAGCTCCATGTCTTGGAAGTTTGAGTCATCAACACGGGCTGCAAACTTAGTTTTCCATACAGGGTTTGCATTCCCAGAAGCATCAATCTTAGTACAGTATTTGTTGTTAGGATCAATCCACGCAACAGCAAACCATTGGAGCTTCCAAAGAGAGGAAGATCGCCTGAGTCCTCGGGCAGAAATGAGGCAAACTTCAACCCAGATTTTTCCCATACCAGTGGCAGGTTAAGAAAGTGAGAGATGGCGAGAGAATTTTGTCTGCTGTAGGTTTTTCTTTTGATAAAGTTGATAGGGAATGGAGGAAAAGGAAACTGTTATACTTTCTTTGGAAGGCTACTTTACTTGGATGGTGAGAAAATCCTTGTACCTGGGCATCATGTTGGGCAAGATTCTGTAAACTTTTCCCCTACAAAGCAGAAGGGCTGGAATCCTAATGGTTAAAATGGTCACACCATATAGTTGGTTAAAATGTAGAAATTCCAAACCAGGGCGAAATAAGCCAACAGTATCCCAAAAATTAAAGATTAAAAATTAAATGCACGGTGTGAAGATTAAACTTTCTGGATTTCATTATGGATACTTGAGCTTACAGTGCGTACTGTGAAGACTACATTTCTTTAGGTCACTTTGATTCATCATATGTGAGATTGTCTTTCAAAAGACACAAAACAACCACGATCCACCCACTATGTACGCCCCTTTTGGCAGTTCTTGATTTTAATATGATAATCTCTCTCCTATAAAACAAACCAGAGTAAGAAAAATGGAATAAGATTCAGTCTATTTCTATAGGGTGCAGAAAAGAGATCCACCGGCTTAAAATACAGCTCTCTAGGGGGGAAATTAACAAAAGCTTTCTACCTGCACGTTTAACCATTTGATTGTCTCCAGAATCAGTTGCCACGGTCTTTTAATATACATCATGGTAGTGGAGCCTAAAATGTCATCATCCACGTGCTTCAAAGAACAGCCTGATGAAAGTGCATATACATCACGATCAGCAATCATTTATCTTTTCATGTAATTGCATTGAATAATCCAGACTTGATATACAGAAAGAAAAGTTCTTTTTCTATTCTTTTCCTGAACTTCTACATGGCCATACATGAAATCTACAGCCCTATAAATTGGACAGACTAAAAGGACACTGGGTAAATTTGGAAATGATTGTCAAGATTTAAGGATAAAAATAAGAGAAGACACATTTGGATAGAAATATTAACATTTCAACATTCAAGAAAGACTCTGTAAAAGTACCTCTCCTCCTCCTCTGAGCAAAGGGCTGCTATATCATAAATTTCTCTACTTGAGAGCATTTCGAAAGGAAAAATGGGAAACTCAAGACACAATAGACTAAAAATTCATGTGTCAACAGCAATTATACAAATGTATGTCCCAGCAATCATCAGTTCTAGGAGTTGAAGAAAGATTTCATATTACTGTGTGACTGGGAAAAGCCTGAACAATTGCATGAATTGGATCAAAGGAACAAATGCCATGAGAAAACACATAAAAGCAGTCAGTCCAAAATAGCACCAATTGATGTGGACAGTGGAATAAAAGAGGGAACCGCCGGTACACATAAACCCAAGAATTACCAATTGACATGGTACAAACTTGAAGGCTAAGACTAAGAATGTAGCAAACGATACTGTCTGCTACATCTAAATGCACTCAGGGGTGTTACTTCACCATAACCCAAACCAGCTGAACTTTGTAAGAATCATTTTTCAGAGAAAAAAAAAAATTAGTGACGTTCAAAACTTTTTAGGTACGAAAACTAACAAACCTTACAATTCTCTGGACTATGATCCGGCCAAGTCCCATTCCCGTAATGAAGGGATAACCTGGAAGGCAAATGAAATAATTATGTGAATAGATACATCTAATTGGTAACAATCAAAGCCTGAAAGTTGACAATGAAAGTTGATTGATTTATGAATGAAGTAAGAGCAAGAAACAGAGAGAAATCACATTTCAATTGATGATAGACTTAAAGAAAGAAGACAGCCACGAATAATGAAACTGTAAAAGATTACCATCCCATCGTAGATGGAAGCAATCAAACCAACATCGAAGTTGGACGGAGTGACCCGCATCACTTTTTCCATCAAATTTCCCGCGAAGCAACCATCATTTGCTTTGAAGGTTTGTCAGCTAAGCTGGTGGTATCAGTATCGGTATCGCTATCAAGATGGTGAGGTCTGAGAAAGAGAGAGACAATGACACAACCGTGGGAGAGAGCAACGCAGAGCTTATCAATGTTAACTTCTGCTTCTTCCACCTTTCCGTGTTTTTGCTCCAACTTGGGGAAATCTGTAGCAGCAATGATTGCAGCTAATGTAGATTCGTTTCACCTCCTTAGGATTAACATCTGATGGGTTTGTGGATCCGTATATGGGAATTTTCGATGGCTTCAAATTCAGCTCTGCTTTATTTTTTTCTATTCTCGTTACCCACCTCAATTCCATGAATTTGGACGGATAACCAGCAGCAGCAACAAAACCCATCTTTGATCTCTCTTTATTTTTATCGTACCACTGGGAAGTAGTATAATACTTAATTCTCCTGTATTATAAGGTTATCCTATATTGTTCCTATTGTATTTAACCAGGACTACCTGTTAAGCCTAGGACAACGTTGATTTCTAACCATCCACAAATTACTTCGATTTGTTGGAGAATTCAGAGCAGATAAGAAATACCACAAAGAAATCCACGCGTTGTGAGATACTAACTGAATTTTCCCACGTTCATTTAAGATCAACTGTTTGGTAATTCTGTATTAACCATAAGAAAACAAAGTCTAAATAGATTGCATCAGACCATATACGGTCATGTAACGTTAGGTTTACTGATAGATGTGCAATGCTCACTTCAGGAATGAGATGCTGATTGTTGTGGGAAGCAAGAATCCCGTAAAGGTTGCTTCTGAAGGTTATCTGAAGGAGCTCCAATTCTCAACGGCCTTTGTCCAGAAGTTGCGCACTTGTCATAGCCGAAAACATTTGGAGTAATTCCCCAGCCTTGCTGCTGCCAGGGTTCAGCTTGACATTACAACTCCGCTTCATTGAAAGATCCACATTGCTGCTGGAACCAATCATTAGGGATAGGCTGTGGTCCCAACTCGGTTGGCTTGAATCAATTTGAAAGTTGTCCTTCATTTATATTGCTACCATGGCTTGTTCCTGCTGCATCAAACCCCAACCCTGTTGGCACCACACTAACTCCGTGGCTTGGGCCTGCTTTATCCGCTGTAACTTGGACTTGATGCACTCCACCGAGACAATTTGAATCTAGACCGTGCATGGAGCAAAAGCCTTGTGTGCTACAAGACCCTCCTTCAACGTTCAGCTTCAACCGATTATCCTGGCTTCCCTGCTCTCTACTGCCTCGAGATCTTGGTCCTACCCGATCTTGCATAGCTTGAAGTTGATGTATTCCACTTAGATTGTGTGAATCCCCCTGATGAATGAAGCCAAATTGTTGACTCCTACTTGACCCTCCTGGCATAGCTTGGACAGGCCACTGCCATGAAAATAATGATGGACAACCATATCTTGCAGTACAGATTCTTTCACTATTGCCCCCGAAGAAACCACCTTATTTGCCCGGTTTGGACTTTCCATAATAGCGTCTAGCATCATCTTGAAGAAACTAAACTTGTTTGGGTTGCTGTCTGTGTTCCATTCTGCAGGAAAATTGAGGTTTTGATGTCCAGATGAAGAGATGCCTTCTTTGAAAGCAGTATCCATATCAAAATCACTTGTCATGGCCTGAACCATTTGCCCTCTCATATTTCTGAGATTTTCATTTGTGCTGCTAGCCTGAGTAATCTGTCAAGTTATAAAATCAAATTTATTTGCACTGTCAACTATAGATGTCTTTGGTCCACTAAAAGTGCCATTCTGAATATGCAACTCTTTACCAGCAGAATGCCCAAGGAGCTTCACTGATGGAGGAACAGCAATACTCTTTTGACAACTAGTCTGAGCAATTCCTCCTCTTAAGACATCATATATATCAATGGTGTCAACTCTAGGTACATTTCCTCCCTTCAAAGTGCTGTTATTGTCAAATTTTCTACTTGAAAACCTTTGACAACCAGCCGATATCCCTGGGAACTTCAAAGGTGGGAGTTATGGTGATATTCTCATGTGCAGATGCTACTGAAGGAATTTGATTATTTGGACCTTGAATACGAAAGTTTAAAGTTGCAGACTGAAGATTTGAAGTTTCAGCTATTCAACTTTCTATCTTTCTCTGGGCAACCATTTGAGCTGTTGGCCTCAATTTGTTAGTAGACTGCAACAAGCTCTTTGCATATCCAGTTTTGTTCTCCTTAACCTGTAAGGGCAGGACAAAAAAGCAACACCCAAAAGACATTCATAAATCCAAAGATTTCATCATACAAACAATTAGGAGCCAGCATAGTAGATATCCTCTTTTCATTCTTTTCAATTTCAGGTAGCTGGCCCAGCTTCACAATCACATCCTTCCTGAATCAAGCAGGCCAACTCCATGAGATCGCCAATTTTGAAGTCATTGTTCAGCAATTTTATTTAGGAGGCGTCGCTGTGGTAGAAGGAAAGTTTAATACTAACAGAATTTAGAAAAAAATTCAACGTACATGGACAAGGACAAAAGTGGCTGCAGATACAAATACATAGCTGTGCATGTTTTATCCACCTCGTCAAGTTTCTTTGAGCTATTATATACTTGTGTCACTAACAGTTCATTCTCATTGAGAAAAGCAGTATGAGGCCTATAGGTGTGACGGGGTTGTATTTCAACATTTTTTTATCCTTTTTCACCTCTGCACCTTGTTTAGAAGAGAGAGAGAGAGAGAGAGAGAGAGAAAGACAAAAGGAGTTAAATTATCAGCGGTAGAGAAAAGATTTGAGGGAACCATTAACTATCTGCATTGAGCAACTGAAATCATGTATTTATATGTGCAAATTTAATATATGTTTGCCACACAAAATAATCCAAGTGATTTGACAGAATATCTGTTGTGAGCATTAAATCAGTACATGTACTTCTATGAGAACAAGACACTTTATTGAATAAGTCGCATTACCAGTTGTCTTGTTGCAAAAGTTGGAATTCGGAGACTGAGCTACAGCCTTGGTCCTACCAGGCCTTACATTTCTCTTTGAACACTCGGTTTCAAAACTCTTGTGGTCATTTTTCAGAGTTTGGAAGAACTTATTAGCTAGGTCTTTTATAGCATTTGCCTAGCAAAACATAATTCAGAATTCAGTAATAAAGAAAATGCGGATTTTGAGAGCATAAAATTTTGAAAACAAGCATGGCACAATATTATGAAGTTCATCCATCACCAAAAAAAATGACTTACCTGTTTGTGGTAAATAGTATTTGAAGCATTGAAACGCAATGCATTGCTGTACACCAAAAATATGTCATGCTGTATGTCAATAACAAACAAACAATCAATCAATTGATAATTTCAGGCTGCCAAAAGGAAAATCATTTGATGAGAAAACATTGAACTTGAGATCAATGTACTTAAAATATTATAGAACAGTATCCAATTTCTCTTTCTCTATAAAAAATCTACAAATTCTAAAGTTCCATATTTGGTCTTTCAATCAGGACTGCGGGGACCCCATCAACTTAGATCAATCACATCACAACTGTGAAATTAGATCGCACATATTTTAACCAACAGAATATCAATTCACAGCTTCTGAAAACTTCAGATAAG
The DNA here is from genome assembly GCA_032401905.1 of Swietenia macrophylla. NCBI lineage: Eukaryota > Viridiplantae > Streptophyta > Magnoliopsida > Sapindales > Meliaceae > Swietenia > Swietenia macrophylla. The sequence continues at coordinate 6,862,478 of CP135569.1, read as the reverse complement.
GTAAGCAATAACATTAACATGGGTGGATAAGAGGCAGAAGTTATAAATGTCACAGAAAGATTAAAAGGCCTTTAATGCAGTGACTAATAGGATTGAAGTGATTTACTGTGTGGCCTACTGAGGTTGACTTCAAATACAAGCGACTGGTATGTAGAAATATTACAGAGTGACTACTTTCACTTATCCACATCAATGTCCTTGTGGATTTCTGGTCCATCTTGCATTTTTCTCGTAATCATAACATAATTTTCAGTTTCTTATCAAATAATAGTAATAATAATAACCACATCAAAATAATAAAAAAAAATTGGTTGAAAAAGCTCCAAGGAATAACATCTAGTTCCCCACCCCTGGGCCCCTTCTCTCCACACAAAACCCAAAGGGAAAGGAAAGAAGAAATGTCTAGTTCTCATAAATCATGAATTATGAGGGAAAAACTAAAAGACACAGATTGCATTCATTAACCTGAGTGCCTACACAGACAAAAGAGCAGGCAGACATGCACATTTCCAACATCAAGACAAAAGATGAGAAGAGTATTTGTTTCCAAATTCTTAAAAAGCATAGCTCCTGGAAAAGTGACGCACTACAAGGAAAGAGCAAACCTCATATTCTTTCAATGCTTTATAGCTTCCTTCGTTAAGTTTTCGAGTAATTGTGCTAAAGTCCATTGGTTCTTTAATGACATCATAGTAGCCTTCAACCTTTCAAATTAAGATATATAGTTGGTCAAAAATCTATCATATAGAGTATTTATGCGGCAAACAAATGAACAAGTCACTGGATACAACCTCTACTCCATTTACTGGTTCTGCAAAGATTCTGTAGTGGTCTCTCCTACAATTAAAATAAAATGTGAAATTCAATCTTGTTCAGTGGAAGAAGTGAATTTTTCTTCTCATAGACTATAGATTAAGAGAGTACCATACCCTTACTCATTCTAGGCATCACATGGATTAAGAAAGTGCATACCTTTTCAACCTATCAAGTAACAGCCCAAGTGATTTTGTTTCCGGCATTGCAATTCTAGATGACATATCAACTGCTTGATTTGATTTAAGCAATTAGTAAATTATAATCTGAGAGCGATCATCATGTTTGCATTTATATTATGATAAAACTGCAATTTGCATATTTAAAATTGTAAAACAAGCTCACCAGCAGTTGTATGATGATCTCCATCACTAAAAGTGCCTGTCTGTAGTGCCAATATGAAATCAAAGGCAAAAGATTTGAAGTTTGAGCATCACCTCAGAGAAGTACAGTTGCATCAATGAAATGCTACAAACACTACATGTGCAAACAGCATGAAAAGAAAAACTAATAGCACATTGCCTAGCAAATTAGCTTTAGGATGATAGTTGCCAAGCACAACAATCCTTTTCCCAGATAAATAAAAACAAATGATAACGCTCAGAAAATTCAAATTAAATGAAAAGAAATTTTGCTCTTAGAGGCATTCTCCTTATAAACCTACAAACAAGCAAAGATAATTTAGCTAAGAAACTGCACATGCATATACACAACTACATCAGACAGGCAATCAGGTAATAAATTAAAACCAATTCAAATATGCATGCATACTGATTTATCATTTGGCTACATCACGTGTAAACAATGCAACTAACAAGTATGTGACTGTGAGTACCAAAAAAACATATGGTTGCATAAAAATATGTCCACTTTCTTCTTACCAATAGTAGGCATTTATTTTCATATGGACTTTCAATCTAGGAGACAATGGAGAATGAAATTTGCAAAGCAAATAAACAAAAAATATAAAAGGGTACCTTCTGAACTTGACTTTCAACATCATTATCCACCAGATCATGGACAGGTCGGGTCTTCCTTTTTCTACCCAACTTTTGCTTGGAATTTTGTCTGGTATTCTGACCCTGTGCCATTCCAGAATTGGTTGTTCCCTCGCCCTCATTGTGGCTTTTTGCTTGCTGGGCCTTCTGTGCATCTAATTCAGATATACATGCACTCCTTCAATATTCTCCACTCGACATAGATGTTACTGTTTTGGTTAAATTTCATATAACTTTATAACATACAATGTTCTACCTTTATTTAGGCAATAAAACACAGTTGAATTTTATCTGCTTCTTTTTCTTTCTTATCTTTTTGTTTCATAATCAAGAAATAAAAGTCAGGCTTTTTATCAACCAAGACATAGCAAATATTACCGGAACTACAGAACCAGAAATACTTTATCCTGTCAAATAATTTCACAAGGAATGAAGATATCAATCTATCATTAATATTATCTTAAACTATTACTTGTACAAGTTAGTATTTGAAATAGTTTTTTTTACGTAAATATATAAATAAAGTAAATAAGTCGTGATTTGTGTTTGGTATAGAATTGTCACGTGTGGATGAATTTGCCTATAAGGGCTACCTGAGTTTGGAAAAACCAAGTGATTTTACATCAGAAAGCTTATTATCTGTGGTTAAATGGTATGCTAAAAAATATTTTATTGTGGACTAGAAAAGAAAACTTAATCAAAGTGAAGTAAGGCAACATTTCTTACTGCATATAGACCCCAAAAATTCAACCCACAATCTTTGTTTTAGCTCTAATTTGCACGTAATTAACACTAAATGTGAAGCCCTGAAACTTCAATGCAAGAATTAATGTAACTTGGGTTAGTGATTTGATATTTGATTGGGGCAGCCTGACACCAGAGGAGATAATCAAGTAATAGGAGTTACAAAGTTTGGATACAGATACAAATACAAATAGGGACATGCAATTCCAGCAATATAAGATGTGTTCACTGCAATATGGAAATTGTTGGAAAAGAAAGAATCGGCCATTAAATATATCAATTCATACATTTATGCTAATCTTGTGTTAAAACAAAACAAAAAAAAAATCAATACTTTGGACTAATCATAGTACCTCACAAGCATTTTTCTATAGAGCATCCAATGACTCAAAATAAATAAAAAATAAAAAAAAAAGATCGTGTAAAATACAGCCTTTCTAGCAGGAAAGGGAATTCTATTTTTTTTTCCAGATATTATCTTTATAAGTTTTTACTTTTCAAAACCATTCAACAATCAAAACATCAAAAACAATCAACAAAAATGCATATGTTCAATTGATTAAACAAATTAAATTTACAATAAACCTTAAATCCTTGACGACGATAGTGAGTTAAAAAAGAGTAATTGAACATAAACGGAAAAGAAACCATTCTAATGTGATTGTGTATTCTGATTCAGCCCATTCTGTACCTTCAGCCGCCAAAGCCCGCCATTCCATAACATAGGGAAGCAATTTGATAACATCAATGAGAGATCAAATGATATGGCATTCATAGATTAAATGGAATGTTGCGTGCAAACCTATTTGGTATAGTTGAAAATAATGGTAAGTCATGGAATGCACAGCTCATACTGAATAAAGCGAAGAGCGAGCACATTACCAAGTACATCTCTGTTAAGAAACCCAGTGATGAAAGAATCTGCAGTGCTTTTCTCTTGAATTTCCCAGAACCTCCATTGTTTCTCCGCTTGTAGTGCTCCACTCCTAACAAGGACATTTATAGAGCCTTAAATGAATTGAGCCGTAATCCTGGTGGATTTTCCAAGATACAAATGCATAATGACTAGATAGAGATTGTCGCTGCATGGAGAATCAGAATTGACAATTGTATGCCAGATATGTAATGAAATGGTGCCAGATTAGGCAGGGAAGGATGCTTTAGTTACTTCTACAAGGGTACACCAAAGCGCTCCTGGTTAATTTCAAATCCATCTTAGATTTAACATCACAAGCCAAAATCATTGAAGGAAAACAGATACTAATAATTTCCATCTTTAAACAATCCAGCATTTCTAGATAATTTCTTTGTCAAATTTTCACAAACAATTTCCTAGCAATAAGTTTCAATTCTGGTAGGAACTTATATTTGTTTAATGAATTAGAGTTTTTTTTTATGAAAGTGTAATTAACGAATAAAGTATATGTTTTTACCAATTTTATCATTATTGTTTTTTAATTTTTGACATAAAGTTCACATACAAGAGGTATAATGTATGTATAACAGTTCATTGTATGTATAATGGTTCATAAAGGTTATGTGTTAAATTATTATTGGAAATATCATAACCTCCAAACTAAATGACATACAGTGGTTTTAGTTGTGCATGTAGTTATAACACCAGTCGGTGCTATCCATACTATAGTTTGTCAGTCTCTAGTAAAACTGTGACCCAGGAAAAGATCTTTTCACTTTTACATAACATAAAACAAAAGGCCAAGACATATAAACTACTGAACATAAACCATTACTTGAAGAAAAACAAGAGAACCGAGATTTCATGTAATGTACTGGCTGCTCATTTCACTACTTAAGATCCAATCGAAGAAGATTGGAGTATGGAACAGAATAAAAAAATATTAGCGGTAGCACACTGAAATGGATAGCTGGGTTTGTCAAGTACCTTACTCCTAACAACAGAATATTTGGAAAATTGTCATCCCTTGCACAAAATTTCAAACATGACTATAAATAATTTTATAACTATTGAGTAATTATATGTTCAGGGAAAAACCTAACCTTTCATGGAATTTGTGGCAAATTTAGAAAGGTGGGCCATTGCCAAAATCCTATAAGCAGACTTTTGGTCTTAGAGAATTCGGCTTCCACAGTCTTTGGAGTTTCATACTCATGGGCGACATTGATTTTGGAGACACTTGTTCAGTCATAAAAATACTTCTCTTCTGCAAATTATAACAACGAAAAATTATTACAAAATGTTGGAAACGGTTGACCAGAAAATAAAATTTGAAATTCGGTCCTTACCTTTGCCATTGATGATCTTTCGTCCGAAGGTCGTTGCAATGCAGCTTCGGGTGAGAAAGAAATAATGTTAATCTGTCGCGCGAAGATTGGAATAGAACCCCTATGGCGATTACCGCCTTTCCTCAAAGCTTACATATTAGGAAAAATTATAATTAGGTCTACGACGCTTTAATTATTACTTCATACCAAGGATTCATGAATAATTTGAGCTACTCATCCTTTAATTATTCACTTATATTGTTGGAATTCAAAGGGTATCTACATTTTCATCGGAACTACATACATTTCCGAATCGGTAGCATTCAACAAGAGAAGTCATTCGAGATCAACAACTCGAATAAGCTGACAAGTTCGCGTAAATTCCCGTTTTAGATTTTCTTTTGATACTCGTCTCAAGATTGTTCTTTCTTTTGTTGCTAAGAATCCATGAGATGATTTAGATTTTCTTTTGATACTCGTCTCAAGATTGTCCTTTCTTTTGTTGCTAAGAATCCATGAGATGAGAACTTAAACAAAATGAACTTGAATTTGGATAACGATATTACAAATGAATTCATACATATGTAAAACCAGAGTACAAGACTACTGTCAAACATTGGACTATTAATTTATGATGCCATCAATGTTTGACACCTTCACATGGCGACAACCGTACAATCCATTATGTCCGCCAGGATGAACATTCTAATAAGCTCTCAAAGATTGAATGTACACACACAACCTTCACCAACAGGCAGGGAACTTGCCGAAGCATTAGAATACAAGATAATAACATAGTGTTGGGAGTCAGGAAACTGTTGCCTCTTAAGCCAACACTAGCGGATGGCCTGGGAGATTAAGCTAATGTTAAGGATCTATACTTTATAATCGTTCTGGAGTTTAGTGGAGCTTCGTCTCGTTTGGTTTGCTACCTCTGAATGCTGAAAGAGAGAAGAATGACCTGGTAGCTGAAACAAAAACATAGTAGAGGATGTTGAAATTTAATATAGGAGAAAAGAAACATCACCAAGAAGAAGAAGAAACAAGCTGAGTTTACCTTTAGTTGTAGCGGCTGCAGCTGAGACATGGTTCTTATGCAACTTGTGAGAATTCTGGGCATCAAATCTGCTTAAATTTGATTGGGCTGCAAGCAGAATATTCATATCATTTCAAGGTGAGATTGTAAACTAGGTAAATATTTCAAACTGAAAAGTAACATTTGTATATATATATTCATATATTATTTTAAGATTTTGTCCACCACAAATTTAAAACAAGAGTTTCTAAATGAAACCAGAAGCAGAGAGTATAATTTTTTTTCCTAGATGTTTTTCACTTATGACCATCCTGTTCCAATTAAATAACACCAAAAATTAAGCAGAATGCACATTGCCAGAAATACGAAGATATTTACCAGAGAGCAAATGAGCATCCACATTTTTTTCATAGTCTTCTGATAATGATGTCTTTTGCATTCCATAATTTTTGGCATGAAGGGCAGCCTTTCTTAGAAGATTGTCAGCATTTCTCTTAATAGCGGCCTTTGATTCCTCACTATCATCTTCTCCTTCAGAAAAGACTGATGGGCTAGACCAACCTGCTGAATTTGCATCTACCTTACTCTTCCGAGCAAACTTCAAGAGCCTCTTCAATCCTTTTGGAGCATCTTTTTGGTAGACCACAGCAGGAGGATTTTCTGCATTTCCCCACTCATTAGTATCAGCTTCGCTACTTTCTTCTTGTAGCATCTGTGACAAAGAATGACGGACACGAGGACTTGACAATCCAATGGGCACATTATTGGCTGGAGCTGTAAGTTCAGATGTGATGTCATGATGTTGATTAGGCAGGTCCTGTTCATCTTCTTCAATTTCCACCCAAGCAGAAGGGGAGATCATAGATTCTTCTTCAACTTGAATTTTTGAACAAGACTCAGTAATGTTTTTCATGTCATCATCATTATCAGCAGCAGGTTCATCAAACTGCACCTCACTGCAAATCTGCTGGCCATTTACTGGAGTTACCAACTCTGTAGCAGCATCACAATGAGCCGGTGGCACAATATTAGGCTCTTGATGCTCAATCACTAACCCAGAAGCATTAACATCCTCATTTTCCTGAGGTTCAACCAAATTTTCAGAGTTTCTCAGAGTTTCCTCAACCGAAGTAGATTTTTTTATCTTGTTAACGGAACCAACGCCAGGGCCAGTTCCAGAGCCCTTACGTAGAAAGGGTTTTGATTCTAGGGGTACTACACTGCTTTTCTTGGTAACCTTGTTGTAGAAACTAGGCTTTACTGGAACAGAACTGTCTCCAGAAATTGTTGCAACTTTTGCTTTAGTTGTTTTGCCACTTTTTGCCACTGTTTGCTTCTTTTTCTCATTTACACCCTTCAAGCTCCGATTGTTATTGGTATCAGTTTCCTTCACATTTCTCTGCCGTGATCTTTCCACTTTAGGGGTTGGTCGAGGCTCTAATGGTGCTGATTGAGGTTTTCGACGGGTTGGTGTTGTTCCTGCAGAAGAGATCCCACCAGAAGTTTTAGCCGGAGATGTACCTGCAGCTCTTGGAAATGGTGTTGATGGCCATGACTTACGAGTAGCAGGCAAGGACGATGTTTTAGATGAAACTTTCTTGGGAACAGAGGGTTTGGGAGTTTCCTTCCTTGGATTTGCAGATTGAGGTAAGTTCTTGACAGATTTTTGGGGCTTGTGCAGAGCACGCTTTTTACTGACATCATTTACATTCTTTGTGGCCATTTCAGCTTTCCTCTCATCAAGAATCTGCTGCATTGCTCTGAATTGTGCTTCTTTTTCTGCTCGCTTTCGAGCATTCTCTCCTCTAAGCTTTTCATCCCTCTTCTCCTTGTAGTGATCATAAAATCCACCTCTCTGCTCAGAGGAAAGTTTTTGGTTTTTGCTTGTCAATGGGTTCCTACTTTTAGTTGGTTGAGTTTCCATCATTTTCTTCAACATCTGATTCAACTCTACCTCCTTTTGTCGTGTCCATTCAGCTGAGGGTGTTGATCTCTCGTCAATTTCCTCTCCTTGGGTAATGTTATTACTTGCTTGAACATCTATCGGATTTGTGGCTGTTTCTTCCCATCGTTTCAACTGTTCATCAACTTCAACAGTCTCAACAGTAGTTTGACCTCCGGGCACAAGATCAGACACTGAATTCACCTCTACCAAAGCATTAGACAACTCTCTGTCCGCTACATCAGAGGAAGCTACTGGATCTGAATCCTCAGAATCAATTTGAGGTTGGCTTTGAGCAGAACATTCTCCCATACCTGAACTCCATCTCCTCAATACAGCCTTATTTCCAGTAACAGAGATATTTGCTAAGGAACTCTTCTTTCGAGAATCAGCAGTTTGATCCCTCTGTTTGCTTTCAAAAAGGTTGATAGCATCTTGAACACTCATTCTCCGTACATTACTCTCAGTTTTCTTACTGGTTTGTTCAGATCCTTCCTCTTCACTACCGTCTGCAGCTACATCTCTTTGAGGCCTAGCAGGAAAATAATTAAGGCTCTTAATAGTTAGTGCTGTGGCCCGGCGTGATCCAGCCCTCCCTATTTGAATCCTCCTCATTGGAGAAGCTGACCGCCTAGGTGTTGCAGACCTCATTATAGCTCGACTTCTTTCAGCAGAGGTTTGGTTCTCCTCACTTGAGTCAGAGGACTCCTCACTTTCTGAGGAGCTTTGTCGCTCAACCTGGGCAGCTTTAGCTGGTGAAACTCCATATTTAACGGGCACATCTGGATGTGAAAGTTTTGATATCTGAGAATTCCCATCAGTCTTATTTTCACTGTCATTTCTTGAAACACGTACAAACCTTGACTTGTCATTATCAGGGGGTTCAGCACTCTGGTTCTTTCTCTTCAGCTCTAAAACTTTGCACACAGAATTACTGCAATACAAAGAAAAATTTACGAGGTCATACTTTTTTTCAAACATTCAGCTTATATAGATTTGTCACTTGAAACAGTTGCATTTACAAATTCTTTGAAGCGAAGAAGAGTTTGAGAACCCTTGCATCTTTTCTACAGGAAGGTAACTTACTTTAAATCTGCTGCCCCAAAATGTTGAACAAACTTAGATAAATCAGCCACTTCTTCATCAGATAACGTGGCAGCAATGGCCTGGTTAAAAGCTGCAGCTAATTTCCCTCTTAATGCTGAAATTCTCAAGTCCATAGCTCGCAACAGTTCATTCCTGGAAGTATAATTTTCTATGTGTTAGGAGATGCAGCCTCACAAAAGTGCTGATTGCAAAAACATAATAATCAGAGAACATACTTTGAAGCGTCTGATGATGCAACCTGAACATCAGGCAGTTGGCACGCAAAAAGAAAAAGAAAATCATTAACAGCTATGAATAGCACCAAATTAAACAATAAAATGGCTGGACTCCTGAACCAATGAAACGTTTGCAGGCCTTGAAAACAGAAAGTGTATTCATACAAAGTATTAGGGAATAGTGATTACTTTGACTAGTGGAGCCATGGCATTTGAGTTGTGCCCATCTGTCAAAAAGAGGAAAAGTGCATTTCATTAGTATATGCTGAAATCAGGAAAATGAAGGCATCTTTAGTGCAATGCAGAATACCAAAAATTGTACAAATGGGAAAGATTACCTCCACATGCACATACATACCACAAGGTTAAAACTTAAGCAACATGGTTTGATTTTATTTCAAGGGGATACAGGAATATCAATAAAGCAAATTTCTTGTGTGAAATTTAAAATGATCTTAGAATTGGATAATGATCTATCTCAACAACCAAAAGCCTGTCCGCTATAACATAAGTCATAGTGCTATTTGTTTAAAGTGTTGCAAATTGTTATATAAAAGTCTGCAACAGGACAATTAACCATGTTTCAGTCCAGCATTTACAGACAGCGTTGTTAACTATGGTGCATGTGTAGGTGTCAGACATCATTAAGTTAACTATCTTAACGACAAAGAAACCCAATGACCAAAAACTTAATAACTTGAGCTTGAGAAGCTTCTGGGCCGGTGGGCCCATAAAAATCAGGAATACAGAAACAGAAACATAGATAATAGTTTGGACCAAAACAAAGTTATAAGAGAGAAAAAAAGAAAAAACTGGCACCACCAACGACAACAATACTTGCCACTACAGTCTTACATATTTTTTAACAGAAGCATTATCCAGAAAGACCCCATTGTCACATTATTGCACCTCCCAAGTCCCAAAGAAGACACATGTTGAAACAAGAATCATACATTTGGAAGGTTCACCTTTCTTGAGATTCCTTGTGAATCACTACTCACAGAAAGAGCGTTCCCCTTTTATTGGAGAAAGAGCATTTTAGAACATCTTAGGCAGATACTGACTTATCAAAGTAAAATGCAGCTAATCATCCAGCAGTAAGTTTCTAATATGTAAGACTTAGTAGAAATTACCTGTTTCTCCAGATTCAAACCAATCCTGATGGCCCTAAGAAAATAAAATGCTTTGTGATAAGCAACTGTAGGCATCCCAAATCAATTCACACAAGGACATGAATCATTACCTGGGAGTATAAAGAAAGATGAAATTTTCTGGCCTCTTCCAATTGAGACATCTCACCTTCAACAACCTTAATGATATTAACAAGATCCCGGGAGCCAATAATATTTAGGAATCTGAGAAGAAAAACAATGATTATAATAAGTAGAAAAGTAGTCACCTGTCTTGTTGGAAAAAATAAACAAATAAAAATACAATAAAACAAAAGCACTTGTATGATAAGAACCTATTTAAGGTTGATTTTGTAAACCATGCTGGACCATTGACATTTCCTGGCAGTTCGAGTTTAAAGTTAGCAACCAATCCTTCAGTGTGCAAGGTTTTTAACTCTGGTATGAATGGCAACAGTTGCTCCAGAGGCCCAACTGCCAGTTTCTCCACTATGTTGTCACTACAAACAAATGCTTCATACCTACAAGAGCCCCAACAATTAACAGAAGTTTATACATGATAAAAACAAAATAGCAAATGAAAATGAATGTGGAGAAATATCTGGATATGGTTATAAGGTTAGCTACCAAAGGATACCAAGATTTAGCTGCGACAACAATGCTAATTAACTAAAGTAGTACTTTAATGTGAGGATAGAGATACACGTGCTATATTTATGACTGGAGACCTTAAATACATTAACTCAATACAACTTAGGGAGAGTTACTAGGCCCTATGCATGTATCAGAAAGCAACTGCATGTACTGCTTCTCTCAATGTTCACGTTTATGACATATTTCCGATATAAATTAGATCAAAATCCAATGTACATAAAGATCCAATTCCCATGCAAAAATATGATCATTTGATAACTTTCTCGAATCATTTTTATTTAACACAAACTAGGAATTTCGGTGCAACAAGAAGTTTCTTTCATTTGTAAAATTGGGAATCTACACATTCACTGAAACACTTCAAAAGAAGCTTACAAAAAAGCTACCTCACCTGTTTTGGGCTGGAAAAATTTGAATGTTAGCATATTCCAAAGGTGCATCAGCATCCAATCCACCCTCCATTCCAACTAGCTAGCTCAGAAGCACAGAAAACAGAGAAGGTAGAGAATTTTCCATTATTTTTTTGACAAGAAGAAAATTTTTAGTATTAAGGAAGGGCTAATCTAGACTGCAATGTTGCAATGCTTTTATTTTCCACTTTCCATTATATTTAGCATAAAGCTTTGAATACCGAGGAAGAGAAACTGGAGGTTCCCAAGGTTCTACAATCTGCATACTACATGATCAATTATAGATCTAAAAGACTCAGTGCATTGTACATCAATTACCAATCTAGTTTAACTGTAATGAAAAGAAAGAACACCACAAGAAGTAATTGAACGGATGAAAATAATGGATTCATCTAAGCAAGTTATCAATAAAGTTAACATCTAAATAAATAGTTTTAAAAGAATAAACATATAATAAATAAGAATCTCAACATTCATTGCCCAGAAATAAACAAGAAAAAATAAAATATAAAAATGAAAAATTACATAAACACATATTACAGCAACAAAAATGAGTTAACCCTAAAAAACAAACATTGAGTTTTGTCAATTATATCTAGTGATAATTGGCTTGGCATCCTGTATATAAAAAAAAAAAAAAAAACTTTATTATAACATAAATTCTAATGGGTTGGCAGGATTTACCAATGAGAAACTACCTATACATTTTTGAAATTAACAGAAACCAAGGAAGGATTAATCATTTGGCAGAATTCACCGCTAAATTACTTTAGAGACCGCTAAACAGAAAAGTAGAAAAACCCAGCATAGAAGTCAGATCTAGCGAATGAGAAAAACAATATTACCCAGAACAGATAATAAAAATGCAATAAAACAAAATAAAATAACACCACCGACAGTGATGAGAGCTATAGCAAGCAGGAATCAAAGTGCACGGTCAATAGCCATGAAAAGAACAAAAATTCTAAAGCAAGAGTCAACACTCATTACCAGGATTTGAGTAAATACCAAACTCAAAAATGGTGCTCGAATCCAGAAAAAAAGATTTAAGAAAAAAAAAAAAAGAGCTAATGGAAGAAGGGAGATTTACCTTCAAGTAGCGGTTTGAAGAGTGCTTGCTAAAAGTGTTTGTTGGTTGCTAAGCGTATGAAGTAAAGAGAAAGACAAACACAAAGACAAGAGAGATCTTGAATGAGAGTATGCTCAGATTTTATTTATTCTTTTATTTTTCATTTGTGATTTTCCTTTCCTTCCCTTCTTTTTCCTTTATTCTCCCAAATTTTCGTTCCCATTTTTAATAAATAATAATAACACAAGTGAAGTGAGGGTGAAGAGTGAAGAGCAAACTGTAATAGCAGCTCATCTAGCGCGTTGATTGCGTTCGCAAATTAGTTTCTGAATCTAACGACAAATAATAAACACCACGCGTCCTCAACACGCGTGGTGTTCACGCATTACTCATGCCCCATCTCGTGTTCACGTTCTGTTAATTAAGACCGCAGCTTACCAGTTCAGCGAAGATGGAAGAGGTTGGAAAGTCTTAAAGCATTCTATCCATTGATTGCTACCTGATTCCACTCCATGTGAAGCACGATGGATAACTTTGGCCCTTCTACTCCACTGCATGTTATGTTAGATCCATTCCCATTTCCAATTCCATGGATTTGTTGCTTTCTACCAGGACCAATCCATTCCATACTACCAGCTAGCAAAAGGTGAAAGGCAAAAGGGATGCAAACATGCCTGCTTAGTTCTTGCTTGCTTAACTTGAAAGGGTAGAAAAGAAATATGAAAACACGCAAGATCAATTATGCATTTTTAACAGAGTGGAAACATATTGAACTAATCGGTGACAAAGCATAATGTGCTATGATTCTCATTGCGGCCTTCTCACAGAAGAGAACGGTGATGTCTTTCATGTTTTCTGCAGTTACACCATACATGAAGTGAACCATGTCTATTGCCTATATAAATCTCATAGAGATCCTTGTCATATAACAGAGCGGTAGTATGCTTCAAGGCTTCTCCAGCTGTGATCCGATTTCTGAAGGTATGGGAATTGCTTGTTCTTATTTTAGCCAGGGATTTGCCAGTCAAAACATTGCTGATATTGATGGACCCTGCAGCATCAGAGAAGCAACACACAGTTTAATGCCAATATTGTTTTGCAGAAGGCTTATTTACAGCTACACGATACTCCATTTTAGAGAGTGGGCGAGAGCGACAAAGCTTACCGTCTAAAGGATCATCTGATTCATCCTTGCGGTAAGAGATTATAACATCCCAATCATTTGTGATGTATATGCTATTACTGCTGCAATCAGGATGCCACAAAAGGTGATCCTCAGACTCAAAAGTCTTTTCACGAGTCATCTCTCCAGATAAAACCTCCTAATTTATCATCGATATCTGCAAGAATTAAACACATAATATGGTGTAATTCCTATTGATCAAATCCATACGCATCTACTCTACTGCTTAAAATTAATTGTTAATCAGATAACAGGCTAATGAAAGTTGCGAAATCTCTCCGGGCATCGGTTGTACTGCCTGCGTTCAAATAAAACACACAACAATCAGTTTAGCGCGTTGCTTGCGTTCTTTTTACCTTTTTGTCCTGCGCCGTCCAGTCGTGATCCATGTCTCATTATTACCCAATAACCATGACCTACGAGCTTAGTTCAGTCCAAATATCGCGACTAACTTCTGCCCATTGTTTTGCGCTATATTTCTCATTCCCATTTAGCAGTTATTTAGGCAACTTCGATACATAAATCATTTGATGCTACGGCCTGATGAACAATTAAATTCTTATACTGTCTCTGTCTGGAACTAGAAAATTTTGTTCCCTTGCGTTAAGCTCGCAAAGTAAAGAAATTAATATTAAAATTGGAAGGTTTGTGAGGGACCATTAGAAGAAGGGACTGGAAGCGAGAGAAAGGTAACAGGACACCAAATAAACAAAATGGTACAGAAGTGTCCTCTGTTACACATTCAGGTAATTCATACAGGGACAGCACATACATTTGGACCATTGGGATGAAAAATTATGCATTTCATCAAAATAAAAAGAAATCAGAATCATCAGTTTGACCATACATGAACTAGACCATGCCTATTTCCAGTGTAAATTTCATTGCGCTCTTCATCGTAGAAGAGAGCTGTAATATCTTCCAAGGCCTCTGCAACCGTGCTCCTAATTCTGGTGGTATGGGTCCGCTTCTTCACCTTGCAACTGACACTGCCAGAATCACCACTGCCACTGCATTCATTTTTCATTGGGATGCTGTTGCTCGCTCTTATTTTAGCAAGGCATTTTCCTGTCAAGATATTGCTGATATTGATCGACCCGGCTGCACCAGATAGGTATAAGGTACAAGCAAATTAGCAAAAGGACAATTTACCAAGGAGTGATATAAGAACACTGTTTAAGAAATCTGAGATTGTGGAAGCCAGGCATATTAATAGTGAAGCCAGTAGTGCAGTTCATGCCTGACACACGTAATACATGAAAAACAAGTCCAGATTGTAGAGTTGACAGCGTGATACCATTTATTAGTATCATGAGCCGCAGACAAGGTGAAAATACATATCATTTTATACTATCAAAAATGGCCTCTTCCAGGCTAGTAACTACCAATAGAGAGGAGCATCAATGCACAAGAACAAGAATGTTGTAAAGAATCCTAGGTCAACACATATAGACACAAAAATTTAACACCATTTTCAGCTTCATAGTCCTGAAACCAAACCACAAGGTCAGAAAACCCATAAACAAACCACTAACCAAATGCCTACTTAGAGGCTTTATTGAGTCCTACTAAATTTTCAAATTAAACAATTTCACGCATTTCTTTCTTTTTTCCATTTATGAACAGATTAAGCAAAATGGTTAACCTTTTACATGCCAAACTAGAAACAGAACCACTTTTGCTACACAATGGACATGCTGAATTTTGAAATTTATATTGCAACTAATAGTACTCCATCAAATTTGACATGTTACGTAAGTGTTTTGAGAGAGAGGGTACCATTTCCTTCAGATAATGGATCGTCAGAATCAGCCTTGCAGTAAGAGATTATAAGATCTTGATCACTTGTTATATATATGTTGTTAGTGTTGCAGTCAGGATGCCACAAAAGGTGATCCTCAAATGAGGTAACAAGCTCCCCTCGGAAGTTCCAAACAGCCACAGTTCGATTTCTAAAGGTCAGGAACAGCTGATTCTCGTATAGAAATATAAATGCCGATGGAGTCATAAATTCAGTTCTGCTAACTTCTGTTAGCTCAAAATTCCGAACCTAAAGTGACAGAAGTCAGATATACTATAGGCAATGAACAACTACTATTGCAATAAATAACAAGTTCCTTACATCAAGAATCTGAAGATTCTCATTTTCTTGCTTAACAAGAAGCTTCTCATTGAACTGTTCAATAAAATCCACCTTCTTATTCCGATGAAGAAGATGGTTAAAAGATTTCAGAACAGTACCATCCTCTATTGAAAGAATCTTAAGAGGAACGTGGCCACTAGCTTTAGTAAAAATCAACAGCATGATCCCTGGACTGTTGAGAAAAACCATTAAATGAAAGCTAAGTAAGTGCATAAGAAGGGAGATCAAACAAACAAATCAACTCTTATCAGTAAAACAATCACATGAACCACCAGTAACTTGTAAGTATTCAAGCATGTAACTAGAAAATAAGCTATCTTCTAAAGAAATATTACCTGATTTTAATCTCTTGAACATTTTTATCAGATATGGAGTAGAGCATTGTATAATTTTTCAGGTCAAACACCTTGTATATACTGACAAGAGATATGGAAACAGAAAAAGAATAAGTTGATGGTCCGCTAGATAATGATATCTTCACAGAAAAGCACATTGGTACAGTACAAGACTTACCTATCCTGTGCGGAATATGTGAGTACCTTTCCATTTACATCATCAAACTCTACAAAACCAGGCCACTTTAGTGACTCGGACTCGAAAAGGGCAAAACCAGCATCTGGTTTACCTCTCCATATGTATCTGGAAAAAGAAGGGGTATGATTTTGCAAGAAAAATGAAGGAGAAAATACAGTATACAACTAAAACTTAAAAGCTCTTATGTATCTCTTCAATTCCATATTCCCTCTCTCCGATTTACTTTTCAAGAACAGGGGTGGACGTACTCTACTCTTGTGCTTCTGCATTTTAAAGAACTGAAATTGTCCAAAGCATAAACTGAAACTGTGATAAGTGAGTCATTGTTCTTATTATAAAACAAGCTTCTTATAACTTCGTCAGCGGTAACATTTAGAAAGCATATCCTTTGGTTCATCTCTGCAACCAACAAAGAAAGTGAAAATATTGTCTTATCAATCTACTCTATTTGTAATCAGAATATGAAACTATAACCATCTCAATTTTGCAGGAATGAAAAGTACAGTTCCTACCTCGGCTAAATGCAGCACAAACACCAGACTGCGCAAGGGCAAACACAATGTCCCGTGCAGCCACAATCTCAATAATCTTTGACCTCTTTCTCAAAAATGGCAGTAACATGGAACAATGGCCTTTTGCATCATGTGTATCATATTCCTCCTGTGTACAAATTGGCATAACATATGAGAAGCATAAGATTAAATAAGAAAGCCCAACATCAACTATATCAGAGTAAGTCTTGTTAACAATTATCAGAGAAATGGGGCACCCATTGATAATTTACGTTAAATGATACGCAAGGAAATACATATCAGAAGTAGGTATTAATGCAGCAGCATATGGAGGGAATTATTATTCCCTCACAACCAAGTTCATCAAAATTGTTTTAATATCAATAACTTTGTTTGTCATCATCCTCTTGATCAACATGCTTGTGGAGACTGTCAAGACATGGCTATGAGAATCGTGAACTTTAGCTTCCAGCTTTATGTGAATTAAAAACACACCCAAATCAGATTGCCATCTCAAAGGAAATGGAACTCCTATTTCTAATTTCAAAATCTAGAGGCTGAGTACAACCATGCAACAACATTAAGAAGTATATAAAACATAGTCTTTAGTTGTTCAGCAATAGATAAGGTCTCATTATTCAGCTTGAACTTGGAGTTAAAAGTAGAGTCTCTTAGTCCATGGGAAGTTACATTCAATAACTTTATAATGAAATAATATGAGAATGTAGAGTAGATCAACGACCCACCTAGCAGAATGGTCAACCTAAGCTATAAAACAAAATTCATTAAGATGCCTATTACAAGTTGTGTACTCACGAAGCTAGACAGTGCAGATAACAGACCATAGTTATGGATAAAATTAGCGGGGATTAGACACTATGAATGTAACTCTCACTGATCAGACTGAAAGTTAATTATTGAGCTAAGCGAAGAAAACATAAAAGTTTGAAAAAAAAATCGAAATCAAACTAGAAAAGAGCTAACCTGCAAACTAATGTTGCGAAATCTCTCCTGGGCATCGGTCATGGTGAAGGCACGGTCACGTTTAGAACTGATTTCGCGTCTCTGAAGTTTCTTAACGCTGTTGACGAAGCCATCAAAGCCAGCCCAACCACCACGACCTCGTTTATTTGCCAACACCCTTCTTCCACTGCAAGGCCTTGGGCTCACCGTTATCCTCCTCCCTCCGCCTCCACCGTCCATCTCCCTCTCACTCACAACCTTCAGCCAAAAACCAGCTCCCCCACTTAACAATCAAGTCATATTCCACTTGAGAAGTTCTCCGATGATCGACTATGTAAACGAGTTACCACTGGCCGACGGAGAGGGTAATTTTAACAGTATTTTTCTGTTGTCGTCGTCGGATTTATTATCAAATATCACCCTCTTGAATTGAAATCGAAACAACCTCGTCTTCTTGAACGTATTAATTAATTAATTAATTTTCACTGAATTTCATTTGGGCGGGCTCTAGTAATTCTGTCTCTGGTTATTGGGCCTGTAATTCTGGGCTAAATTAAAATAAGGCGTCTGGTGCTGTTAGCATCCGTTTAGAGCTCTGCGAAAGCCTTTATTGTAGAAAAAGAGAGAAAACGACACCGTCTATGGCAGACATGGCCAACCAAGCCCAGCCCGGCCCACTAGCATGTGCTTTGATAACAGTTTAAAAATAGACGTGGAAATTCGAAACGGAGATGCTAATGTCGTAATATCATTTAGATCCCTATTTGTATCTGTTTTACAAATAAAAACAAAACTTTACAATTTAAACAAAAAACCCCCAATCAGTAATCACTATTAAATAACTGTAAACAACTTTAGTTATGCGTTACTTTGCTCTAATATGATGGTCTTAAAATCTTTTTCTTTTTTTATCTTTATTTTAAATATATAATAATATATAACATAATTATTAATAAAAAATTTAAATTATATTTTAAAATTTTATTATTATTATTCGTTAATTTTACATTAATAAAATAAAATATTAAATTAATTAATAAATTTTTAACTTAAAATATAAATTTTTTTATTATTAATTATACAGCATGTTAACGAACATTTAGAAGAGAATGATTGACATAACGGGGAGAGCATAATAGTTCAATATTTTGATGGCCATTGAATAATGATATCATTTTTACTTTGACAATTTCGCCCTTAACTACAAGGTCAAACAATAAACCAAATAATCCAAGAAGGTAATTTGATTCAAACCTAGTGGAGGAATCCGTGGTTTACTCTGAGGTTGACAACCCAAATCAAAGCAGAAGAAGCATTTTTTTTTTTTAAATTAAAGAAAAAAAATTGGGGGGTGGGGGAGAATATGGTGGTCCACCTGTACCTCTCCTATGGTCTAGACTCTTCCGAGCTAAATGAAACTGGTTCTGTGCTGTCCTTGTTTAAAAAAATTTCCTTTAATTAATGCCGTCACTCTGACTCTCATAGTCCGGACCAACAGCCCAGAATTCATCAGACAAATCAAATCAATCAATCACATAACTGGCATTAGCTTGGCTTGGCATGGCATGGCTGATCCTCCATGTGAAACTTCCAACTCCAGCGCATCTATGCATGCAGTGAATGAATAATTTTAGTAAATGTCTGTCTATCTATCTATCTATCCATGGACTATGATCTCTCTCCCAACAGAACGTGGTGCAGAGGTCAATTTCAAATGGGTCCAATCATCTAATGAAAATGATTTAAAGTATCTGCGTATATGTCATGCGTGCCTCCTCTACATGCTCATTCGTAGTAGTTTAAGATGTCTACTTTTGCCTTGCCTTGCCTTGCCTTGCTGGCTTTATGCTCGTCTACATCTCCTAGCAGTAAATTAATAATGTCCAAACCGGCTTTCACACTACTATACACACACACACACCCCCTCCCCCATCGCGTAAGCAAACTTACTTAGAAGTAGCACTGTTACACACAGGATCGTCAAAAGAGAGAAACCACAGAAGCAGGCACAGCATAGTAAGGAGCAGGAAAAAAATGGAGGTGGGAAATATTCTTGTTTTCAGAATGATTTCTTCTGTTATCGTTCTGGGAATCGTTTGCTTGTTCATTCATCTCTACAAAGCAATCTGGTTAAGGTCGGAGAGAGTGAGAAGAAAGCTGAGGACGCAAGGGATAAAAGGTCCTCCACCCTCGATCATATATGGGAATCTGCCGGAGATGCAGAAGATCCAATCAAAATCTGCAGAAGCAGCAAAACCATCCAATCGTACTGCTACCGATATTGTTGCCCACGACTATACCTGTACGCTCTTCCCATATTTCGAGCAGTGGAGAAAACAATACGGTAACCTATTCTCCTCCTCCTCCTCCTCCTCCTCCTCCTCCTCCTCCTCCATCTCTTCTCTTGCTTGATTCAATGTATGTAGGGCATACGTCTAATTTGAGTCATCAGGTAATAATTAATACACAATATTGTAGCTAAAGCTAGCTAGTTGCATGAACATTGTATTGGATGCTTTGCTTTATTTATTCTTGGCTCAAAAGTCGGTGCGAGTGTGAATATAAAATACATGTGTAGATAGTCAGCAAGCATCAATATCTGAAACTTTAATATTCTTTGATTTTTCAACCACCGTATAAGGAAGGAATTCAGGAAAGAAGACATGATATATACCTTCCGAATTGGTCATTGTCGAGTTCATTAAATTGGCCAGGCTGTGTGATCGACACGCAAGTCAACTTTCTCTCTATAGAAGAGAGAGAACGAAGATTGGTTTTGGGTTTGGGTCACCACTGAATTAAGTCGGCAATTTTAATTACTAGATAATTATTACTCGATTAAAATATGATTCATAATGGGGTATTAGGGGCGACAAGGACTTTTCGTTTTAATTAATATACATACCTATCACACTCTAATTATCTGTTACATAATAATACAACAACTTTTCATGGTCGCAGAATTATCCAGAGCTGGCATGGCATCTCATCTAGACAGATGACGATTGCCTGGCCGTGGCCCCTCAATAATTAAATCTATGCGGACATCTCCACAAAGCAATGTAACATAAGAATGAAAGAAAACTTATTAATTAGTTATTAGTATGTATAGGGGTGTGTACGTGTGTCTGTATATACACCTATGTAGTAAGAATTTTAGAACGCTTAATTCATGCATGCAGGTCCAGTATATACGTATTCAACGGGAATGAGGCAACATTTGTATGTCAACCAGCCGGAGCTAGTGAAGGAGATGAACCAGAGCATTTCCCTGGACTTGGGTAAACCTTCTTATATAACTAAGAGACTTGCTCCTATGCTCGGCAATGGCATTTTGAGATCCAATGGCCATATTTGGGCTCAACAGAGAAAAATTGTTGCACCCGAGTTCTTCATGGAAAAGGTCAAGGTAATATATCAATTAATTACTATAGGTTTATTTATACATGTACTAAGCAGACTTAAAATTAAGTAGTTATGTTCTAATATTTTAAATTAATGAAGGTTGCGTTGTTGTGTAGGGAATGGTGGGGCTAATGGTGGAATCGACACTGCCATTGCTGCGAAAATGGCAAGACCGTATAGAAGCAGAAGGTGGTGTACTAAGAGCTGCCGACATTAGAGTGGATGAAGATTTGAGGGGTATATCAGCAGATGTCATCTCAAGGGCTTGTTTCGGGAGCTCTTATCTCAAAGGCCAAGAGATTTTCTCCAAACTCAGGAGTCTTCAGAAAGCTATTTCTAAACAAAGTTTCCTCTTCGGGGTTACTAGTTTTGCGTAAGTTAATTTTAGGTTTACTTGCAGCATTTTCATCTGCATGCTACTACCAAATTTCTGTTATGTATACTCAACATCAATGCATGCAATGCAGAAGCAGATTTCTGTCAAAGCAGAAGCACAACGAGATTGGCAGTTTGGAGAGAGAAATAGAGTCACTAATATGGGACACAGTGAAAGAACGTGAATGCTTACCGACAACATCATCAGATGATAAAGATTTGATGCAGTTGATACTGGAGGGTGCCTTGAATGATAATCAAAGTTTAGGCAAGGACTCAGTTGTGAGATTCATAGTTGATAATTGTAAGAATATATATTTTGCTGGCCATGAATCTACTGCTGTTGCTGCCTCCTGGACCCTGATGCTGCTGGCTCTACATCCAGAATGGCAAGCTCGTATTCGCACGGATCTCACTCAAGTTTGCGGCCAGGATAACTTGCCAGATGCCGATTCACTTCCCCGCTTGAAAACGGTATGTATATTAATTACTTTCTTTGCAAGCATTGCGAATTCCAAATCATAATAGCTTATACATGATGCATGCAATGCAGGTGACCATGGTGATTCAGGAATCACTGCGTCTGTACCCTCCAGCAGCATTCGTGTCAAGGGAAGCACTCGAAGACACTCAAATTGGAAACATTAAAATTCCAAAAGGCGTATGCCTGTGGACACTGATTCCGACTCTACACAGAGATCCTGAAATATGGGGAGAAGATGCTAACGAGTTTAAACCTGAGAGGTTTTCTGAAGGTGTCTCTAAAGCTTGCAAGTTTCCACAAGCTTACGTTCCCTTTGGACTCGGTCCTCGCCTCTGCTTGGGTAAAAATTTTGCCATGGTCCAACTGAAAATTGTTCTCTCGCTCATCGTCTCCAAGTTCAATTTCTCTTTGTCCCCGAAATACCACCATTCTCCTGCTTACAGAATGATTGTAGAGCCTCGACATGGTGTACATATTCTCTTCCAAAACATCTAAACTCAAACTCATCCAATTCTCTTCCATTTATTTAATTTCGTGTTGAATTTGGAATTTTTCTTGAATATTGGGCACTTCATTAGTTCATTGCACTATTCGTATTGTGTTAAATTTGATAGTATCTTTTACAATAATGATGGTATTGTCTTAATTAAATTGTAATTAAAGGTTGTTTTATGTCTTGTTATCGAATTTGGACCGAATTTGTTCTGGGTGGGCTTTGGCCACGGATTTTGGTGGCCGTGCATGCATTCACGATGAGACTTTATACGTAGCCCAGCCCATGCCACGGGCCGACATCCAGACTCTCCAATAATATTGTAATGCAATAATCAAAGCACTCCTCGTTCTTTATATCTTTCATGTGATTGTTTGCATCCAATTTCTTCTTGTCTGGAAGCAGAAAAGATTCGGACAATCCTCAAATAAATGTAATATTTTGAACTGAGAGTCCCTGACCTCTCAAACAGTACAACTCCGTGCGCATGCGTTTTAGTATTACATTTACATGTCCCAACTCTCGGCAGAGGGAGTGGATAAGTTGCAGTTTTCGCCAAGATACAAGAAGCCACCTTTGAAACAGTGATGGAGGCAATGGTAGCAGGACAACCAGCAATCAAAGTAGCAGCTCTGTGCGGCTCTCTTCGTAAAGCTTCTTTCAATCGTGGCCTCATTCGCTCTGGTGCTTCCCCATCTCTTTTCGAATTTCTTTGTTGATTCAACTCTTTTATCTATTTCATCCGGGTTTTTTTTTTTTTTGTTCTGACGTTTTTGATTGTGGTTTTTGGGTGATTGTTAATTGATTGTAGCTATTGAATTGACGAAAGAGTCAGTAAAGGGCATGGAAATAGAATACATAGATATATCGCCATTGCCGATGCTCAACACCGATCTCGAGGTTGACGGAACTTATCCACCCGTCGTTGAAGCTTTTCGCAAGAAGATTCTTCAAGCTGATTGCTATCTCTTCGCTTCACCCGAGTATAATTACTCTGTCACTGGTACCCTTACTCTCGTTGCATTTTTCCTATATTCACATTACACAAGTAAAATGTTTACCATTTTGTGCTTCTGGATTCTATGAAATGGGATTTTCTTTTCTATGTTTCTTGGATCATGTTATTATGCTTTTAATCTTTTTTACTCAAAACAGTTTAGTATAAGTTTCAAGTTGCGGCATATCCCAAATGTAGAGGAGGGTTTTTTTTTTTTTTCTTCCAATTGAACGAGAGTCAAATCATTTTAAAGGAATATAGATTAGATGAGAGAGTAAGAGTGAAAGGGATTCTGAGAATCAAACCTTATCGAAAGGAATACAGAGGAGAAGGCAAATTGAAGGATGTTTTTCTCAGAGACACGTTGTGGGTTCAAGTTGCAATTTGTAAGTAATGGGTCAGGTATCAATTTTGTGCCATTAGGATCATTGGCTGCAATTCGTATGTCTTGAATGTATTTGGAATTTATACTTGTATGGATGGCTTGTTTGCATAGGAAGTTATTGCATTGAGTGTTGCACTTAAGTTTTTCTAATCTCTATATGCCTGGTAAAATGGTTGAAAACCGTACTAATTTTAGACAGTTTTCAGTTATCCAATTCTTTTGGGATGAAAAATAACCAAACTTTTAATGTAATATATTTTTGGAAGAAACTTGACATGTTAGTTTGATGATCTTGTGTAATTAGATAGGAATAATACTTTCTTGTTCCATATCTCTTATTAATGCCCGAGGATCACCTCCCTGGAAAAGATATTGAAGTTTTTCCATGTGAGGCCTGTTACGTCGATTGATTTAGCTGTACTCTTTGGCCATCTTTCACAACGCAATTTATATGCCTGTGGTTGAGTGAACAAGTAGCGAAATAATCATCAGTTATTTACCAATTTGAAATTGGTATAAGTTCAGAAATTCATTTCTGCATATTAGATATCTTTTAAAGAATTTAAAATATGGTTATTGACATAAGGACATATCATGTTATTTCTCTGCTTACATCTGCTCATTTATCCTTCTCCTTCATTACACAAGGACCTCTGAAGAATGCAATTGATTGGGCATCTAGACCACCAAATGTATGGGCTGATAAAGCTGCTGCCATGGTAAGTGCTGCCGGAAGTTTTGGTGGAGGACGAGCACAATATCATCTTCGCCAGATTGGAGTTTATCTGGACCTTCATTTCATCAACAAACCCGAGTTTTTCTTGAACGCATTCCAACCTCCTGCAAAGTTTGACAGCGATGGCAACTTGATCGACGAAGAATACAAGGAGAAGCTAAAAGAAGTTCTTCTTGCCTTAAAAGCATTTACCTTGCGACTCCAAGGTAAGTGCTGAATTAATATGTACTAGGGATTTGCCAGACTCTGATTCTTCATGCTTTGGACAGAATTTGATGAGTGATTTGAAACTCTGATTCATGGGCTAATACTGTATGACTCAGACCTTTGTATTCTTTCAGCTTAACCAATTCGGTGGGCTCTTCAGTTTCTCATGTTTGCTTGATTCCATAAATCTAAATCTAAATGCAGTTCATGATAATAGTGCTTCAGCTATTCATGACATGAAAGAATGAAGATGGAGTGCAATGAATTTGCAGTCCTCTCTCGCATGATTGTCTCATTACTTGCAATAATGCTATGCATGACATTTGCTTGCTTCGAGCCTGTGAAACACCAAAGTCAATAAATGCTGCCTAATTCCATTGATGATCATAATAATTTTGGCACTCAGTGAATAAAATGTCTTCAAAGTAAATGAATGAATAAAAATCTTCCACCAATCATTCATTTTTCAAGTAATCAACATTAAGTTAAGAAAAAAATCATTAACTTTTCATAAATTTAAGACAAATACATAAACTCAAATATCATTAAATATTACAATTAAAAGAAATAATAAAAAATAATTATTGGAATGCATCTAATTTTAAATTGACGATTATTAAAATTTATTTTTAATATTAATATTAATTTTCACTCGATAATTTAAGTTATAGATCAAACAATTTAATTAGTGTATCATCGAAGAAAAAAGGGAGCTAAGATTCAATATTTGAACAATATCTCAAACAATTCTAGCCAAATTTGGATCAATTGACAACTATCATTGATGTTACTTGTCCTAAATTTTCCTCAAGTCGACCCAACAAATAACAATGCACAATTAAGTAAGTTGTTTTATTTGGTCGACAACATGGGAAACAAATCCTAACATTTGTACACATCAAACACCAGCATTGTAAATATGTATGCAAGGACTATCGGTGCTCGTCACCCATAAATGTTGTCACCTCCTAACAGATGGTCTAGCGAGGACACACGTTTAGGGTCACTTAATTACCAACGAATGTGACCAAAATTAAACCCACAACAAACTCTTCCTTCTTTCACTCTCTCATTCTCAATCTTAAAAAAAAAAAAAAATACAAACAAATACCACATTATTATTATAATTACTATTATTATTTTAATTAATTGCTGTATGGATTGGTGTAAATATCTGCCATCCGAAATGGGGTTGGCTGGCTGGCTGGCTGGCTGGCTGGCTGGCTGTGATCGAAGAAAATGCACCTATGGCCGGCCATTTATGTTGTCCACCCAAATGTCATCGAGTTTAATGTGTCGCAACTCACCTATATTATATGTGTATGTGGGATTTGGTTAGGTTACCCTTCAAGTATTGTTGCATTTAAAATAATTTTTATAAAATATATAATAAAAAATACTTAAAATATATAATAAATAAATTTTAAATAAATAATATATAAATTAAAAAATAAATATGCATTAATCTAACCGGTGTGAAGTACTGTTTAATATCTGCAATATATTTTTGTTTTGAATGAAAAAGAAGATGTAATAAAAGAATATTTTATTGTTTTAATGGCATGGCGTGTGGCCACGATGGTCATGGAGATCACGTAGATGTGGCGTGTGTTTCTGTAGAAATAGGACACGTGTCACCTTTGGTATAAAACCAAAGCATACATTTTATGGGACCCGATGTTGCGGCTTTGTGTTTGACCGTGTCTGAATGCGGATTTTTGACCCCGGTTGCTTGCTAGAACACTTTGGAAGATGTGTTGTGGAACCCATCACATCGTATTTTCACTTATACCCTTTAAAATTTTATATTCTTAATCATACCCAAAAATTTGTATTTTATCTTTTTAAGTCCCATCTTAAGCCCTTGATGAGAAGAGGAAATCTCTACTTTGATTTTTTAGTAGTTTTAGATAACATGTAAGAAAGGGCCAAGGCAAAGGACAAAAATGGGCTAAATGAGCTGTTGTACCGATCAAGTAGAATAGTGAAAGATAGCATGAAACAAGGGATATTACACAAATTTTGAGGGACGAAGTTGCAAAATTTAAAAATAGGAAAAGAATAATTAAGACAAAAGATAATAAATTGATAAATTAATTCTAAAATTAGTGGCATTTGGTTATCTGGTGTAGTTAAGCCACTAAAAATGGCAAGCACATCATACTGCCAATCCCTTTCCCCTTCCAACTGTTCGGTCTGCTAGTCATTCTAGGGGCCAAATCCGGAATTAAAGAAAATTGTGTTGTTGAATCACAACCAAACCAAGAAAACTAAATCACAGAAAAGAAAAGAAATAAAAAAAAAAAAAAGCTACCCGGAAACAAAGAAAAAGTCAGTGCTTGGCTACAGGCTTCCCTTTTGGCTTTTGCTTTCTCCATCAATCCAACAGCTCTCATGTTTTTGTTTTTTAGGAGTCTGAAAATTACCCATTTCACAAAAGCTTCTTGTTTTGATTTTCTACGATTCCCTCCATTGTTTCCTCTTATGGGTTTGTCACGGAAATGAGAGTTTTATGCTCGAAGACCAGGCATTGATATAACAATTTAACGAGACAAAAGTATGTATTTTCTTCTTTGGCTTTTGTTTTCTATGATTCCCTCCATTAATCATTTTCTGGGTTTACTGCAGAAATGTCTTTTCTGTTCTTGAAAACCAGAGGAAAAAACATTACTTGATCTGGGTATTGATGGGAGAAGAATAATAAGCGGGAAGGGGAATGAGAGAGAGAAAAGAAGCTGTCGACAGAGGGAGATAATGAGCAAAGAACAAACAGGCGTTGTTGCAAAGGTCTGGGAGACAACAGTCAGAAAATCAAAAACCGTTGCGAGGAGAAACAATACATTCTTCACTACAATGTCTGTAGCCCATGCTGATGACGATGAGTATGGTCCAGGTGAAGTCTATCATGCAGAGAGAGGACTCGCTAATGGCGATTTCTACACTGGAAATTGGGCTGATAATCTCCCTCATAGGTTGCGCCAGAAGGCCAGCTAAATTTGCCCTTTCCCATTGTCTTTCCTCTGTACCATTCACCAACATACATGCAGCCATCAGTCCAGAGATATTTACCTTGACCATGAGGAAGATTATCAGCCCAATTTCCAGTGTAGAAATCGCCATTAGCGAGTCCTCTCTCTGCATGTATGTTGGTGAATGGTACAGAGGAAAGACAATGGGAAAGGGCAAATTTAGCTGGCCTTCTGGCGCAACCTATGAGGGAGATTTCAAGGGAGGATATATGGATGGAAAGGGAACTTATACAGGCTCAACAGGGACTACTTACAAAGGTTCTTGGGTTATGAACTTGAAACATGGGCAAGGAACTAAGAGTTTTGCCAATGGCGATTACTATGAAGGAGAATGGCGACGTGGGTTGCAGGATGGCCATGGAAGATATCAATGGAAGAATGGGAATCATTATATTGGTCAGTGGAAAAATGGGATGATTAACGGCAATGGAACAATGATTTGGAGCAGTGGGAATAGATATGATGGATTTTGGGAAGATGGATTGCCTAAAGGAAATGGGACATTCAGATGGACAGATGGGAGTTTTTATGTTGGTGTTTGGAGTAAAGATCCTAAAGAACAGAATGGAACTTATTATCCATCAGGTTCTCCGGCTGGGAATTTGGATTGGGATCCTCAACAAGTGTTTTTGGTGGATTTGGATGATTGCAAGATATGTCCAGGAGAGAAAGTTTCGATATTGCCATCACAAAAGATGACTACTTGGCCTGGAATAGCCGGGGAAATTAATAATAAACAAATGGTTTACAGGAAATGGAATGATGTCAGGAAGCCTAGGAGGATGTCAGTTGACGAACGGCTTAGTAATTATAGTTTGGATACTGATGGCAGTAACAATGCTTCTGCTGTTGGTGATGGTGATTTGAGGAATGGTGATGATGGATTGGAAAATCTTCAACTTGAAGATCTGGATACACGAGGGGGCAGGCTGACGTTGAGAATACAGCCCTCCCCAAAGAAACAGGGAGAGACTATAGCTAAAGGCCATAAGAACTATGAGCTTATGCTCAATTTGCAGTTGGGGATCAGGTATTTTTCAGTTTGTTCTTGTTCAATAAATTTCGTTGCCTTTAATTTATGTTTTTGGTGTATCCCATGTTTTTGAATAATGTCCAGTGAGAAGGATTTTATGACGACGCAAATTTACTATTAAGATTTCCTTTCACTCTATAACTATCAATCATGATGCGTTTATGTTTTGTTATGTATCTCCAGCAAGAATGATTGAAGGCTTCAGCACAAAGTAACAATCCCAGCTATTGCTGTCGGTTAGAAATTAAGATCATCATTTGTTAGAATTCATTTAGGTTGAATGAAACTTCAGAATCTTTTAGTTTTTCAATCTTTTTAAGGTTCTGTAATGTGCTTACTGTTATAGACAAGCCCAAAATGCTTATTGGGGTCTCTAGTATCCTCTAAAAGCAAATTTCCTCTGACTTGTAGCTAGGATTTTGCAGAAACTCTTCTGTTGCAAGGTTCTGAAGAAAATATTAGAAGTTATCAGTCATGACTCACAAAAGTAAAGTCTGGGCATATTGCAGCAATGCTGTCACATAGGTCTCACTGCAATTCATTTTCTAAAAAAAATATTTTTACTTATTTTGTTATTCTATGGCACAGACATTCTGTTGGGAGGCCCGCGCCAGCTACATCACTTGATTTAAAGGCCTCAGCTTTTGATCCTAAGGAAAAGGTATGGACAAAATTTCCGCCAGAAGGATCAAAGCATACTCCACCTCATCAATCTTGTGAGTTCAAATGGAAGGATTACTGCCCGGTGGTTTTCAGGTTGGGGTCAAGATGCATATCTTTTTCAATGGATTCTCATCTTTTCAGGAGCATTTTAGTCTTAATTATATTGTCTAAGGCTGTGTCTGATACTGAGGGAATGTATTTTCTAAGAAATGTCTCAAGTTGCTTGTGCAACTACAGTCATTGGTCATTGGGCTAAGAGAACTATGATTTGCTCGTGGCATATTTTATCTGCCTGACAAATATCAATGGCCTAGAACTTTGGAAGTTCTGTTTGAATAAAACACAGTGTCTGAATGTGCCTTTTCATCTTTAACTGTGTCATTTCATTAACTGTATGAATCTTGTTTATACATTTTTCTACCTCTGTAACTTTGTGTAATTTTAATCCACATGGCAGCATCTGACATTGCTTTTTATTTTTATTTTCAGGACCTTAAGGAAATTGTTCAATGTGGATGCAGCTGATTATATGATCTCTATATGTGGAAATGATGCTCTTCGAGAGCTCTCATCCCCTGGAAAAAGTGGAAGTTTTTTTTACTTGACCAATGACGACAAGTACATGATAAAGACAGTGAAGAAGGCAGAAGTAAAAGTAAGTTCCTTTCTTTCTTCAGCAATTAGTTTTGTGCTTTTCTTGTGCTTCAACTCCAATTTGAATTTGAGACTGGTAAATGTGTTTCAGTTTCTGTTTTAACTTTTTGCTGAATCTCATACAAGATTTACAACAATGTTTTCTGAATACTGTATACTTCAGAAAGAGCAAAAAGGCTCATTTCCACACTTTTTTCCAGAGGCTGTTATTCATTTTTGTTTAAACACTCAAATCACTCACAATTCTTTGATATATCTCATACAATAACAAAAATACTGATTATTTTCTTTATTTTATTTCTTTTTGTGGTGTCAATTCATAAGCAAATCCTAATTGTCCGACAACATCACAGGTGCTTATTAGGATGCTACCAGCCTACTATAATCATGTTCGAGCTTTCGAGAATACACTAGTCACCAAATTTTATGGCCTCCATTGTGTGAAATTAACCGGGACTGCACAGAAGAAGGTACTTTGGAAAGATATGAGACCTCAATTTAAAATATAAAATTCTTTTTAAACATTTCCATCTACATACTTCACTGATTTGGGGATTGATGGGCCAGGTGCGATTTGTCATCATGGGGAACCTATTTTGTTCTGAGTATGCCATTCATAGGCGCTTTGACTTGAAAGGTTCTTCTCATGGTCGGACAACTGCTAAACCTCAGTCAGCAATTGATCCAACAACAACTCTGAAAGATCTTGATCTTAATTTTATATTTCGACTACAAAAAGTTTGGTTCCAAGAGTTTTGCAGGTTAACACACCTTGCTAGTGTCTTCTTTCTCTTTTTGTTCTTTTCCTTTGGTTGAAGTGTTATTACTTGTCTAGAGCTTACAACAACACTTTCTTCTCCATGCAGTCCGAATGAAAATGTAGGGAAGTGAGGAAAAGTTTCCATTTCTTTGTAATGTGATGTCTTGTTTGCATTTGAAAAGCGGTTCATTAGACTTTCCAAAGGATAGAGGCAAATTGCCTTTAAAAGCCTCTGAAAGCAAATTGTGGGTAGAGAATGTATATAAAGTTTGGAACTTAAGTAAATTTGAGATTATTAAGTCAACGCTAGTGGTGACCCCACTTTTGATGTTGCTTAGAAGAAAATGAAAGAAACTAGTATAGTCACGGATTGTGTTCATGGATTTAACAAGAGAGAAATATATTCATTAGTCTTGATCGATGAATGCTATATGCCAATAACTATTCATATTTAGAGTTTCACGTAAAGTAAATCATTTGATTCTTGTACAGCTTTTATTATGTCTATATGCTTTTATGTTGGTTGGATATGTTTTTGTAATTTCTCAATCAATTTTGAAATATGGAAGATTAACTTTCCAAAGAGGTTCTTTTCAGTTGTAAATTAATCTCCGTTTGTGCAGGCAAGTGGACAGGGACTGTGACTTTCTTGAACAAGAGAGAATAATGGACTACAGTCTATTGGTTGGTCTTCACTTTAGGGAAACTATTTCGTATAGGGATCATCACACACCTCGTACTTCTGGGGCTTGCACTCCTAAAGGTTGTTCTAGTCACATCTAGCATTTCCATTTACTCTTCTCAACATCAAATAATTGCTTAACAATTATGACTATGTTTTGAACTTGATTGGCAAGCAATGCAGAACTTGATAATGAACCAGCAGCCCCTCGCCTTTCTAGAGTGGACGTGGATCAACTTCTTTTGGATCCCACTTGGTAATACAAATTCATAAACATTGAGCTTATAGTCCAGACTTCGTTGATGAACTTCTAGTTGTTTCAAAATGAATTTGCCAATCAATAATCCCAAATTTACCATGCATATTTCAGTACTCAATGTGTCACATATAAAAGCCAATATTTTCTGATTGTGTGATGTAGGTGGGCTTCCATGAAGCTAGGTGTGAACATGCCAGCCAGAGTTGAACAAACAGTGAGACGAAATGATTGTGAAACTCAACTGATTGGAGAACCGACTGGTGAATTATACGATGTTATCCTCTTCTTTGGTATAATAGATATACTACAAGACTATGATATTAGCAAGAAGCTTGAGCATGCATACAAATCAATGCAATATGATCCGACTTCAATCTCTGCTGTTGATCCGAAGCAATACTCCAGACGCTTTCGGGACTTCATTTACAGAGCATTTGTAGAGGACACATGAATATATAATTGGACCCAAAATCTTGAATTGCAATCCATGTACAGTGAGTTTACCTTTGTTCATAGAGATGAGTAATTACCAGCAAAAGGTTACATGGCCGCGGGGGATGATTTGAGGCTGCCTGAAATTCCTAGTGTTTGCATTTGATAGTTCCAGCTTCCCTCATCATCATCTCTATTAGCTTACACATACGAGGTATATGATAAGTTTTAGTAAAGGCATAGATTTTATGTTATGACCAAAGAGTTACAGAAGCTGAAGCCGAAGCCAGAGCCGAAGCCTGATCAAATTGTAAAATGAAGTAACCAAATTAATTGTTGTTGGACTAGAGCTGAACTGTCATTGATTCTTTTTGTACCTAAATTTTTTTCCACCGAGGTTGTAGTGAATCTGGGTTTGACATGGAATTATTATGTACATAAGCAAGTCATAATTAACTAGCATTGAGTTATTTACCTGGAATCGCAAGCCATTTCCTTTTATTCTTTGTACATGACGTTTGTCTTGCACATTAACTTCTCGCTTTCAATGTACAATTCAATTATTGTTGTTATACAACTAAAAATTCAAAAGAAAATTATTCAATTCTACCACACAGTGTTGAAGTCATGCACTTAACAATGGATGATGGTGAAGCAAGAGTAACATGATTTGAAAATACATCAACAAACATAAATTTTTTTATCACTTGCCCTGCTCTACTTTGACCCCACACTAGAATTCTAGAACTAGAAGTCTGCTAATACTCGGTAAATGATGCAACCAACCCTTGATAATAGAGGTGCATTCAAAGTGCCAGCTGACCCAATTAAGCCATTAATTAAAGTATTTTTGCTTGCAAAGAAACATGACATATGGGGATACTGTCAGCATATATACAACTGGAGGAAATGTTAAGCAACTCCTTGCATGCATTAAAATCTTGTCTCCAGTCGGTATAAACAATGGCATTCAAATACATCTCGAAAAATAAGTGGTCTGCTACCAAGGAGACAACCTCATTACTTGGAAAATGACGTTGCCAGATTTCTCATTTTCCAAGAAAGCATTCTGACTATCATTAATTTATCTCGCTTTCTGCATTTGCTTACAAGATCTTCTAAAAGCCTTTGAGCATAGACAGCCGTATTATTAAGGCGGTGATAATATTAAATTAATAAAATAAAAAAATTAATAAATTTTTTATTACATTAATTAAATAATAATTTTTTTATTTATTATAAATAAATATATATTTTTATTTTATTAATTAAATAATTTTTTTACGTTAATAATTAATAATGCTGAGTTAGCTGTTATCGTAAAAGAAGCGCAACAAGAAGCAGAAAAAGAAGAATAAGAATACAGTGCAATTTAACCTTTTTGAATGAAACCAGGCATTGCCCTAAAACCTGGAACAAGGCCAATATCCAGTCTATTAGCAATTTATGATTTTTACACCAACAGTAAATTGGTTGTGGGCAGATGAATTAAGTTGTCTTCCCTATTATTTATTTAGGAAATTATGTTCCAACCAAAGTTGGAGCGGATTTGGCTTGGGAGAATATTTGCGCATGGCATTGATCATTGAAGCTTAGGATTGAGAATTTAGGATAGCATTATCCTGGATAGGGTCTGCAAATTCATTGCCCAACTTACAAACGAGCAACCACCTCTTCTTGACAATAGATAAAGAAGAGTTAGGGGTTTCTTCTATACTGATACGAGGATGATACATGTTACTCACAAGCACAGGTACAAAATAAGAAAACTAGTTGAGCAATTGTTCATCAATAATTGACAGACAGCTAAAGCTTAGTTCTTAACATCATTTTGCTCTTTCACCATTAGGGTAAACAGAGAAATAAATTAAATCAAAACATCTCCAAATATATAGAAATCATACACTTCCAAAATTCAAGCAATTGTGAACAATTTTATCATCACATAGGCAAGAAATGGTAAAACAAAGCATTTGCAATGGCAATGGCTAAGAATCGAGACTTACTCTTGAAAATTACCCTTTGAAACATTTTGTACACAGCCAAAATTAAAATAAAAACTTTTGGTTTGTAGCAAACTAATGCTACTCACTACTGTCAGTTTACATAGAGAAACTTGATCATGAAATTTGATTCCGTTTTTGGAAATAGAATCATTCCCGCTTTTCTCAGCCGCATTTACAACTAAATTCATGGTCATTATAAGGGAACTGAAGAGCATCCCCACAATGATTGATCTATAATGCATGCAAAAGAACCGCATTCAGCATGTTGATTTTATACAGTATATTAGTCCTTCCAATGAGACAAAACTACAACCTTGAGCAGAACATTGAAGGGCTGCACAAATATGTTCAAATCACTGAAACGTTGCAGAAAACAAGATGTCCGTGGGGAACTATTTTTATCTACGGACTACAACCGTCGAGAGTTCGAAGAAAGATGCGGAAATTGGTAATTGCAAACTTTGTACGGTGATTGTGACTGAAAGCAATTTCCATTTCTAATTAACAAACAAAGACATCTTTCAGTTCATGAATGAAATGCTTTTATCAGTTGCATAGATAAAATTGTACCATTCTTTTAACGTAGATGTGGATAGAGGCACATGCAATGGCTTTTCCCTTTTTCCAAAGATCGACAATGACACTACAACAGCAACCCTCACTTTCTTACAGAGCTTCACATTTCGATTGCTGATAAAGTTTATACCCAACCGCATAATGGCCAACCGGGCCTTTGACTTGGGGTATGCTATGGACAAAATAAGGGATAAACTTTGGAGAAACTAATGTTTTAGTTAATGATTTCAAACCAAGCTTTTCCATGACAATCAACAGCTGCACTGCAGCTAAAAATTTTTCCGAATATGAGATAATATGGAAAAATATTTAGTTGCATTATACTTTTTCGATCTAATGCAGATAATAATCCTATTAATAGTTAACAAAGTCGATGCATAATGTACTTCTGAACATTTTTATATCTTCGATAGTTCTCTAATCAGACGTAAACCCCGAAACATATGAATAGGTTGTCATCCATTGTACCTTGGAGTAATTCTCAGTTGCCAGAGGTTGCATAGGCATTTGACTGCTCACAAATTGGAGAAGAAGAGTCTCTATTTCTTGCAGTAGAAACATCAGTTTCCATTTGCGTTTTTGAAATACATGGAAATAACTTTTTCTCATCAATTCCGTGATCATATAGATAACCCTTGAACACATGGCCACTGATGGTCACAGTAGCCACATAGCCAACCTCCGCTTCATCATCACTAATGGCAGTCACCCTAATGCACCGAAAAACAGCCGGTGCCTGGACTTGGCCAGGTAAAGATTTCTTGAAACGTTCCTCTGCAGTTCCACAACAATCAAAACTAAAATTTGGCCACTCAAGTTAATCATTCTAACTTCCTGAACATCAAAATATTCAGATATGCAGGGAAGAGAGTCAATTTTGCAACAATAAATTAAACTATTGAACAAACCCAGATCGTATTAGTGACAAAACTGCATAAAAGTTATTCTCATTCAACAGTTTCAAGACTGGTTGAGCTCTCTGTCTGTTCCACTTTGATATTCTATTCCTTTGAATTAGTTAATTACTTTTGATCCTGAATCGTTCTACTGCTTTAAAGAAATGAGAAAAGGACAGAATAAATGGATCATTCAATCATGAATAAAAAGACAAAAACTCACGAAGAAGAGAGAGTGAGAGAGAGTTAATATATGCATACCCTGATAACAAGGTCCAGTACTAAAATTCAGAGTAGTAGAAGTAGAAGCATTGAAAGGAGTAGAAGGTGAAAGTGTATTAGCATTAACAGTCTGTGCCGGTGACCATAATACTCTTGGCCTCTTAACACCGCAAGAAGAACCAGACGATCCTCCGCCGCCGCCGCCGCAAGAACCACCACTGACGGCCGCTGTCATCAACTTCTTCTCGCGGCGTTTAGACGCGGGAATCCATGTGCTCCTCACGTGAGTAGCACAGTCAAAGCCACGAGTCTTGCAACAAGTCCTGCACCTCCTAAAAGTACACTCTTTCTTAGCCCGGTTGCCACAGTCCCTGCATACTCTGGCAAGACTATCACCATCTTCAACATCTTTGGAAGAATCTTGGAATTTCTTCAGACTCCAAAAGCCTGAGGATTCATGCAAATTGGTACTGTTGTTATTACTATCTTGATGATGAATAGTGTTTCGATGATCAAAGGAAATGGCAGGTGGCGGCGGCTGCGGCGGCGGTAGTGGTGGGTGGTTTTGCGGAGGGGAAATGAGGAGCACATTGTGGAGGTTTAACATGGGGACTGAGAGGTGACGTGGCGGTGGCTGCTGGTGACGGTGGTGGTGGACATGTTATACTTGGTGGATGTGAAGGAATGAAGTGATTGCCGTGGTTTGATATGCTTCAAGTTAGAATGAATTGAATGAGTAAATCTTAGAGGTCTTGTAATTGTTGACTTCACAATCAAAGATGATTGATGTGAAGTGAAAACTGCAAGAGGTGACACTCCAGCTACCAACTAGTAGCGACCAAGGGTAATTTTCTTTTTGGAGTGGTGATAATGGCAGGGGAGTGGAAATGGAAGGAAGGGAAAGAAATTGATACAATTCATGATGATTTTGGGCAATTTCACATATTATTATTGTCATTATTAGGGGAATTTTGTTGAAAACCAAGCCAAGCAAAGCCAAGCCAAGCCAAGGGTAAAGGCCAAGATAAAGCAAGGAGTGTTTTGGTTTGTTAGGCAAAACAACAGTATGAGTAGGCTTATCTGGTTGGTTTATAGGAGCCCCCACAAGCATAGGTCAAGTCTAGGGCTTACCCATAGCCTAGCATAGGTGTAGCCTACCCTACCTACGCTGGGTTTTTCCTAGTAGCCCAGCCCACAACCTATGCCCGTAATAGCTAATAGGTAGCTTAGCAGGTCTAGGAAATTTTCCTTCCTCTTTCGCATTAGAGCTACCTAACTTCTTTTGCGGTTAAAATGATGGATTTTATTGCGCGATCATTAATTTCAAAATACCAATACTAACAATAATAATAATAGCATTGCGTTCAAAAATTCTGCATTCTTTGGATCTATTTGACCGACATCATGTGATGTCAGTGTCAGATTAGAATACGCACAGAGACAAGCACAAGCACGTGACAGTTAATCTGATGTGACTTGTCTGCCTGGCTGGCATTGCTAGCTGTTCTAGTTCTAGGCATCTAGCGGATCTCCACCGCTGTTGGCTATGCATTCATCATCATCGTTCTTACAAGTCATTACAAATTTAGTTCATTCGTTAGATATACCTTGCCAATAATGAAGAGAATGACGTTGACACTGCGCATTGCCATTGGTTTGATAATACAGATGATTGAAACTTCATTTGTCGTTCATTCGCAAGCAAGATTCAAACATTGGTTATGATGTGATCGTTATGACCGTTTTATCCGTTCATTATAATTTCAATAATACAATATTGATGGCTTTAATGGCCGACGATGGTGGGTGAGTTTCGCTGTGGGTAATTGTCAACGACGAATGTACTGAAACAGTGACCAAATTGTCCATTGCATGTTAAACACATATACATTATACAGTATCGTAACGTGGCAGCATGTCATGATATACAAACACCGATACACGGTGGTGCTATCTCAATCAAAACTTCTACTGTCTATTAATGTGGAATTGAGTCTGACAAAACTACGTGGTGTTAACCGGACACGTCGCCGGATTCGAAGTGCTTCAGGATTACTACCATGGTTCAGGGTTATTGCTGAGAAAATTTCGAACATGCGAGGGCTTGCACCAGCCTGGCTCCATCAGAACGAGGCTGAGACGGATCATCAAGTTCTCTACAACGTCGTTCTCCAGGCTGCTAACTGAATCCAATGTTTGCTTTTGTAGCGAAGAACTCTGTCACGTTTGATAACAACTCTTTATTCGGTTCATAACAGGATAGAAAAGGTAATATGTGAAAGTCACAGAAAACTGTACTGGACCTTTGTGTGCTGATACTTCTTCAGATATTGGAGAGATTGCTCATAAAGTCCACAATGATAGAGAAGGATGCTGTAGTCTCTTAATTCTTTGGCATCAGTTTCCAGCAGAATAAGACGTTCACATGCTGTAAAAACAATAACAATTTGCAGATGAAAATAGGCATATAAGCAACTGAGAATATCATTTTACAATATATTTAATGACAGCAATTCAAGCCTATGATAGTTGGAGGACCTGCACATTGTATGCCTCAGAGAAATTCCTTTTTGAAGAATCAATAAAAATGCATTACAACCAAAGAAAAATGCATAGTTGGCAAAATACCATGCATCTAGATTATACTATAACGAAAATAGACCAGAGCTTTTACTGTCCCATTTTTTTTTTTTTAATGGAGATAAAAAATGTCACCTTGCGGATGCATGAAGCCACAATTCTGCAATAAGTACAAATTATTCCAATTTACTATAAATTGCCTTTGAAACAAGCTACTCCCCATGAGGTTTACATGATCAAGATACAACAATAATTTTCAGGTATCAGAAAATTGCCACAAAAAGATGCTACTCAATTCTTTTACGAAGAATACACACATTCACAGAAAATCCAAGCATGCTAAAGTGAAATATCATTATAATTTTTTTTTTTTTACTAGACTTGAGCTGAAAAAAATAATAATAGTAATAATCTATCAAACATAGACTTTCTCACAAATACATACCAGCTAATGCAAGTCTCATATCCCCAAAGCGAACACTGGTCCAAACACCACGTTGCAACCTATGTTGGGCAGCCTTTGCAGAGGCAAGCTGCAAGCCACTGCAGTAGTGGGGCAAAAAAAAAAAAGTAAGAGAACTAGGGCTAGAAAAAGGAAGGGCGGTGGGTATATTGACTTTTCTTATAAGTACTGATTACTAAGCATTATAGTTAAAATACCTGTCCTCATTGCTCAATCTATCAATGCAGTTAGCAGCACGTGCTGCCCTTAAGAATAAACTTTTGGAATGATCATGTTGAAAAGGCCAGAAAGCAGTTTTTAAATTTCTCAAAATCTGCACACAATGAATTTCATTATAGGTAAAAACTAATACAGTACAGAAAGTATTCCAAGTATTCTTGTGCTCTTTGAATAGCCTTCTTACATATACATGAATTAATATTGTACATGATTGCAGAAAATTGTAACTAACTTGCCAG
This sequence comes from Swietenia macrophylla, assembly GCA_032401905.1. Taxonomy (NCBI): domain Eukaryota; kingdom Viridiplantae; phylum Streptophyta; class Magnoliopsida; order Sapindales; family Meliaceae; genus Swietenia; species Swietenia macrophylla. The sequence continues at coordinate 6,822,986 of CP135569.1, read as the reverse complement.
TTACAAGGGGTCTGAAATTCCTCTATTTGACAATATCTTGTTTTTCTGTTCAGCCTTTTGCAAACATGGAAAACAGGTGCCAGCTGATGTGCTGGTAAAAAAAAAAAAAAAATCATTTCAAACATTTTCACTGTCAACGCAGGTCCACAATCACTTAATCTCATGGATCTTCTTTCCCCAATGGCAATTGGTTATAAACTGTTATTTATTATGTTTGCTGAAAACCATATTAGTTGGTTTTGCTAATAAATCTAGTCATGCAAAAAAGATAACTAAGTGGGAGCGAGAATTCAACACGACTTCTGCTTGATCCTCCAACTTGAACAATTCTACAGTTGATTTATTCTTCAGAACGAAAAAGTGTTATCATGAACATATGCAACTTTAGGATATATATCAGACAATCCTTTAGGGGCAAAAAGGAATTTGCACCATTGTAGTTCTATTTTATCAATGTCTGATGTGAATGGTGGAAGTTGGTGAAGGAAAGGACCATGCACAGATCTGGAAAAAGCTTTCAGGAAATTAAAGCAAAAAGACCAAAATGAATAGCTGCTGCCTGAATTATGATTATCAATAATTGTGAGAATAAATCCCGGAAAAACCAAGAGATATGCATTATGATTATCAATTATTGTGAGTATAAATCCTGAGAAAACCAATAGATCTCAGGATGACTAACAATAGAACTTGATATTCAGTATCTCAACTTCCACTGACTTGGGACATAGAAAATACAGCAAAAAAACATACATGAGAAAAGATATAGAAGTTACCTCCTCCAATAGGGTTTGCACTGTCATAATGTGAGGGTGATCGGACTTCCTGCTTTTCTGCTTCTGGTAGCCTCTAGGAAGACTATGAAGATCATGAGGGTATGAAATCTCAACATCAAAATCCACAAGGCCCCATAAGCGAAGCATCTTAAGGATTTCTGAGTAGACAAGCGATAGCATAATAGGAGATCCTGAGCGATGTGTCAAAACCTGCACATAATGGTCAAAAAAATTCTCAAACATTCTCCCTATGACACAATTTTCTACCAACTGGAAAAATAGAAATAGGAGAAAAAGAATGAAATCCATACTGAGTGAAGATATAAAGCTCTTGGTTCTATTAAATGATTGCTCGCATTAGTTCTCCGAAAGCCCTGACAAGAAAAAAAATTGAGACATGTATAAGTAAGCTCAAATGTCTCAAGAAGCACAGCCGCTTTATATTGATTTTGAACTGATAGTGAAGAAAAAGATATATATCAAAATTATGGAGGAACTTATTATATCATGCAACTTGTAAACTGCAGGGGATGCCCTTCATAGGACAATTCTAGTACTCTAGATCTGCAGTCATGTTCAAGAGTTCCTCATTCTTGCAAGTTTAAATAAAAAAGGGCTTCTTTAACATGAAAAGGGGATGAGAAAAGAAAATAGGCACAAATAAACATAGCAACAATGAGATCACACATTCAAATAGCAGATCCTATTGTGCATTTCTTTTTCTTTTCTTTCAGTAGAACTACAAACTAACTTTGAAACAATTAGATACTCTGAACAAGTCTAAATAAAAGCTTACCTTTTTATCAAACAAATATCTTTCTACAGTCTCCAAAAAGCTCTCAGGTGATGACCTGAAAGCTGAGTTATAATGAGGGCAGTAGCCGACAGAAAGATCATCCAATCGGTCAATGAAAGCATCCACAGGGAGAGGCACTGATGAATGTGATACGAGGGAATCATCCTCTGCTGCTATATGAAGAGCTGTTTTACCCAAATCAACACATCTATTAATGCAAATACTGGTTTCTCTTTCAACATTGGATAATCGTTTAATCTGTGAGCAGAAACCCTCTCTTGCCTCCTGCTCAATCATCAATGAAGAATCAAAACAAAAGCATCTTGCTTCCATAGTCATAAATAAGAAGAAGCAAACTAGCTAATTTGTTGTATTAATTTCAACTACAACATAAATATATAGCCAAAAAAGAAACAACGACCACTAATCTTGTATCAAACAGAACATTCACAAAGCACAAATTCACTGGGCAGTCGCATTCAATTGACCTACACAATTGATTAAATTTCTCAATGTAACCAGGAGATGATATCGTTACTTCTTGTACATGGTAGCAGGTTAGTACACATGAGCACAAATAAATCTATCTGGGTTATCTCGGCTCAAACTCTTCATCTCCAGTTCTTTTAAGCGCTTAATTGGAATGGGCATTTAACTACTCCAATATATCTATTTCCATTTTTTTCCGAAAATTAATCCAAGACTATTATTCTTCCTAAAAGATTATAATGTAAAAAATAAATTTATCTTTCTTTCTGTCCGTCTAACTTATGGATGTCACATACAGAGAATTGAACTACAAAATATGAAATTCGAGGACCCAAATCAAAATCCTAAACAGATTTACATTGTTGTACATCCAAATCCACTGAATCCATAAAGGAACAAAAATAAATGAAAGACACACAATTACGAAATCGATAGCAAAAGACGAGCAATTACTCTAGCATAGGTGGTGTCAATTCCCACGGATTCCAGAGCATCGTGCAACGCGAACTTGAGCTCACTCCCCACGTTTTCCTGCCCGGATCCGCTACAGCACGCCACATGGTAACAGGAGGAAGACGGCGACGGTTGCCATCGCGAGAATTTGGCGGTAAGACGCGGAGAAGAAGCAGAAGGGGCACAAAACGCAGCGTACAATGAAGAAGTCATCGTTTACGAAAACAACATTGATGCAGAGAGATAAGCTAAAACGAAGTACTTGTCAAGGAGTCAAGACCTGTGTGGGCCATGGGTCAGATTTTTTAATGAATTTTTTTTATTAGTTTGAAAAACTGTTAAAAAATGTGACGTGTCTAGCGATTTTTGTAATTAACACAAATATTTTAGGCTGACATATTTTGGTGGTATGCTGGTGGTTACAGATTCGCCTGAAATTTTGCAATACCCGAACCCGTACCCATTTGTCTAGCTGGTCGAAAGAATGAAAACCCGAACCTGCAAACCGCGCGTTTTAATTGTGCGGACGGCAGCCGTTTGGTGCATTAAAGCTAACAAGACCGAGTGTGTTATTCATGCTCAAAACGATTGCATTACATTACATTACAGTTCATGTATTAAGCACTACATTTAGGCTTCTTACAGGGGACACTTACGAGCACCAATCAACTTCTCAAATTCTTGCTCAACTTTTACGGCACCATTCCACTCGGCAGTTTTTCTCATATTTTCCAGGGAAATTCGAGCAGCTTTCTTTTCTTTTTGTCTTAGCGTCATCTCTATGTCAGCACCTCTGACTTTAGCTTCATTATAAGCTTTCCTCTGTTCAAGTACTTCCTTCTCGACGTTGTTTCCTCCATTAAGCATGATCATCTTCTCTTGTGCCTTCAAAATTGTTTCAGTAAATCTACTCTTCAGCATTGCAAGACGTGCATTCTTTTCAGCAAATACACTTGATGTTGTTGGAATCGCGTTATTTCAACCCATGGAACTGGCACATGTTCTCTTCCGCTTGTTGAATTTCTTGACCTCATATGTCATCTTTGGAATACCACCAGATTCTTCGTCACATCAGGTTCGATGGGACAACTGTTCTTCGTCACTGGAGGTTTGCTGGGATAATGGTCATTCTTCGGTTTACGGAGTGATATCGATTTATACTACGGGAATCCTTAAAGGACATGGATTCAGGATTTTCCAGGTCCTGCCTAGGAAAATTTTTTATTAGGAAACTCCTGCCTTAAATTCGAATCCACCACGCATCGTTTATCGTTTCAGGTTCTATTTCCTAAATTCGGTTTATGGACTGATATCGGTTTATATATAAAATCGGTTCATGGACTGATATCGGAGGTTTGCAAATGTCATGTTATGTTGGGTTACGTAACATGACATGAATATGTAGCCAACAATTTTTTTATGCATAATAGAATTGCATTACATGTGTTAAGCACTATATTCAGGCTTCTTACAGCTCCGCTGAAATTCAAACTCAAATGACAAAACATAATATTCAAACTGCAGGGATATTGGTAGGGATGGAAGGGCACCGCGGATCTGCTGGGGTTGAGGAAACTTTCAATTAGTGACTGGCTTTATCCGCAATAATATTTCAGCACTTAGGAGCACCAATCAACTTCCCAAATTCTTGCTCAACTTTGGCAGCATCATTCCACTCGGTAGTTTTTCTCATATTTTCCAGAGAAATTCGAGCAGCTTTTATTTTTTTGGTTTTAGCATCATCTCTATCTCAGCACCTCTGACTTTAGCTTCATTATAAGCTTTCCTCTTTTCGAGTATGTTCTTCACAACGTCATTTCCTCCATTAAGCATGATCATATTCTTTTGAGCCTTCAAAATTGTTTCAGCAAATCTACTCTTCACATTGCGAGACGTACATTCTTTTCAGAAAATACACTTGATGTTGTTGGAATCGCTTTTTTTTGAACCCATGGAACTGGCACAAGTTCTCCGCTTGTTGAATTTCTTCACCTTAGATGTCATCTTTGGAATACCACCAGATTCTTCATCACTCTGGGATAATTGTCTTTTGTTCGGTTTATGGAGTGATATCTGTTCATATTCCAGGAATCCTTAAAGGAAAAGGATTCAGGATTTTCCAAGTCCTGCTCAGGAAAAATTTTATATTGGGAAACTCCTGCCTTAAATTCGAACCCACCACGCATCGTTTATCGTTTCAGTTTCTGTTATAAATTCGGTTTATGGACTGATATCGGTTAATAGGTAATATAGGACTCTTACAACACAAGGATTCAGGATTTTCCAAGTCCTGTTCTGGTTAGGAAAAGAATTATTCGTGTACATATCTTAATTTATGTTAGGAAACTCCTGCTTTAAATGTAATCCTACCACCCATCGTTTATCGTTTCAGGTTCGGTTTCCTATACCGATTTTGATCTATTCTTATATATCAAGGAAAGTCCCAACCCCTTTGAACGTTTAGTTTTGATCATAGAGAAAACACTCATTAATTTTTAGAAGTGCGAAGGAGAAGAAGCAATCATGGATAGCCATGGCCTTTCATGGTTTAGAGGTCCTATCCTCGGTAAAGGAAGTTTTGGGTCAGTTTTCATGGCTACTCTGAAAAAACCGAAATTTAACACAACCCCTTTCCCGCCAGTAATGGCTGTTAAATCAGCCAAGATTTCTGCTTCTGCTTCTCTCCAGAAAGAGAAAGAGATTCTCGACAGCCTTCGTGGTTGTCCTTTTGTTCTTGAGTGTTTCGGAGAAGAAACTACAAGCGACGTAAATGGGGAGATGGTCTACAATTTGCTGATAGAGTACGCGTCAGGAGGAACCCTAGGTGATATTATTAAAAAATCCAAGGGTTCCGGATTACCGGAAAACGACGTGAGGCATTTCACCAGGTGCATTCTTGAAGGGCTTTCTCATATTCACGATTCTGGTTATGTTCACTGTGATTTGAAACCAGACAACATACTTCTGGTGCCAATTGAAGACGGTAAATTCGTTGCAAAAATTGGTGATTTAGGATTGGCGAAGAGAGCAAGACCGAGCAAGAAACAGAGGTTTGATCCTTCTTGTAGAGGGACTCCAACGTATATGGCTCCAGAAACTGTGGTTGATCGTCAGCAGGAGCCCCCTTCAGATATTTGGGCTTTGGGTTGTGTTGTTCTGGAGTTGCTTACAGGAAGGGAAGCTTGGGATCTGAAAGACAATTGTAGCATCAAACAACTTGTTAAAAAGATTGGCAGTGAGAATTCTTTGCCTGAAATTCCAACCTGGATTTCAGAAGAAGGAAAGGATTTCCTGAAGAAGTGCTTAGTGAGAAAACCTATGTCGAGGTTGACAGCTGAGATGTTATTGGATAGTCCATTTGTGCAAGGATTGAATGAAGAAATATTCAGAGAGTTGAAGGGCGAACGTTCAGATGGTGAATTGTGTTTGCCTGATGCAGTTGATGAGTTTCGAAGTTCTATGTTTTGTTCATATCAGGGTTCAAGCTTCGCATCGGAAGAGGGAAATTCGTCAAGGTCAGGTTACCGGGAGAAGGAGAATTTTTCTAGTGCTGTTGAAGAGAAAGCATCAGCAATTCGTAGGGCTTATGGAGGATCAACTATTACAGCGGATGAAGCTAATCACTTATCGGAAGCATCCTCGAATCCAGCAGAGAAGTGCTCTTCCATCTCTGCCACAATCCCTTCTGGAGCAAGATGATGATTTATTATATGAGTTTGTAATTCAGCAAGTGTGATACTTACTTCATGCACTGCAATTCATTAATGTATCCAAAAGTTTAATTTGCTATTTCATGTATTGCAATCCCTGAATATGAATGACACTCAGTTCTGTTTCACAGTTTTTATCCTTTGGTGTTGAATTTTTACTCATTTGTTAGTTGTATTAACTTCTGAAAAGTAACGAAACATTGGATTGAGTTGCTTGTAGAAGTTTTTCTTCAAAACTAACCAGAATTCATTCGTATTATTAGTCCATGCCAGCTGTCCTGAAATCAATTTGTTATGGTCAATAGATTGATGAAATTTAGGTCAGATGAGTGGTGCTGACTGGCTGAACTTCACAGAAATCCATTGCAGAATATTTCTGAAGAGCTGTCATTTTTCAGATATATCCTGAAGCTAATCTGGCTTTCCCTTGAGACTGAAAGTAAAAGAGCTGCACAAAAAACTAATGAATGAAAAGAACTGAATCATATTTCTTGCCCACAAAATTCAAACCATACATATTATTTATATAATCGATACAATCTAGCTGATGAAGAGGCTTTGCTTGGAATAAACTCAATCAAGATCAATGAGATTATAATTTACACAATACCAAGGAAACTCAGCCTTGGATCTTGGCAGTTGTTGATTTCTTTTGAATTCTTTCCTTCACTGCAGTCTCTGACATTCAGTAGATCACTTCCTTTTGATACAGATCTGGGTTGCTTTCAAGTCTTTATATTCAGTGCTTGTGGCTGGTGGCTTTCATCCTCTCAATATTGCATCTTTTTAGGTCTGCACTCTGTAGTTCAGAAAGCAGCGTTTAGTTCTGCATATTTGAACCTCTTGTTCTTCATTGCCTTTCATAAGAACTAACACTGGCCTTGTATTTTTTCTAGCAAATTAATGCCTTAGCTTCAGGATTTTGTACTCATATTTATCATTAATAATAAAATAACAGTTCAAATGTTAAAGGGCAGGTTGGTTATTATTTTTAATTAATATTTTCACAAAATAAAAATGGAAAAGAAAGAGTTAATTGGGACAAAATTGTTAAAAGAAATACTCTTTTTGACTAAAAGTAAAAAACAAATTTGATGGGATAAAATTATAAAATATTATAATTATTGGACCATATAGCAAAAAACCTTTTATTTATTTATTTTTATTATCCTTTTCATTGTTAACTGAACAGTAGGTCTGGGCTGAGCTAATGAGCTTGCTACTATTCACGCTCTTCCTTTTGCCGCATGCCTCCTCTTTGGTTCCCATCAAATTAGGGTTTACGGTTTTTATCGGTTGCACTTCCCCTCTCTTCGCTCTCCTGCATTGACGGTCTCTCACAGCGGAATTACCACCGTCGAAATTTTACGGCGACAATGATGTACGGTGATCCTCAACAACAGAAGCTGCAGCAGCAGCCGCCAGGTGGTGACGGTGTGGACCATTTCCACCGCGGCCCACCACAGCTACAAACAGCGAGTCCAGCGATGATGCGTCAGCCATCTGCCTCTTCCACGACTCTTAACCCATCGGATTATCACCACCCCTCTGCCAACACTCCTTACGACGGTAACTCTTTTAATTCTACACTCATTCATGTGTATACCTGTATACGCATACGTTTGCATAGTTTTGGTGTTACCTTTTACATTTTTTTGTTTGTGCTCGATTAGGGTACTTTTAAGCGATTGTGTGATGCAATTATCATCTATGAGTGTGTAAATGAGGGGGATAGAATCAATATATTGCTATAGAAGCTTAAGTTTCACAAGACAAAGTTCCAATTCTCCTTACGACTGAACTGGAGCTAAGTACCTGCATTTTGTGATATATGGCCATGAATAGTTGGTACTTCTTTTTGTTGTTTTCTGTGCCAACGTTGGCCTCTTAATTTACCATCTCTCTCTGCCAGACTCTTTTAGGAGACTGCTAATTTTCAATGCTTGAAGTGACCGATATGCATTTTAAGGACATCCTTGAACACATGGTATAATAATTCAGCTATCTCTTGCAATTAGATAGCTTTGAAATAAAAGCTTTTAGCTTTATCAGACTTAAAGAGCAGTATATAACTAATGTACTTTTTACCTTGGATCTTGAGAGTATCTCTGATTTAATCTTGAGACTTTTTGCTTCAGCTCACTAGATCTAGATGATGAGAAAGAAAGGCTTGGGATATGACAATGCATCTTCAGGTTATAATTCATGATGCGTAGATTAATTCTGCTTTGTAGTTGGAGGAATAGCCTGGAAACCATTAGCTAGGGGCTGTCACCTAGTAGAGTTGCTGGTTCTGGATTCTGTAGGTCAGATCATTGTCTGATTGGACTTCAGAGTTCAGACTGTTATCTGTTTGTGAGATCCTCGTACTTATAGGCTTTTTGGTTTTACTCGGTGAATAACATTTGCTCTTCTGATGCACCTCTAGCAAGCCTCAAATCCAAAAAAGCCATGATACTTTTTTTGTCAGTATGAAGAATAACTTGCATTTTGATTGAAGTTCAGGTGCTCTAAAGTGTAATGGTCATACTTATGGCTGATTTGTTTTGGATAAATTGTTATTGCAGCCCATGGCGATAGTTTTGCTGCAAAAAGAATGAGAAAGCTTACTCAAAGGAGGGCAGTTGATTATACCAGTACTGTTGTGCGGTATATGCAGGTACCTTTTGTTTATTCAGTTATATTTGTAGTTCTTGCAGTACTTGTTGCTGTTGTATCTATATTAGTTAAAAGAAGTAACCCATCTATCGCAAGGTTTATATAAATAAATCTAGAGACAAAATAATCATAGAATGTCTATTTTCCTACTCTGTTAAGAGATTTTCTTCAACTTGATGATTATGTTCTAAACTTTTCTTTTTTGTATAACACAGAAAGATGTGTTTTGATTAAAAGAAAAAAATATAGTCCTGTGGATTTGTATAATTAACAATGTATTAGTGTTTTTTTTTTCTTTTTCTGTACTCATCCAACTCTTTAAATCCTTTGTGGATTGGCATGTAAAGAGAGTTCTATTGGGTATCGTTAATGGTCTGGGTGGACATTTTTCTACATCTCTGGACTTAATACTTTACTTTTTACCAATGTATTTAGATCACATAGGATGGAAAAGCATCATGTTTGACACGGGTGGATGGTTCTTGGAATGCTTCTGTATCATGTACAATGTTTAGTTTTGCTCAATGCTATTGATTGGAATTATATCATCTGATAATGTGCTATTTTAAAATTATTGTTTTATCTTTCCTTCATTCTTCCAGAAAATCATGCATATAGGTCAGGTTACTGTAGGGCTCTAAATCAGAATTGCGGGTTGTACATGTCAGAATCTGTTACTTTTATCTTCTGTAGGCTAAATGTGTTTTCACATTCCTTTTCGAAATGTATAACATATATTGTGAATGGATATGTGCACGTTCCTTGATTGGTTATAAGAAAAAGAAGGTAAGTTTGTTAAAGGTTTTACATCACTAGTTCATTTGGCATATTGGATTGTTGGTTATTTATGGAGTCATTTCTTGCAGTGCAGAGACATACTTATTATTTTTGGTTACTCTGTCCGTGTTTATTTCTCTTTTTAGATGCACACTGTTTCTAAGGATGCTGTTTTGATATTCTGCAAACTTGTACCAACATTTCTGCAGAGTCGAATGTGGCAGCGGGATTCCAGGGACAGGACAGTATTGCAACCTACCCCGGCAGCAGCAATTGATGTTAGTGATTTTTTTTTTTTTGGGTTCTTGTGTATTTTTATCTCTTCATCTATTCTGAAATGTGGTTTTCAGAATAATGATAGTTGTGTAATTACTTGTCTGAGGTTGGATTCTAAGCTTATTTTATGTGAATGCTTATCTTACAATGGTCCTTGCAGATGTTACCTACAGTTGCCTATGCCGATAATCCATCCATTAGCTTTGCTGCAAAGTTTGTTCATACATCCCTGAACAAAAACCGTTGTTCAATTAATCGGGTTTTGGTAAGGAAGACTGAATCAAGTTTTTTGACATTCATTGTTTCCTAAATATTTTTTCTTGAGTCAAATATCTATCCTCTTCCTAGTTTGACTATGGTCCGTTATATGTACTTGCTTTTACTTTGGAACATAAAGTCAATTCGTTATGGTGGGCAAGCAATATTCTATTTGTTCCAGTCGTGGTCTCAATAGATGATTTTTATTTGAAAAGCAAGAATATGAACCATGTGAGCTAATTTGGCAGTAATTTTGAGATTTAACAAGGGAAAACCTAATGAATAGGAAGGCCTTCATTTTTTTTTTTTCATATCATATACGCCTAACAAGTCTACACTTAAATGTTAGTAACATGGAATAATGTCTAAGGTAGACTTGCTTCTTGTGGTTGTATCAGCTAATGTGTTTGATAGTGCTTGTTGCTAACTTTGTGAGGCATGCAAAACCTTGAAAAAGGAATCATGGAACTTGCTGCTTCAATGCCGTATTTGGTAGTTTTACACAAATTTATAACTAGTCAATTTTGGGATTAAGGAACATGGAATCAATAGATATAGGTTTGGCAATGATAACTTTCTTGTGGTCAATGCTAATCAAGGGCACCATGTATGTGGTGGTACCACACTCCCCCTTTTCTGTTTTATACGCAATGCATATACATGCGGTTTTATGCAGCTATATCTGTGCATATGTTAACTACTATACCTTAAGATTCTTATAATTGTGTTCTTATGTCTATGGACCATCTTTAATTCACCTTTTATCCAAGAAATGTGTGCTTAGTTGGCTTGTTTTAAACACTTTTTAGTGGACTCCGACTGGTAGACGTCTTATCACCGGTTCTCAAAGTGGAGAATTTACTCTTTGGAATGGACAGTCATTTAATTTTGAAATGATTCTTCAGGTAAATTATAGTTATTGGTGATGCTCTGATATACCTATAACAAGCCAAACTGATTGTTTTAGAAATTTTTAAATATTTTTTTATATGTTCAGGCCCATGATCATGCAATTAGGTCTATGGTATGGAGCCACAATGATAACTGGATGGTCTCTGGTGATGATGGCGGTGCAATAAAGTAAATATATCTGTCACGGCTACATAGTTGATAGGATTATAATATCACACATTCATAGATGTGCAATAGAAACATGAAATTTCATATTGACATAAAGATGTTTCTATTGGGGGAATTTTTAGGTATTGGCAGAACAACATGAATAATGTGAAGGTCAATAAATCTGCTCATAAAGAATCAGTCAGGGATTTAAGGTAGGTATTTATCTGTTAATTCATTTGTTTCTTATCTTAGGCATTTATTCATGAAAAATTTCTTTACAAACCTTTTGAACAGCTTCTGTAGGACTGACTTGAAGTTCTGTTCCTGTTCTGATGATACGACTGTTAAGGTTTGGGACTTTGCTCGGTGCCAAGAAGAGCGTTCATTAACAGGTAATGTGCCTTGACCAGTCAACGAAATGCCATATTGAGTTTGTTGCTTTCATGATTCCAAATAGTTTGCTTTTAATGCTAGAGATGCAGTCTAGCATTGTCCCTCTAATGAAAGCATTCTAATGTTATGCCCTCAACAAATTTTGTGTTTATATGGGTTATTCTGCTTCTTATTTGCAAATTATATATAGTATTTTTGTGTTACATGATATATGCCAATTCCTTTGTGTCTCTGTTGGCTTCAATGTCAAAAGGGTTTTGAGATTTCTAGTTTTTCTTTATCCAATACTATGGGTTGTGATATAGTTTGTATAATTGAAAGAGCCTTGTTGAGCATAGGCTTTCTCTTTACACAGCATACAGATAAAAGATTTTTTTTCCAAATGATTGATTCCTTTAGGTGAATTAGTTGGACCCAGCTTATCCTTCTTTCTGGACATGTTCTACGTCAATTAGATATCAGAGCTGTTGTTTCTATTGGAGACCTTTCTGATATTGATTATTGAGTTTATTGTTTCATATCTATCTTAAGTTTGCATGAAGTAACCTAAGAGCTTTCTATGTGTGGTTTGAACTCAGGCAGGCCATGGCTGGGATGTAAAGAGTGTTGACTGGCACCCTACTAAATCACTTCTAGTTTCAGGTACGTTCTACATTTCTCTTACAAATTTATTTGTTGAGATATCAATGTGAGGAGTCATTTCCATTATTATTGCTGTCTAATTGCCATATTTTCACAGGTGGAAAAGACAGCCTTGTGAAACTCTGGGATGCTAAAAGCGGGAGAGAGCTATGCTCTTTGTGAGTACAGTATGTTGGCAGTTAAAAGTCATTTTGTTTGTTAAACAAACAATATTAACAAATAATTAATTTCTCTGCAGTCATGGTCACAAAAATATGGTGCTTTGTGTGAAGTGGAACCAAAATGGTAATTGGGTGGTAACTGCTTCCAAGGATCAGATTATCAAGGTGGGCACTATCTTTTTTTCTTCAACTCTTTTCATTTAAAATTGGTTACACGTGAATGTTTATGTTTCTTATTCTTAATTCCCTTATTGTTTCTCCAATTTTAATGACTCTACAAGGTAGCTATAACTGTTGCATTTGGATTTGCAGCTTTATGACATAAGAGCCATGAAGGAGCTTGAATCTTTCCGTGGCCATCGAAAGGATGTGACTGGTTGGTGACAATTATCCCCCTTTTCAACATCACGTCTGTGTATGATAATGTTGATGTATTATTCTCAAACCAGCAAAATTTATTGTGGGTAGATTCTATGTATTTACTATGATCTGCATACTCCAAAGAATTTGTAAATGTGGGGAACTAGCATATCATTAGCATAACCTTGAGGGTTTAGTCAAGCGGTTTGTTGTTTGCTGTGACAAGGTCTTGGTTCAATTCCTTAGGGCCACCTACTAGACAAAATGCCACAACTTTCTGACTTCCAGATACTCTAAGCTTCTTCAGAGATCTTAGTTTCATGGTCAAGATTGCTTAGTAGGTCTTTAAATTTCTATGTTGAAAAAAGGAAAAGAAAAAAACAGAGAGAACTAGCTTTAGCATTGTTCTACATTTCTGCAAAAAAAGTGCAAAATTAAAAGCAACTGTTTCACTGGATCTGTTGTTAGAAAGATGGCTTGAGCTAAATACTTGTAACACAACCTCTCATTTTTCAATATTTTCTTCATTTTTGGTTCTTATATAAGATTAAGCCTTAACGTCTCTTATTCTTGAATGACTTGTAGCTAGCATGATGATAGTTATTTTTATTTGCTTCACACCTTTGGTTTGACTTGTTTGTGTATGATACTTTTGGTGTATGTCTTGTTTTAAACTTTGCTAGCATTGGCTTGGCATCCATTTCATGAAGAATACTTTGTCAGTGGAAGTTTCGATGGGTCCATTTTCCATTGGGTTGTCGGGTGAGTTTTTTGTTTTTGATTAAAAATGTGTTTAGAGGTTTCATAATCTTTCCCTCATCTAAACATCAGTTGAATTGTGTTATGGATTTTTACATTTTTATTACTGGTTTCTTGGGCAATATTTGAACATATTTGCTGAAGTAAATAAATGGCCTGGAGGGAGTAAAAGTAGTGGTTGTTGTTCTTTATCTTTGCCATATGGAAAAAAAAAAAGGATTTTTTTTAATCAGATCTGATTTTCTATTTTGCAATGCCTTGGTGACTTCTACTAGTGGATGGTAAAGGAATAATGCTTAGTTGTCTCAAGGGATTTTGTCCATGGATCTTCTTGTTTTGAAACTAACATGTACCGGAAGAAAGAAGCAAACTAGCTTCTTATGGAGTGGAGAATATTGTTGCTAGGATTGAGAGACACTAATAAATTAGTGCTTCTCTGGTGTCACCCTTCTATTTTGGACTTCACTAAGTTGCAAACTTTTCTCAAATTTTCTTTATTTTTTGTGGCATGTCTTGTTCCTGTTATGTAGCAAAATTCCTTTTGTAGTGAGATTAATTTCACTACGATTAATGACTTTTTAGTGAGATTGATTTTGCTACTATTAATGACAATTTTAAATGCAATTTATACCCCTTGCTCCATATTTGGATCAATCTTTAATGGATTTGTGTCATATGAGTGTTAAAACATCATTCTGATTCACAGGCATGAAACTCCCCAAGCTGAAATTCCCAATGCACATGATAACAGTGTGTGGGACCTGGCATGGCATCCCATCGGATATCTTCTTTGCAGGTAGAGGCAATCTCTTTTGTTTATTATCATCTTTGTGAACCTTTTAAGGAATAAGGAGTTCCTTGTTTACTTATCTTGGGATACCAGTTGAAATTAATTTTGCTTGCTTAGTGTGTAGTTTGTTCTTGTTTTTGTTGCATTCAGTATTTCTCTGTCCCATGTCATTTTATCGCTATAGTCAGATGCTGATATGCCTTTGGCATCAGTTGACCCAGATGTCCTAGGTTGGTTGGGTGGCTGTTGGTACAATTAATTTTGTTGAAAATGCTTTTAGAAGTCTCATAATTTCAATTCTGTCTGTCAATTTTTTACTAAATTATGGCGACACTAGCTGATTTTACAGCTCTGTGAATAAGTATTGCTCTGTTTTTGTTTCTTTCAGTAATAGGTTCTTGTTTCCTGTATTGATACTTTATCAGGCATTTGAGGTTGTTATTATTAAACAGATTAAATACTATTATTTAAGCCCTTATCTTCAAACCTAAGCTTTTAGATTAAATGGTAGGTTACATGGTATCAGATCATTTGACTTCAGTTTGAAGTCCTCTGAATGCCAAAAAAACAAATTATTGTTATTTAAATTCATGTGACAAGCCCATTAAATCAATATGGGCTTGCACATGAGGGGGAATGTTATACAATTTATATGCATATTATTTGAGTCCTTACCTTCAAGCTTACTTTAAGGTCAAGTTGTAACTCAACAGTTATTGTGTTTTAAATATTTCGACATTGTACTGCCTGACATACATTTGGTGGTTTTAACCAATTCAATTGTAAGTATTTGTGAAGCCTGGGCTACCCCTTCAGTGACTTAAATTGTTTCTTTTGCAGTGGCAGCAATGATCATACAACAAAGTTTTGGTGTAGAAATAGGCCAGGAGACACTGGTCGTGATAAATTTAATGCAGGTCAGAACCAAGGTCGGTATTCTTCATTGTTTCCCTCCTCTTGTTATTTTGTCTTGTATGTCAAGCCAATGGCAAATTACAAAAATGTAATATGCTTGTAGTGTCTTGTCTTTTAAGTTCTGTTTAATATGATTGCTCACGCACTTTAAATACATGTATTCTTTCATTGGTTAATACCAATAAACAATTTGAAACTCTTTCTTTTCTTTTGTTTTTCTCCATTTTCTGAAATTTAATATACTAAATATATAAATTTCTGTCAGGTTATGGTGAACAAAATGCTGCTTTTGCTGGTCGCATGCCCGGAAATTTCCCAGCACCTGAAGCGCCAACAACTCCAGGACCATTTGCTCCAGGATTGAATCGAAATGAGGGAACCATTCCAGGTATTGGAGCTGCTATGCCATTTTCCATCCCATCATTTGATTCAACTGCCCAAGGGGAACAAAAGCAGCGTCTTCCAGTCTCAATGCCTTTAGGAGCACCTCCTCTCCCACCTGGTCCGCATCCGTCTCTTCTTGCAGCCAATCAGCAGCAGGGTTATCAACAAAATCCTCAGCAGATGGCACCACAACAACATCAGGGAATCCCACAGCAAATGCCCTCTTTGCCTATGCCACAGCTACAGCCACCATCCCACCTACCCTTGCTCCCACATCCTCATATATCTCGTCCACCACCTCAAATGCCCCAACTAGGCATGCCTTCATCACATCCAATGTCGATGCCTGGTCCAATGGTATGGTTGTGCACAGCTCTGCTTCTTATTTATTTTCTGCCCACTTGTGCAATTTAACAATCAGTTTGCTTCATTATATTGAAGGATTAGTAGTTTTAAGAACAATAAAACAAGTCTTGTCTTTATGTGGTTGATGTGAGATGCCTTTTTTTTTTTTTTTTTTTTGTGGTGTCAAGTTGAATGAAATGAGTTTGTTGTGAACCCTGGATGGGTCAATCTTCACTGACACTGTTTTTCAGTATGTTTGATATTGCGTATCATTCTGTGAAATGAAAAGTGATTTTAAATGGTTAGTAATAAAAAAGTATAGAAAGCTGCTTTCAAATTATCAAATGATCTTTAAAGCATCATTTGTTAATAGTTAAATATAATATGTTAGTCTAGTTCTGGGAATCTGAGCTCTGCTTGCAGAACAGTCTAGTGACTTAAAAATGACATGGCTACTGGGGAAATTGTCTGTGATAGCCTAGTTCTTGAAAGTTTTTTGTTTAATGATTTGGGACAATTTTTTATGTTAAATTTTTAAATAGCTTTTTAGAATTTAGAAAAAGATTTTCTTGCTGATTGTATATTGCTGAAATGTTTCTTTCTAAGTTGTTACTAGCTATTGTAAAATTAAAGAAAAAGGAGTTTCAGGCTATTAATAGCTCATTGAATATTTGTTCGTTTGGTTTTCCTTTGGGTTTTGTTCCACAAAATATGTCCGTGAGTGGGTGGGCTTAACCAGGGCCACGTGATCAGACTTGTGCCAGTATATTGATTCCTATGAGAATTTAATTTTTTTTTTAAAGATTTCAGACACTGATATTTTGTAAAAAATTAAAAAAAATGAACTTCAAAAATTTGCTTAAAAATCTGGAATGAATTGAAATGATCTTTTACATTCAAATATTGGATCAAACTTCCACCAAATTTTCCTTAATTGGTTTCTCTTTATTTATTTATTTTCTTGAAAGGACCTTGAGTGGTTTCTTTGAATTGAATGTGAACCTGCTATGGTTGAAAAACGCTGTTGATGTGGCCTCTGTGAAAGTTGTCTATGAAACTCTAGTATTTAGATTTTCTTTCTCCTTTTGTTTCAAATACTTAGAAGTAAAGATGTTGCTAATGAAAATCGGTTTGAGTTCAGGGGATGCAAGGTTCAATGAATCAGATGGCTCCCCCCCATGCAACAAGGCCATTATATGGGCATGAACCCAATGCACTCTGGATCCTTACCCACAAGTGGAGCACCTCCTCCAGTTGGAGCCTTTCCAAATGGCTTGCCTAACATGCAGGGTCCACCAAATGCAAGTGGCGCCCAAATGTATCCACAGGGTGGTGCTTTCAACCGTCCACAAATGCCTCAAATGCCAATGATGCAGGGGTATAATCCCTACCAGGTAAGACAGAAATCTGTTGCAGCAAGTTTCTATACCTGGGATTGCCGATTCGGTTATAAATTGCATTTTGTAATGTTTTCAAAGCGTGTTTGAAAATGAAAATGATGTTCTGGAAATTGTGTTTTGAAGAATGATAAACTTGTTTTGTTACCGTTTTCAAAAAAAGTTTTCTAAAAGAGTAATGCCCCACATCTTGAAAGTTATCCTAAAAAAATATTTCGCAAGTGCAGTGTTTTGTAGGATACCGAGCCCGCTCTCTCTAAAATTCATAGGAGGAAACCATGTTTGATTTTAGTTTTTTGAAACTGATGTGGTGTCTAATAACCACTCTAACCATGTAGGATGCATTAGTTGAACTCATAATTTTGACTCAAGTAAGGTGTTTTAAAAAAAAAAAAATTTAAGGAAACTGATTTTCAGGATAAATTCTTATTCTTAATTCGAGAATTAGAACTTTATAAAACCGTTCAACTTGATAGTGGAGCAGGATTTTGCTTATAGACTGTTGTGTATTTCTCTGTTTGTTCCTGGACATCAATTTTTACACCCGTTGGGAACAAGCTAACATTTTACACATTCACGTATTGCAGGCAGGGAATCAATCTGGTATGCCCCCGCCGCAGCAGCAGCCAGGTCCACCACCACATGGCCAAAATCCTCAGTAAGTCATGGTTGTACAATACTTAATAGCATGATAGAGATGCTACCAGCTAGTATTGAAGAAGGCAGACAACAAAAGCAATCTTATTACTCTCCCGTTGTCTCTTTGTATTCATGTTTTACTCTTTTTGTTGTTCTGCTCATCCATCCTGTAGCCAATTAGACGGGGGATTAGTCGAGCAAATTACAATGTTATCATCAGAAATTGTGATTGTGACAGAAATTATAATTTTGAGGAACGGCACAGGTGTCCTATTTGTAGGGGAAATTCTATGGTGTGAATTATTATTATTATTATTTTTATCTCAGGTTAAAAATTCATTACCATTGATTTTCATAAGTTATTTATTTAGATCATAAATTGGGATTTGAATGCACTTTAGAAACAGGGATTTGGCATTTATATTATTACGAGAGATTTAAGTGGGATAGTTTTATTATATTAGCGTTATTTAATATTGTGGAGACTACTTTAATCAATAAAGCGAGAGAAATACATTTATTGGTGATAGTTAAAAAAAATTGATAAAAAATTTTACTATTTAATTAATATAATTAAAAAAATTTATAAAATTTTTTATTAATTTTTTTCACTCACCGTTAATAATTATATTTTTTTATTTTATTTATTTGATAGTCTTTTATATTAATAATGTTAATATAGTAAGATTTTTATGCTTAAAATTTTTTTTTCATATTTTTTAAAATAGTATTATGTTTAATTATTTTAGTTGGGTTGAATAAAGATTTGTCCGGAGTATTTTAACCAGCAACATTGTAGTTAAAAATATATATATATGTTTAAAATTTAAAATAATTTTTGTAAAATTTAAAATTAAAAAATAAAATTTATAAAATAAATAATAAATAATTTTTAAAATATAAATTAAAAATAAAAAATAAATATAACGGTATCTGACGTACATAAGCAAATTTGATAAATAATAGTATTACGGTCAACCAAAAACAAATATAAAATAAAACATTAATATTCTATAATATTTAGAATTCCTCTGTAACAAAATTACAGCAAGCACCGCATAAACTGGTCCATTCGAAAATATCAATCCTAAGAGGAAGATCAAACGATCAGCATCAGTGCATACCATACATTCCAACGTACCCTAACGAATCCTGACTGGGCAACAATTTTCCTCACCCATAGCAACCGAACCCGTACATTCAGTCTCTTCCCGGTGCGCCTCTTCACCCTCTTCTTCTTCGTTCTGTTACTGCGATGGACGACGCGACTTCGTTCCCCGACCACAAACTCTGCGGTTTTCTATGTGCAGTTCTTGCAGTCAATGCCCCGCACTCCAACCTCAACCAAGCCCTTCCTATCAAAACACAATGTCATATCTTCAGCGACGGCTTCAGATCCGAAAACGGGGTTGTTTTATCTCCAGTCAATACCAAACCGCCCCCAAACGGCGACGTTTCCGGGGAAGGTTCAAGTACGAGCACAGAGAGGCACGCAGGTTCTTGGAGGAGGCTGACGAAGATAGGTTTGGTCAATGGAAGCTTTAGCGTGGTGCACCAGCTGCAGACTTTGGTGAATCAGAAGTGCGTGAAGATTGATGCGCGAGTTATATGCATGAAGATTGGGGACAATGCGGAGGCGAGAGTCGCGGTGCTTGTGGATGTTTACTTGCCGACTGCCGTTTGGTCCGGTTGGCAGTTTCCGAAATCCGGGGCCATTGCCACAGCTCTGTTCAGACACTTGAGGTACATTGTTCATTTAGCAGTCTGTTTGATGGGTATTCTGGTTTTGAAACTAATTCCTTTTTAATTGTTGTGTGCTATAGATGCTTAGGCTTCCTATTTGGGCAATCAGAATTTGAAAAGAGGAGCAAGAGACGAGAAGCAGAATCAAAATATTCATATTAGGGATAAGTTAAAGTTTCAATAGGCTTTCTAGATTAATTTAATTCATGGCTTGCTTTTGTGTTTCGATGTTGACCAGTGGTCGCCCATCCGAAACTAATTGTGGTCTAGATGCGAGGAAAATTGCTGAGGTGGTGTATTTGCAAGTGATGCGATAGCTGTAAGACAAGCGCAGCCAATGATATTTCAATAGCTAGCAGAAGGTTTTATTGTTCCTTTTTGATAGGACACTGTTCTGTTCTTCTGCTGTTTTACTTGAATTGTGTTCAAAGTATCAATACCTAAATAAGTAATTTCGTTTGAAAATAGCGACATTGGTGCTTTTTCTTTTTTATGTTTTCGGTATTGTATAGGAATCTTTCTATCATACTATCGGATCTCGTAGGATCCTTTGGATCTAATACACCAATGCGTGCATTCTTTTAGTAACTGATTTATGTATCGGATTCCATTCACCCCACGGTTGGGAACTAATGATTGGCTATGTCTGTCATCACTTTCTCAATAAATAATAATGATTCCTGTGGCACAATGGAAATTGTACCATATTCCATTTTATAGGATATAGAGCTGATACTAAGCAACTATATTGTGTAAAGCAGGACCTTCTGGTTTTAATTACTTAAATGCATCATGGGAATATCAATGATGGCTGAACACATAGTTTAGCATTAGACATGGCAACACTTATACGTCCTGAATTATTATTTTGAACAGCTATTGCAATCTCTGAACCAAAATGTAAGGAGCTAAGAAACCAAACAATTTTGAGCAGATGATAATTTTGTGCGTACTTGTTATCTTCATGCCTCAATACTCTGATATTGTTATCTTCTGGATACACTGACTAGCGAATCCATAATTTTTTGTCTTTCTGTTTGTGCTAGTTTATCCTTCTCACTAATGCAGTTTTAGTTATCTGCAGTTGTGACTGGGGGCATAGAAGGTCAATGTTTCTTGATGATGGACAGCATTACAAAAATGCTCGTGGAAGCAGCATTTGGAATATTTCTGATTGTCATGTTCTTGACTGCAAGTTGCATTGTGGTGCTCCTGATTCCTCAAAGAAAAGACTATTTGAACTTCACGAACTTTTTAAGAGTTTGCCTAGTGCATCAAATGAGGGAAAGCCTGATTCTTCTTGAGTAAAACTATCAGATGTCTCCTGCAGCACTGGCATTTCAGACATAGCAGATGATATTTTAATCTCTATACTAACTAAACTTGGCCCGCTGGACCTTGTCAGGGTTGCATCAACTTGTCACCATCTAAGATGCTTGGCTGCAACAATCACGCCTTGTATAAAGCTCAAACTTTTTCCTCATCAGCAGGCAGCAATTGAGTGGATGTTATATTGTGAGCGGAATGCTGAAGTTTTGCGACATCCACTGTATAGTGATTTCTCAACTGAAGATGGTTTTTCTTTCCATGTTAATACTGTTTCTGGTGATATAGTTACTGGGACAGTCCCCACTATCAGGGACTTTCGTGGGGAAATGTTCTGTGATGAACCTGGCCTAGGTAAGACTATAACTGCTCTTTCCCTTATCTTGAAGACGCAAGGAACAATGGCTGACCCACCAGATGAAGTTCAAATTATTTGGTGCACCCATAATGGTGAACGAAGATGTGGCAATTATGACCTTAGCAGTGACAAACTCACCTGTAATAATATGTTTTTAGGGAAAAGACTTGTGAGTCCAAATGCTTGTATGGGACAATTATCTGTAGAAAAATTTGCTCCTGTGGAGGATTTGAAATACTCATTACCTAAAAGATGCAGATTAATGGATCCAAGTGAGCAGATTGAGGGATTTAATTCTTTCTCCAGTATAGGAGTGACATCATCACCAGTTGCAAGCACCGAGCCATCTGTACAGCACAAAGAATATATGCACCTTCTTGTAGAGAGAGAGAGAGAGAGAGAGAGAGTGTGTGTGTGTGTATGTGTGTGTGTGTGTGTGTGAGTGAGGTTGACAGTCCAAGTCTGTCGTCTGTAAATTATATATATATCCAGAATGCCAAAAATGAAGAGACTATCACTTTGACCACTGATCTGAAGGAGACACTATCAATCTGGTTTCTTTATATTTCTTTCTCAGTTTTGCATCTTTCTGTAGGGCTTGAAAGGATGTGAATGTTTCCACTATGATGGTTCAGATTTTATTGTCTTTTGCACTGATCCTTTTCTTTTATTATACCTAGATATGTTGGTCATTATATTATCTACTTATTTATCTATGCAGTTTAATTGTAGCTTGATTTAATTGTTTGCTTCATTTTCCTCTAGGATGCTGATAAGTGTAGAAAATTTTTGAAAGAAGAGCTTGCAAAACTTGATCATGATGGGACTCGATCTCATTGTACTCTACATGACTTAGCTGAGAGCAATTATTTGGCTCATCTTAGCTTTGTGCAAACAAATTCCAAAGCAAAAAGGTATGTGCATGCATGTATGAGATCCCATAATCTGCAGTAATTGTTACTTCACACAGTTGAGCAATTTAACTTTTTTTGGTTGAAAATAAAATAATCTTGAACTTCCAAGCTTTTACAGTTTTCTGAAATCCACTAAATTATGCAAACCGTTAGTTCTCTGGCTCTCAAACTACCAAGTTTATGGTAAAACATTTATAATACTGTATTTTCCTATTTCTACAGTGATGGTTTAATATTATTGCCTTTGATGATTTAAAATATTACAGATGCAACTTGTAGTTGTAAGCATAGTTATTAAGTGCAGACACTTGCAGCATGGTTGAATTCGCTCAGGACACCTCTTAAGGGCATCTTTATTTTCTCCGCATGGATTTTGGTTAGTTATTTAACTCAGTATGGTTTATGTTTTGGCAGTGTTTTGGACCTTGAAGTTGGAATTATGAGGAAGTGAATTCCAAAACCGCAAAAGATAAGGAGAGGGATACTCCAGTTCAAGTTCCATGTCTGCCATGATGCCATGCGCAGGAGGTGATTTGAATTTGGATTGAGCACGGCTAATCTGGGATTAATTGGCTAATTACGTGAGTTTCCAATGAGACTTGCTGCCTAGAGCTATACCATGGTGCAGATAAGTGTGTGTGAAAAGCTGGACAAAGCCATTGGTTAGACACGCAACCCATTTGTTTTCTGGTGTTGCTACCAATCCAGTGGATCTCCTCGTGTGGTGGTGCCAAAGAATGTCGATCTCCTCTGTCAATTTGAGGGGAGCCCACAGAAAATGGGTATTTGGAGGGGTTCGGAAATGGCAAAATGAGTTCATTCCATGACAATATACAGAACGATCGGGAAAACACAACAATGGGTCGGTTCTTTTCCGATGAAAAAAAAAAAATGAATAAGACGGCTCTTGTTTTGATTATTTTTTTTTCTTTGGAAAGTATGGAACATCCACCTTAAGTGTGTATGCGTGCGCGCGGGGGCATACACCACAAAACCCCTAATAACGAAAGGGGGAAAGGAATGCAAGTGAACGCGGAACATGCATTCAATTCTTCGGCAATAACATGGTGGGAGTTTCTTAATGTAAATTTACAAATCAGCTGTTTTGAATTATGCCAGCAACCTACTTACAAAGAATTTACAAAAGCCATTAACTGCTTCCCTTCCCAAAAATTTGAACAGAAACATGGATGCATTTACCGGGGTACATTTAAAAAGACAGAGACGAGGCAAACCCATACTGAAGGAAGAAGGAAATTCCAGCAAACCCCCCACTCGAAAAGCAAAATCAAGGGTATCAAGTCTTAGAAGCTAAAAATCTAAAACACCAGCTTCTTTTCTGATTTTTATAAATGCAGGACTCTGAATGTGGTAGATCAATTCAATGAGCTAACCCTTCTCTCCCTATGCTTACACTTGACTTGTCAGCCATTGAAACATTGTATTGCTGATATACTCGAGCTCTGTTCGCTGCCCACCACTGTTCTGCTTGTTTCTCGCTGAATTTCTTTCTACTGCACTCAGGAAATAAACACATTAAGTTTTAACGATCTTACGTGACAAGGATTGGTACTTGCATAGCGGGGCACCTCCGGACTATGTTGATATTGAAATGTGCTAGTAAGCAGAAAACCAACATATGGTCAGTGCCATCTAAATTAACTGATGAAAGATGTTATAATAGCGACAATTTTATACTTAAAAAAGTAACCAAAAATTATTCATCTATTCTCTAAATAGATAAAAGGCCAGCAAAGGTGCATGAAAAATCTAGAAACACAAAAGAAGACTTTGTCCAATGACATTTGTAAGGCACGTAACTTTTATGTATAAGTTTAAATTTTCTGTACTATATATCGAACTAAAATCCAGATTTGGCAATTGATTATGAAATACCTGAAGCGGACACGCTTAAGATCTTTGAGGCCACCAGGCAAAGCAACTAGGGTAATGTACACGCCGGCCTCATCTTGCTCAACCCATTCATCACCCTGAGTGGGTTCAGCTTTCATCGTTCTATTTTTATTTCTCGTTGTTGCTTCACAATGTGAAACTTCAGTTTGAACTGATGTTCGGTTATCACAAATGTCTGAGCCATTGGAAATCATAAGACTGTTTGATCCATTTGGAATTGCTCCCTGGACAGAAATGGGGCTGCTTGGTTGCTCAGTGGCTGCAGAAGAAACATCCCAAGCAGGAGTTGGGCTACATTGACCATAGGAGGGTGAACTACTATTTCTTGCAGCTCCAACTGGTAACATTTCAGCCATGTCCTTCAACTACCAAAAATTGAACATCAAGAAGCAAACTAGGATGAGTTAAATAAATCTAAGCAGTTCTCTCAGATCCATACAAATAAGTTATAAATGACAACACTATCTAGCATAGAAGCAAGAGATTTGCTGCTAAAACAAACGAGGGGCTGCAATTAAGTAGCTCTCATGATGTCAGTATATCAGTCTGGCTTCAAGAAATTTCCAGACTGTGAGATGAATACACAAAGTACGGAAGTAAACAAGTCCATTTTCTATTAACTTTTTCTGATTTAAACAATGTTTCGGGCTTGGCAGAACAAGCCCAGAAAACGTTATCCAGCAATGCCGATGGCCATTTATGGGTTTGGCTCCCATGAGAGCTTCAAATCAAAATCACCCATGGAATCTGAAAGTTACCGTTGATTCATTTGAAAAACAATCAACAAAGACATCGTGACATATGACCTAAAGGATCTTAAATATGACAGTAAAGATAATAAACTCAAATTTGCTTTCCCTTTTACAACATAAACAACAATACAGTATTGATGATTGTCTATGTTAAATAAACACTTCTAAATAAAATCGATGTCAACTTTAAAAACTTGATACATTACTGTACGAATTCCAAAATTTCTTATAATTTCAACTTAATTCATTAACATCTCACATTCAGTACTGCATACATTCCTACATAATGTTTTGAGCCCATACAAGAGTCCATATATGATGTAAGTCATAAGTCGAAGTAAAGTTTATTGTAGATCCTCATTCCAGTTGAATTGTATTCATCCTAACTTTTAAATGTGCCAATTTGACTACTGTACTCATTCATAGATGAACTTAGGTACTACCTTAACTAGTGAGAATGCACTGTCTTATTCAAAGGCACAGTTCTTCCCATTCATGTGGCAAGAGGCTAACTGAGAGAAAAAAGCAGACAATCTGTACAATAGATATAAACAGGATTATTCAACGTACTTGGGCAGTCAGCGACTTTATCACTTCTTTTGCTGCCTTGCATTTTATAGTCTCTTCTCCTGCTACAGCAATAGCCTCCTTCAGCTGATTGGTTGTTCTTTCAAGCTCAATTTCTTGCAGTTGCACTTTACGAGTAAGTTCTTCAACCTACATAACACTAGGAATTAGCATAGCAAATGAATTTAGCACCACACTAACAGTGTTTTCCAGAAACATAATTCATGACCTTTAGAAACAACAAAATGGCATAAATTCATTTAAGCATTCTACATTATTGTAATATGCTACAAACTTATTATCCATGATGATTGAGCATGCAGAAGAAACAACATTTTAGGCCAAAAAAAAAACATGTATGTTGTGAATGATTATTTAGAATATTCCTCGCTAGGTAGGAACAAAAACAGACAGCAGGTCATACAGGTAGAATATTTTAATTTGGTTCTTTTTGTCTTAACAAGTGAAGAGAATATAATTAAGCCTTCTCTGACAATTGAAAGTCTACAAATACAAAGTTAACATCAAGATAATACCATTAGTTTTCAAAGTACTTAATTAAATGTCATCAACAAATCATGAAGCAGAATATGTTTTTGCCAGATAAACATGAACAAAGTGTTAAATTCCACTGTCAGTGTTGGCTGAACTATAGGCTTTTGATATTTCCTTAGAGGGGTAAACATACTCAGCTGTTGTGATTATATCATGCTTAAGCATTGTAAATACATGCATATCTTGAGGTCAAACTTCTGTGCCAATTTCTCAGCTAAAATATGACAAGTTCTCTTAAGTGAAAAGTGCATGACTCTGAAGGAAACAAAGCAGGGATCACACAATCAAGAAAAAGATTCGTAGATGAAGATTGAGATTATAAAAGTTCACATACTTGAGTTCTTAATTTAACAACTTCTTCGCTCAGACCATCACTTATCCTTTTAGCATCATCAACAACAAGTCTTGGTGATGCAAGCCCTGAAAGAGTAGGGGTTGGTGTTGTGGCACGGGGTGGACTTGATCGCCTTGATGTAGGTGATGTTGCTCGAGACATAATTCTTGATCCTGGCAGAGAAGCTGAAAAGAACTTCTTGGTGGACCCAAATACTGGATTGGAAGATCTAGAGTTACCAAGAGCATTGCCATGTGAAACTCCATTGGGAAGGGGCAAAACCCGTGTACGACTAAATGCTAATTTGTTGTTTCTTTTGGAAGATCCGCTTTCCACTTCTTTTGATAACTCCATAGAAGAATTTCTTCCAAGTTGTACACGAGATCTTGAAACCAAATTTTCGCACTTTTCAACCTCATTCTGTCCCTGGTTCATACTACGTCTTCTACTCAGAGCTGAATGAGATGACAAGTTGGTTTCAGTTGCTTTTGCAAGTTTACCAAAACAATTATCGCAGACACGGTAGGGTTTGTTGGGGTTTGGTGCCATGGAGGCTTTTAGAGACTTTTTGCTGCTACATGAATGACAATATACAAGTCCACAATTATAACAATTGTGTCGTTTCCTTTTGAAATTAAACAGAAGACGGCATCCAGAACACATTGATTGATCCACACCAGAGACCCACTTATGAAGACATATTGCTGCAGTAAAACTAGTACCACAAACAATACTCTTGACTTGTTTATCTTTCAAAGCTTCAATCAGTGCTGGGGAATTTCTATCATCAGTATCCCCATGACCCAACCGACCATTCGCACCCTTTCCCCAGGTATAAACTTCAGTTCTTGAAGTTAAGACTGCAACATGATAAGCACCACAAGCTATTTCTTCGACAAAATTCTTGGTAAGCTTCCCTTCTACACGATTAGGGAGCTTTCCATCAGCTTTAGGATCTCCTAGCTGACCATAAACACGGCTTCCCATTGTGTACACATGGCCGGTAGTTGTGAGTGCAACAGTGAGGCTGTGTCCACAGGCAACTTGACAAAAGTTGGGTTCAACAAGAGCAGCAACACAAGTGGGCACTAGTCTAGCCTCTTTGTCACCATGCCCAAGACGACCTCTATCTCCATCTCCCCACGTAAAAAGCTTCCCTGAAGAACAATTGCTGGAACTAGAAGACCCAACCATTACTTCAACAACAGCAGCAGTGTGCCAAACACCACAAGCTGCTCGCACAGTCCGGAGGCCCTTTAGGGACTCCACTTCCCTCGGTATCGATACGCTTCTACGATCCCCATGTCCTAAAACACCAAATGTTCCATCCCCGAAAGTAAACAATTGCCCTGCAGATGTTACAACAGCAGTGTGCCATGGCCCACAAGCAACCGATGAAACATGTATTCCCTCTAGAGGTCCGTTTAATTTTTTGGGAACCCATAGACTTGTTTCATTCCCATGTCCCAGGAGACCAAAATTGCAGGTGCTACCACCCCATGTGTACATATCACCAGATAATGTAACAGCACAAGAATGGTATTCTCCACAGGCTACAAGTTCAATATTGATATTTTTAAGAGAATCTATAAGCTTTGGATGTGAGACATCTGAATCTACACCATGTCCAAGTCTGCCACCTAATTCTGCTCCCCAAGAGAAAACCTCTCCTTGTTTGGTTACTAACGCAGCGTGTTGCCCACCACAAGCTATATACTGAACATCCAGTACAACTGTTGATTCCAAAGCCTTGGGGACGAGAGAATCCATCTTGAGTCCAGCATAGATTCCAGCACGATGTATACCCCCACCCAAAATGCCATCGCCAGTGCCCTCCCCCCAAATGAAAACATCCCCTAAAGAATCACCATCATCGTGACCAGAGCCTTGGCTTGATGAACTAACAGCACTTGATAAACTAACTCTAAAAGCATCCCCGCTCATGCCCTTTAAGCGCCCAGCTCTTCCATCAGAGCCTCCGGATGACAAAGAATTAACTGATCCACAAGCCGATTCTGAAGGAAATAAAATTTTGGGTGGTACAGCATATAAAGCTACATCTGATAGTGCTTTCTCCAAACCAATTTTTGGCGGGCTTTCATATGGAGTATGAAGACGAAGGGTATCCAATCCATCCTATATCAGCAACAAGAAAGTTCTCTCACTATATGTATACAACACTGCAGTATTTTTATTTCCTTTTTTATTTTCTTTCTGTTAAGAAACAAAGAAAACAGCAGTATGGCACAAAGAGAAGAGAGCAAAAAAGAACACCTTCTGAGAACTACCACCACTACCAAATGGAGAGCTCAAAGGAGAACTCCTTTGAGTGTGTGCTCTGGGACTAGTTGCTTCAGATGAGATTCCATCACTTCTCGATTCTGCCCTCAATTTCCGATGATGACTACGGGATATAACTGCTTTTAGACCGGTAAACCAGACTTCAGCTTCGTCTTTATCCTTGCAAATCTAGTAAATAATGTAAAGGAAAAATCAACAAATGATCACATAGTACAGAATCTATAGAAATCAGAGGAGTTCAGTGTGAATAATACTGAATTAATTATCACCAGAAAAGAGATTGCTTACCAAATCTAAAGACCTGTCATTGTAGATAAGAGAAAATGACTGATATTCTTTCTCAGGCCGAGGATATCTCTGAAATATTGGCTGACATAGCAAAAAGCAAGAATGGTCAGTAAGCATATAATAGTACTAGAAAATTCCAGACTTCATTCCAGAAGAGCAGAATTTGAATCCTTCATAACTGAAAGGATGCAAACATGATAAACAGAAAGATATACCTTCCCCATTCTGAAGCACCCATATTACACATGGAACAGATGTCATGAATTAGAAGATAAAAGTACAAACACAGATGGCACTGGCCATCACTCGATAGTCTGTATCAGTTTTAATATGGATAGCCAACGACATAAAGTCATCACACTATTGAAGAATTCAGTTATTAATTATAATATGAAATGACACATAAAATTATCATTAAGCCATGGCATTCTTCTTTTCAAAATAGACTTTCTCATCATTGATTTCAGAAAAGAGGAAAAAAAAGGAGCTCTAATTCAAGGAAAAATCTGAACATGCTGCATTAATATTTGATAAAGCAATCTGCAAAAACAAATTTCACAACTCCAATGGTAGAAATATTTATTGCAATACATACAAATATGGTATCTAAATATTTTCTTTCAATTGGATATTTAATATATGAAGGGGAAGTGGTGATGAAGAACTACAAATGAAATGCTTAAAATTACCATCTGAAAAACACATAAATTTCAATACATATGTCCAATACTCGTAGAGCCAAAACCAAAGACATGTAATTTTTATCTGCACCAAAAGTCAAATTCATTGATTTTTGCTGACTAGTGTGCACATTGCTAGTGCAGAAAATCTCCACAGAGCTTACCGTGCGCTGACCAGGTATTATTCGGGAGACATGGCTTAGTTTAAGGTGTTTCTCTTCTTTTCCTGATATCCATATCAGAACAGATTCATCCTGGACAAAGCAAAAGATGACAGACAGAATACAATGCATTACGGTCAAATTCGAGATGGGGGAAAAATTTGAAGTCTAGAAAAACTTGTACATAAAGTATTTAGAGGACTTGTTACAAGGAGAGTCAATGTAAAATAGTGTCTGCACACTTGCAGAGACACACACACACAAGCTTGCATGTGAACCAGGTACAAGGATGACCTTGTAACTTAACAGAAGTTTTTCTTCTTTCTTTGACTAAGGAAAGAGAAATGTACCAGGAAAGGTAGATAATTACTCTTAAAAAGTACCTAGAGGAGCAATCATAAAAATATCTTGTTTTCTAGCAAACAAGATCATAAAATACCTTGCCACAAAACTACACTAAGTGTTCTTTCTAATCTTCAATTTTATTTGTGTAAATACCATACGTATCAGTGCATATTTTGTATATATTTCTTGCTCAAATTTTATCCTGTAATGAAGTAGAATTTTATCCCAAAAGGGCAACCAAATTTTATATGGGGACATGATAAAGTAATTAACCTTAGGACCGTGTGAAACCAAACTGCTAGCCAAAATACCTAGAAAGATATATTGAACTCCAGGGACTTAGCTGAACACTGCAGTTAATGCATTCATTCTAGAAGTCAAACAAAGTCTATTTAGATGCTATCTTAAGTCAAATGACTAAACACATTCGTGGCTTTTGCAAAGTTTTCAAGATATATAACCTTTGACACTGTAACACAACACCAACCAATTAATGTATCTAAAAAACTTTTATGCACTGATCTACATAAGAAAGGAATGAGTGCATAATAACATGATATATAGTGGCATTCTATTGCAAATCCATCATCTGATTTCTTTCACTGAAAAGTAAGAAAAGCAAAAATACAACTACTCAAACTCCAAATATTCAATCTTACATTGGCCAGTCTGAAAGGACAAAATTTTGGCTTCCCTCTACGCCCATACTTCAGCAATTGTGCTCCTTTTTTAAGAGCAGTGATTGCCTGCAGTAAAGAAGGAGCCAAGAACTTGGATTAAAATGAACGAAGCAGCAAATTGAATTTTGTATTAAAAAGAACAGCATTCTGGTTATATATGTGATCGAAGAACTTAATGTGAAAATACAATGAGACAATATGATTGAAGAACTAATGCAAAGGTTTTTCTAACACTTCTAAACAACAAGCCATATGTACACATTCTGATATACGCCTTACATGATACAAAGTTTTAAAGAACAAATCCTCCTTTACCCCTTTGTCGTTTTCAAACAAAAGACAACAGCACAACCAACTTTCACCAAAAATGAGACTTCCAAATCCAACTCCATTTTCAATCAACACCTCACCCACTTAACCTTCTCAACCATACAACCTTTGTAAACTAAAGCTATAACAACAAACAGAACAGATATAAAAAGATAATAAGTTAATGAATTAATAAGCAAAGATAATTCTTAACATATCAAAATCCCACTCAACGTACTTCTCATAGGGGTTGAACTTCAAAGCAACCTATAAGTCAAGAACAGGAATACTGTCTAATGTAAACGAATTAACAAAACAATAGGCAATCTTACTTGCTTAACAGTTATTACCCGCCCCACATTGTTATTTACCAACCAATCAGCTAAAAGTGAACTGAACTAATATTTCAAGTAAGAAGGAACTTCTCAAACATTTTATAATCACCGCATTTAAATCAAAACGTTGACAAATTAAGCTTGAATAAAGGAAATCGTAAGAAAAAATATATATAAAAATTCAACTTGAGAGCAACACAAAATTAGATATTTAAGAAAAAGTGAAGTCAACAGAACAAAATAAATGAATAAATAACTTACCAGCTCAATGTCCCTCTCAACCGGCGCAGCCACCGCCGCCGTCGCAATAGCCATCAAACCCTAAGATCAATCAGAAACACTTATGGAACTGAAATTACACACTTATAATTACTTATGCGTTTATTATTTTGCTTTGAAAATGGAAAATAAAACAAATCAAAGCTGTGAAATCGCGAAAGGTTTAACTTCAACTCTGATTATTTCGAGCATTTTCCATATCGACTAAAACTAGGAGAAACAGCGGTGGGTTTTTTTTTTCCAGCAGGAGGGAAAAGGACAGGAGAAAATGGCCAGAATGTGCGATGTGAGCGAAGAGAATCTCTAAGAGGTTCGTTTGGTTCGCGGGAAAGTGAGGGAAAACGTGTGAGAAAGTGAGAGTGATGAGGTGTCGTTATTTATTACGAGTTAGTAAAGAGAAGAGAGTGAAGGCAGGAAGGAAGGAAGTAAGGGAGAATCCACAGAGAAAAGCGATTGAAAATGATTGATTCTGTCGAGAAAGAAAACGATATACTGTCCCCTATGAATTTTAATTTCATGTGCTTCTCTTTTAGTCAATGCGTTGACTTTCACTGTTTTGTTTGGTAGCTTGCCCTATAAAACTCCGCCAAGTCTGCATACGAATTGTGACAAATGGATAGTCTAATTTATTGTTTATATATATATAAATAATTTTTTTTCCTCCAATTTTTTTCTTTTTTAAAAAAAAATTATTGGTATTACGTAAGACTATATTAGATTTTATATATGTAATTTTATTATTTAATTAATAAAAAAATTAAATAAAATAATTACTTATTTAATTTTTTTATTTAATAATATATTAATTTAAATGAGAAAAGCATAATATTTAACAATAATGATATAATTTATGAGTAACAACAAATTAGTCATGGGATCAAATTATCAATCCATGGGGTCATGGGATAATTTAATGTAATGAATGAGGGCGGAGTGGGGCATGGACCCCACGGCCTCTTTTTCACCGATCACCCTGGCGTTACCGAACACGGGGATTCGAAAATAAATTGTCCACTCTCGTGCTTTTACCGGACAGATTTTGATTCTCCGTTAATATTTTTAATTTTTAATTAAATAATAATATATTAAATAAAAATATTTTTAAATGATATATTATTAAATATATCATGCATTATTATTTTATTTAATTAAAAAATCATTAAAAAATATTCAAAACCTTACCGGACATTAAATTAACAAATTTAAAAAACAAAAATGAAGAAAGCTTAGGATGGTGTTACCAATGATCACGCCTCGGTCTCTATACAACTGTCACGTTGATAATTGAACATTGCTTGGCTGGAAACTCCACAAGCAGCAGAGGGTAGCACGTGTATTTACGCGGTCACGGAGTCAAAAGTAAAAATATGAATAATTGAAAATTGGACCTAACAAATCCGAACACCCGTGAACAAATCTTTAAGCCCCAGCTTGCCGATTTGGTGATTAACGAGTCTAACAAAATTGAATTGATATTAATTTGATGATGCGTCTTGATATTACAATAGAATAGAGCCAACCCTGCATCGTATATTCCAATTCCAAGCCCATATCCAAACTATCACTAACATCAGGAGAGTTGATTATTTCTTCCATGCATTTTCTCTTCTTGTTGTTAATGGTGTTAGGTTCATCTTCATCGTTAATTATCTCCTCTGATCTTCGTTTCATGAGATGGGGGTTTCAGCTTGTTCCCATCTGATAATCGTACTGGCTTCAAGAAAGATTCTTTAGCTCCTTCTTCCAGGCATCTGCTCCCGAAAAATATATATACATATCATGTCAGAGAGAAACACGAGTAAGATAAGAATACCGAAAGCCTTGAAGCAATGTTATGACGTCTGACCTGTTAATTCTTGGAGGAACATTTTCAGAGGCATGATGATCACAACTGGTATGTCTTTGAAAGATGCAGATTCCTTAATTTTTCTAAAAAGATCATAGCCCGTCATTCCCGGCATGAAGTAATCTGTAATAATTAAACTGACTTCCACAAGCTCGACTGAATTTCTCTGCTGAGATCATCTTCGTTCAGTAAACCCAAGAATTCCAAAGCTTTGCTGCCGGAATCCACCGCTGTGACTATTGTAAGAAACCAAAACATGGAAAACATTTTCCATCAGGAAAAACACTCTTCGCTAACAAATATGTACGTGTTAAAATTAACGAGTAATCACGTACATTCCTTGATAAGAAGACCTCTTAAAGAGTTCCTCAATCAACTCTCTGTCAGTGACACTATCATCAACGGCAAGAACATGAAACTGAGCTTCTGCTGTTGCCATACCCATGACTGAAAATTAGTATGATGAAAGAAGAAAAGGGTAAGAAAGTTTTAAAGGGGGAAGGAGGGGAAGAGAAATCTGAAGCATATCAGTACAGATTGGAAAGCAAGATCCTGAAGATTTCGTGAAGAACCTCCGGGATCTTCGAGGTTGACGATTAAATCAAACAACATAGCAAAGCAAAGCAAAGCAAAGAAGGTGCCCATGTTTTTTCTCATTTTGTTTTATTAAATGTTAT
This sequence comes from Swietenia macrophylla, assembly GCA_032401905.1. Classification (NCBI taxonomy): domain Eukaryota; kingdom Viridiplantae; phylum Streptophyta; class Magnoliopsida; order Sapindales; family Meliaceae; genus Swietenia; species Swietenia macrophylla. The sequence continues at coordinate 6,788,582 of CP135569.1, read as the reverse complement.
CACAGGACTGGTTCTTGACATTCTTAGTGACTCTTTTGATAAGAGACCGGGGCAAGCAAGCGCGGCAATTGACCTTTTGTTAGAACTTAAGGGTAGCTTAGCTCTCTCTCTCTCTCTCTCCCCCTCCCACCCCACCCCACAAACCCCGTGCAGCACGTGCATTAACACCCCCAAACCAATTCAATCACGGACAAGATCTTCTCCAACTCTGTCATGGACAAGACATTTCCCAACTCTATGATAAACAAGATTTTTTTAAAAATATTTTTACCTTTAATTTTTAAAAATTTTATAAATATAACAATATAAAATTAATATTTTATTTTATTTTATTTTTTTAATATTTTAAAAAATAAAAATTAATCAAAAATTAAAAAATTAAAAAACCATAATTCTATGACTCTTATGCTCAATTTTTTAAAAGTCAAGAATAGATAATTTATATAATTTTTATGTAATTTGCTTTTTTATTTTAATAAAAATAATAAAAGACAACAATAATACAATATTATTATATCCATTTTGTAACAATAAATTATGCAAGACCGAAGAGTTGCACAAATACCATGATGCAACGGGGTGATGTGAGGATGAAATTAAGTATTGTTCCTACAATTCCTAACATAATATGTGCTCGAGATTAATGGAAATGGCATGAATCATTGAGACACGGAGTGATGGAAGGGAGGTTTTAAGGTGGACGATAATGGCGAGTTGCAGTTAAATAATAATTTACAAAAAAAAAAAAAAAAAAAAGAGGAAGAATCGGAGGAAAGCCAGAAGCAGAAGGTGTGGAGGTGGAAGAGTCCTACCAGACAGCAAATCATCAAGCGGGGAAGGATGAGGGTGTGAAGTTAAGTCAGGTGCAACTGCCAATTTATGTGCTGTTCGTCGTAACTCTTTCATTATATTATTTTATTTCATCATTTAAAATATATATAATAATACTTTTTAATAACATGATTACTAGTAGATCTGTGAGACAACCATCTTTATTATGAAAATGACTTTAATTAATTTAAAAATTTCATAATATATATATATATATATATATACATTATAAGATAAAATATTAAATATTAATAAAAATAAATAAAATTTACTATAAATTAATACGTACATAAATATATTTAATTTTTTTATGTAATTCTCACGTACTTTAAAATTAGTATGAAAAATAATAATATATATATTTTACTCTTACGACAAAAATTTAACACACAATGATAATAATTTAAAAAATAAAAATTTGTAGAGATTAATATAAAATTTATTACAAATTAAAATTAGCTGTACAATTTAATAACTTTTAAATTCATTATAAGAATAAAATTAGGTATACATTTTAGTGCGTCATTTATAATGCACAGTTATTTTAGACTGTTTTTACTTTTTTTTCACTTAAATATATTATTCGTTTTTTTTAATTAAAAATATATTAGATAAAAAATAATAAAATATGTCTAAAATATTTAAATATTTAAGATCACTGACACTTTATTTAAAATTATGATTTTTAATAAATTTTAAAAATAAAATTTAATGAATATTTAGTAATAATATATTTTTAATAATATTTATTTATTTATTTTTATTCATATAATGTCTTTTATTATCTCGTAATAATAAAAACTTCAAAATCATGATAATTTGATATAAAAAAAAGCTTAAGAATAATTATATTATAAATAATATTTTTTTATTTAATTAAATTTATCAACGGTACAAGATTTAATTTCTCTTCACCACGACTACAGCCACAATCTTATATTTTTTATATTTATTTTATTTTCACATAATTCAGAAATTACTAGCAAATTAACAACCAAACTTGTTGAAAGGCAGTCTTTAATATTTTATATCAATATAATTTTTGTTGTTTTCTTTATAAAATAAA